>NC_069404.1:86822341-86846123 GCF_026875155.1 Cherax quadricarinatus
TCAGCGCAAGGCATAACAGAGGCTCGATCCTCCATCTGCTGAGCGCCAGACAGATGCACTTCCTATTTGTACTCACATAATTAGATTTATAATAGTGAGGTTTGTTTGATTACATTACTTAAGCAATTACTGTTTATCTTCTTTGCATTTCCATCTTCCTCAGAAATGCTGATTCCTAAACCTTGCACCATACACATAACATTAGACAAATTTAAAATGAGGACTGTGTGCATTCCTGAGTTTCTTACAGGTCCCCAGAATTAAATAATTCCACAAAATTACTGAATACCTAACTGTCTCCAGCATCCCTTCAGAGAGATTCAGTAAACATTTGATTTAATGAGCTTTCAATTAACTGGCTAAGGGAAATACAGGACAAAATCCAATGGATTAGTTGATTTGGAAACAACAGATGAAGTTGATGAGTATAAATTGTCTATTTGTTGCTCACAGAAAAACAGTCTCATCTCTGTACACCAAATACTTATACAATCATCTTGATCCCCCTGTTAGCTCTTAAACCATTCAGTGGTCTCACATGTAAACTGTCACTGAGCCAGATCCAACCTATTCTCCACCATAAATTCAGCTCACTGATAAGCTCGTGAGTGTAATTTTGACTTGGACATTAAGAATGGTCTGTAGGTGAGTTGCACAGTAGAAAAAAACTTCCCACATGGTGCATGATCCAAAAAAAATACAGTGGACCCCCGCTAACAACTTTTCTTCCCATAGTATGTTCAGGTGCCAGTACTGACAAATTTTTTCCATAAGGAATTATTGTGAAGTAGATTAGTCAATTTCAGACCCCCAAACATACACGTACAAACGGACTTACATAAATACACTTACATAATTGGTCGCATTTGTAGGTGATCGTTATGCGGGGGTCCACTGTACTCTGTGACCATATGTTTGGTTTAAAATAGCAACTTTGAGGTGTTTTCTAGGATGGTTTTATGGCCTTAACCCTTTGACTGTCGCAAGCCCCTTTCTAAAACTGTCATTCTATGTCGCAAAATTTTTTTGAAAAAAAAAAAAATTCTTAGGAAATTATAGAGAATCTTTTCCTGATATTAATGACACAAAAAGTACGAAATTTGGTCGAAAACTCACGGAATTATGCTCCCGCAAAGTTAGCGGTCTCGGCGACATATACGCATCGGCAATTTCGCTGACTTTGAGTCCTGTTTTTGGCCAATTCCGCTGTACCAGTTGACCAAACTCATAGCTATTTCTTTAGAACTCCATTTTTCTATCAGTTGAGTACAAGACACCGTCCATTTACCAATTTGAACTACCCAATAAAGTGGTTAGAAACTGGCAATTTGGCCTATTTCACGCAAATTAAAAAAGATGCCAATTTCAAAATAGGGTCCAGAATAAACAATGTAGACATTCTTGGCACTAAAATAACATGTCCTCTGTTCATTAGTCACATCTCTAGGCCCCTCTTATATTACTATTGCTTTCTATTTTGATTTTTTAATCATACAAAAAATACAAAATTTACTGTTATGCAGACTACTGCATTATTGTAAAAATGGTATAAATAATATCAGTGCACTAGTGAAAGAATATCAGACTCCCCAGTTGATGTGTATTGGATATGTGGTGTGATTTGCTTACTCCTGAACATTGGTAAAAATCGAACATTTCTGCTACTTTGACCTCAATTTCAAGGTCGTTTTCGTGAAACTAATCAAAATCATCTCTATTTCTGTAATATGTTTTACATTTTATCACGTGAGACCATGAAAACGAGAATACAACGATAAATACTATACTAAAATGCACCTCAAAGTCGGCGTTTTAATCCAAAAAAAACAGTCAGTTTTTTTTTTCTCATTATGCACTGCGTGCTGCAAGATTTTATTTTATGTGGTGCACACTGACCACACAGACCCATTCTCTCACATGTGGGCCTACTAGCTTTCTCCTGCTTGATTTGAAGCTGCTAGAATTTACGCGCATAAATACGTCCGAAACAGTGGCGCGTAAGACGTATATATACGACCAAAACAGTCAAAGGGTTAATGGCTGTTTCTTGGTACAATTTGATAGAATGAAAGACATAATACTGAAAAAGACGATTCCAGTTGGTTTCTACCTGAAAAAGCTTGAAATTGGGCTAAAAGTAGTGAATTATTATCATAATAAAAAAGAAGCGCTAAACCACAAGGGCTATACAGCGCTGCAGGGCAGGAAAGAAGCGAGGGTATCAGGTGGCAAAAGGGAGATTATTTATGTACTGTATAATATGTATACATGGTAGTGAACTGTATTGTAAATTTTACATCTCATACAGTATCATATGTTACTGTTATCTTTAAGTACAGTGGTCCCTTGATAATCGTAGATTTCGGAAATCATAGGGATATTTTCGTATAAACGTGGGCTTGCTAATCGTAGATTGACTCGCAAATAGTAGTTCGTCCGGGACAGGTACACACAGCCCCAAGCCGCCTCACACTCCTTTCCCAGCCAGTGTGCCACTGTTTATCAGTGAGTGAGGATGGTCCCACGAGTTCATACGATACATTTCACAATACAGTGGACCCCCGGTTCGCGATGCTATCGGTACCCGATAAATCCGGTAACCGATGCATTATATAGCAGAAAATTTGCCTCGCTTCCCGATACAAAACCCGGTATGCGATGTGGTTCGTACGAGATGTGTCCATGTGTGGCCTGAACTGCCCCGTGTGTGCCATTGTTTACAAGCCAGCCAGTGTGCGCGCATCTAAGGATACATTCGGTACATTCCATGTTATCCATATTATCACTGTTTTTGGTGCCTGTTTTTGCAAAATAAGTCACCATGGGCCCCAAGAAAGCTCCCAGTGCCAACCCTTCGAGACCAAGGGTGCTAATGACTGTTGAAATGAAGAAAGAGATAATTGCAAAGTACGAAAGTGGAGTGCGTGTGTCAGAGCTGGTCAGGTTGTATAGTAAACCCCAATCAACCATCTCTACTATAGTGAGCAAGAAAACGGCAATCAAGGAAGCTGTTCTTGCAAAAGGTGCAACTGTGATTACGAAACAGCAACCGCAAGTGTTAGAAAATGTTGAGAGACTGTTATTGGTGTGGATAGATGAAAAACAGAGCAGGAGATAGCATCTCTCAAGCAATCATTTGTGAAAAGGCTAGGCAGTTGCATGACGATTTGGTAAAAAAATTGCCTGCAACTAGTGGTGATGTGAGTGAATTTAAGGCCAGCAAAGGTTGGTTTGAAAGATTTAAGAATCGTAGTGGCATACATAGTGTGATTAGGCATGGTGAGGCTGCCAGTTATGTTGTGCGACAGAGGTCCAGTGACTCTCAAGCTGGTCCTAGTGGCATTAGAAGAAGAAGGGAAGTAACCCCGGAAAATTCAAATTCAAATTCAAATTCAAAGTTTATTCTCTATAAAGATTACATTGTTGAATTTACAGAATTTGGTTGTTGTGTGGTTTACATGTAGTTAAATAATGATTACAGAGTGTACCACTAGAACGCCTAGCATGGCTAGGCATTTCGGGCAGACTTAGTCTAATTCTTTATTTTAAAATATTACAAATTATGAGATAAGTTGGTATTATGGCTAAGTGACTAAATACTAGTTTGTGAGCTTAGCAGTGTGAATGCTTTTGTTTTGGCACAGTACATAGTTTCAGTATTGGAGTATCATAGGATTCATTATTTTAAGATTGAGATTAATATTTCTGTTTAAGGTCAAATGGGTGAGTGAGTGTAAGTGTGAACCACCAGGTGGTATTCGTGTAGTTAGTTGATGGGGTTTATCAGAAAAGGACTTGCTACCTCAAGTCCTAATGGAGGGGGATTCCCCTTCTAAATGCTAACACCATCCACACTCTCCCCTCCTCCCATCCCATCAATCATCACCAGATCTTCATTAAAGGTAAGTGTCAATTATTCTTTCGTTATTTATTGTTATTTATTGTTATTGTTGTTATTGTAATTACTATTCTATTGCAGTAAACTTAATATTTCATGTGGTAAAAGTTTTTTTTCATACTTTTGGGTGTCTTGCACGGATTAATTTGATTTCCATTATTTCTTATGGGGAAAACTGATTCGCTTTCCGATACTTTTGGTTTACGATGAGCTCTCAGGAAGATTAGTATCGCGAACCGGGGGTCCACTGTATTCCATTCGTTTTAGTGTTTCCAACTGCCTCAAACCCTTCAAAATACCTCTTGTGGACACAATCTAGCCACAATTTTCTCCAAGCAGAGTTCAAAGTCCTGGTAGTCACTCCCTCCCAAGCCTTACCTATAAGGCTTACGCAATGGAGAATACTGAAGTGTTCTTTCCAAAAATCTCGTAGGGTCAAGTGAGTGTCTGAGGTCACATTCAAGCACCTTTCAAACATTGCTTTGGTGTAGAGTTTTTTAAAGTTTGAAATGACTTACTGGTCCATGGGCTGGAGGAGAGGAGTGGTATTCGGCGGCAAGAACTTTACTGTGATAAACCCCAAACTCCTTCAGAATTAGGTCATCCAAGTTTGGAGGATGAGCAGGTGCATTGTCCTTTACTAGAAGGCACTTGAGATCCAATTTCTTTTCCAAGAGGTAATTCTTCACACTAGGGCCAAACACTTCATTGAACCACTCGACGAAAATGTCCCTTGTGACCCATGCCTTACTATTAGATCTCCAAAACACACACAATTTACTCTTCATAACATTGTTTTTCCTGAACACTCTGGGATTTTCAGAATGGTACACTAGTAACGGCTTCACTTTGAAATCCCCACTATATTAGCACAGAACATTAGCGTCAGCCTGTCTTTCATAGGCTTGTGTCCTGGCAGCGCTTTTTCTTCCTGATAAGGGGCCCTCTTTGCATTTTTTTCCCAAAAAAAGGCCTGTTTCATCAAATTGAACACTTTTTTCATTTTCACCCTTTTCACTGTTTATTTACCCCTTAAAATTCCCAGCACATTTTTTTTCCAGCCGCCTTGTGGTCCGAACTGGCACCTCACCATGCCACCACACCTGTATCCCAAGTTTGCTTTTTAAAATTTCTCTAAAAACCACCCTTTGGGCTGGCCTTAAATTACCACATCACCACTTTTTGCGGGCCAATTTTCTTTACCAAATCGTCATCCCAACTCCCCTGGGCCTTTTACAAATAACGACATCATAAGACTATCCCGGGTTAATTTTTTCTCATTTTTTCCACACCAAAATAACTTCTCAAAATCTTCAATACTGGTGATCTCATTTTTGTCACATATTTCCCCCCCCTTGCAACAACAGTGCCCCTTGATTTCCTTTTTTTTTGGTTTATGAGGAAGATTTTGGTTTGAAAGGGTTTTGTTATACATCCGGGCCATTTCCCCACAGGAAATCCACTTTCAAAATTGTTCAAGATTTTTTTTCCTTAAAATTCAATCGAATTTCCACCTTCTTTCCCAAAGGGCCTTGGAAACTAGGAGCTTTCTTTGGTCCCAAAGGTAGCTTTTTTTAGCACTTAAATAACTTCCAAGCACTAAAAAAAAGGGAAATTATTATGAAATATTTCGCTGGAGCATGTGGGGGAACCTTTTGCTCACGGGAAAAACAATGGCACCTGGCGGGAAAGGGGAAAGGGCCCCCAGGGCCAAAAGTGAGAAAAGCGTCGGGACGAAGGACTATTAGCGAGTTAACCGGACCATTTCCGAGCCAATATTTAGAAAAAAAAAAACAGGACTTTTCCCAAAAAATGGACAATTTTCAGGCCGGACGTTTATTGGGGGAAACCAAATGTACTCGGTCCCCATTTAAATCACCTTGTACTTTTTCCCACTCAAAACTGAAACAATCATTTTGGGAAACCCTTTTTTTTCCATTTTTGACAGGAATACTGTAAAATTGGGAATCTTTTTTTCACAAAAATTTTTAAAATAAATACAATTTTTGTATTAAAACAAATTTTGATTAAATTTTATGTTTAATGTTTACTGTACAACTTTTAAAAATAATTACTACCCCTATTTACAACAATAATATACCCTTAGTTTAAAAAAACCCTTTAGGGGTTCGGGCCCATTTTTAGTAGACTGTTTAAGTTGGCCCATAATCCTTTGGGCATAATAAAGGGCCCCTTTGTTTGCAACCCACTTTGAAAAATATAAAACCCCAATTTTACTGTTGAAAAAGACAAAAAAAAAAAATTTAAATAAATAAATTCTTTCCCCCTTTAAACAGACTCCTTTTATCCAACCCAGGGACCAGCATGAAATTTTCCATTTTTTAAAAACTTTACACCCAAGCACTGCTTAAAAGGTGCTTTGAAGGGGCCCTCGAAAACAGAGCTTACCCTTGGGGAAATTTTGGAAAAACATTTTAATACCCCTCTATTTTTTAAGGAAAATTAGACAAAGCCGGAGGGGAAAGTTTTTTTTTCAGGAAAATGAACCAGCCTGGAAGAAATTGTGGCCAAACTGTAATTGGCAGAGATTTTAAAGGGTTTTGAAGCGGCCTGTATTTAAGGATATTGTTTCTTTGGGCCACCCCAGGGGTTTTGGGAAATGAAAAATGAAATGAAGAGGGGGTTAAGGGGGATAAAAAGAATGAGCTCACCACAAAGAATTTTAAAGACCTGCAAAAAGGAGCAGCATGAAAAAGGGTTAGGAAATTTTCCCTTCTTTTTTTAGGGGGAAAGCAATAAGTGCAAAAAATTTCCACTGCAAAATTAACCCTTTTTCCCAACGGGTTGAGCCCCCTGCTCACAAACTTGCTCAGTGTCGAAGAACCCCCCCCCCCAAAAAAAAAAAACCTTATGAAATGATAGAGAATTTTTTTCCCAAAATGGAAATTGCCATAAAAAAAAACTAAAATTTTGATGGAAAACTAGGGGAATTACGTCTAAAACGAAGTTGGGAGTCTCAGCGATATATACCTTTTTGTGATTTCCCCCCCTTTGGGAGCCCAAATTTTTTGGCCCAAATTTTCCTTGTTCCAGTAGACCAAACTCATGCAAATTTGCTAAAAACCTCTATTTTTTTTAAATCGACGGGAATCAAGAAACTCCCCATTTACCGTTTTTAACTATCCAATAAATGGTCAAAAATTTGGGTTTAATTTTTGGCCCAAATTTTTACACAAATTTCAAAAGATCAAATTTCAAAATGGGGTCCAGAAAAAAAAAATGCAGACATTCCTGGCACTAAAATAAAATTTTTTTTTTCTGTTTCATTATCATGTCTCCGGGCCCCCTCTTATATTACCTGTTTTCCCCTTTTTTAAATTTTTTTATTCAAAACAAAAAATAGTTTTTCCCTGTTATGCGAAACTGCATTATTGTAATAAAAAATAATGTCAACCCTTTTCATGCCCTGGGAAATTAGACTGGCCATTTGGGACCGTACTGGATGCTGACGCCTTTGTTTACTCTTAGCCCCGGAAAAAAATAAAACATTTCTGCAAATTTTGAGTTCAATTTCAAGGTACTTTTCATCGTGAAAACCAAAAAAAAAAACCCCAAAATTTTTCCCCTTTTTCCCTGTAAAATAATTTTCCCCATTCTATAAACTGATTTCACCCTTGTTTATTTAAAATTTTAAATTTAAATTTTTAAAAGCCAGCCCTAATCCCAAAGCAAATAATTTGGCTTTGGCATGCGCTTTTAAACCTGTTTTTTTTGTACCTCTGTTTGTATCCCTTAAAATTCCTAAAAAAAATAAATAAATAAATAAGTGAACCAAGAAAACGAGAATATAACCAAAATACTATACGAAAATCCCAGGGGCCCCAACCTTATAAAATGGCCTCAACTACGATAAAAACCGATTTAAACGATCCTTGTTAGCATAAATTTTTAACCCCAACCTACTTTGAAAAACTCGATTTATTCTTTTGCCCCGAACGGGCCGTCTGGCCTGAGCCCCCCCGCTGGGGCTAGTGTGACATTTTTTAACAAGCCAGGGTGGACAGCTGCACATATACATTAAAATAAATTTTGTATTTTTCCCCGTTTTTTTTTAGTGCTTGTAACCCTAAATAACCCCCCAAACCCCAAAGGGGCCCAAAGAAAGCTTCCAGTCCCAAACCCTGTGGTAAAAAGGGTGAAAAATACTATTGAAATACTATAAATCCAGGGGCAACTGCTGCTGCCCACGGTAAACCTGTACTACTAGAAGATGGGAGAGACTGTTGTTGGTGGTTTTATAGAGAAACATTTAAACCCCTGCCTTAAATGGAAATCGCGTTACGTTAAATCTCCCATACATACTTTTTAACCCCAAAAATTTTGCCTCCCCTCACAAAAAAAACTCGCCTTAATTGTTTTTCGTCCGGGGGGCTCCCCATTTTGGCCCTCAGCGCCAGTGTTTAAAGCCGCCAGTGGGGTTTTCCTTATCTACACATAAAATTCGGGGGCATTTCACATTATCCCAGTGTTTTTAGTGCTTTAACTGCAAAAAAGTCCCCAAAGGCCCCCAAAAAAAGCTTCTGGGGAAAAAGGGGCGAGAATTAGTATGGAATTGAAAAAAAAAATTTAAAGGAAATGTGTGCAAAAAGGGGTTGAACTGAAAAACCTTTTTACGGATGAAAATCCCCCTTTACCCAGCAACTGCAAGCCGTTTTTGGCAACCTGTACAAGAAAAATTTTTATGGCCCCCTTTTTTAAAGAAAGTTTTAAAAGGAATGGGAGGTACAGAGCTCTAGGACAGATTTTTTGGGGCGACAGAGGTCCCTGGCTCTAAAGCGGCCCCCTAGTGCTTTAAAAGAAGGGAAGAAACCCCCCCAAAAAGGATTTGCAAACCTCAAGCCCAAATGGAAGGGGTTTCCCCTTTAAAAAACAAAAAAACCAATTTCCCCACACTCCCCCCCTCCTCCCATCCCATCAATCATCACCAGATCTTCAATAAAGGTAAGTTAAAGTATTCTATTTTTTGGTAAGTAGAAAATTTTTTCAGCCCTTTTTTTCATTTGTTTGTTTTAAAAATTAATTTTTCAAGTGGTAGAAAAATTTTTTTTCATATTTTGGGGGTCAGGAAGGTTTAAATTTTTTTTCCATTTTTTTTTAGGGGGGAAAATTTAAATTTTCCCCTTTTAACGAAAATTTTCGGTTACGGTGACTTTTCGGGAAGGGTTTAATATTTTAAAGGCGGGTCCACTGTACCAAAAAAAATTTAACCCCCAAAGGGGGTTTTAGCCACCCAGAAAAACCCAAGAAAAGTCATGTGTCATCGAGGACTGTTTTAACCTTTTTTCCATTGGGGCCCCTTAATTTTGTTTCCCCGGGGAGGGCGACCCACACCAGTCGACTAACACCTAGGTAACAAGAAAAAATCCGGGAACCTAGCCCCCAAATATTGGTGAATTTAAGGCCGAAAAGGGTTGGGTTTGAAAATTTTTAAGAACTAGTGGCATACCCCATTGTGTTTAAGGCCTGTTGGGGGAAGAAAATGCCAAACAGGACCTACTTTTACTCGGGAGGAAAAGGCACTCCCAGGACACAGTGTCTCATCACTCATCCAAAAAATCTTCAATAAAGGAAAATGTCAAATTTTTTCTTCATTTAGTGCACTTGTACATGGGAAAAATATAAAAATTGTGCAAGTTCCTTCTTTTTGTGTTTTAAAGGGAAAAAGTAAAATTTCATGTTTGGGAAAAACAATTTTTTTTATACTTTTTTGGGGTCTTGAACGGACTGATTTGATTTCTATTATTCTTAAGGGGGAAAAATTAAATTCACTTAAAAATAATTTTCATCTTACATGTGCTCTCTGGAACGGGTTAATATCGTAATTTGGGGTCCAGTAAAACCTCAAAGTCGGTGTTTAAAAAACCCAAAAAAAAAGTTGGAAATTTTTTTTTTTCTCAAATTTTGGCCCCTGCGTGCTCAGGAAATTTTTTTTTTTTACGCACCAACTGACCACACTGACCCATTCTCTCAAAATTTTGGCCCACCCCGCTTTTTTCCCATAGAAATTTTAAGCTGCAAAAAATTTTTGGGGAATTTAAAACATTACCGACACTGGCTTGTAAACCATACCTATATTCACGCCCGTGAAAGGGTTTAAAGGGAAATTTTTTACCATTGGGCTCAAACAAAAGAGCCTGGTGGAAAAATTGGGATACTTTAAAATTACTGTTTTTGAAAGGGCCCTCAACCTGTTCACGGGGGAAATTTTTGTTGACCCCCTGCAGAAAAATTTTGAAAAACTATCAAAAACAGACATCAGATGGGTTCCCTTTAAACAAAGAAAAAAATCCCAAAAGCAGTGAATCACCATCATCCTTTTAAGTCCCAATGCACAAAAATAGAAAAAACACCATACAGCAGTTACCTGGAAAAAGTGGAGACCCCCAGTTTTTTTGGGCCAGTCCGGAAATTTTAAATTCAGATTTCCAGCACTTTTTTTTTGGGAAATTTCCCCTCGGTTTCATACATTTTCCCCGGAAAAAAACATTGGGAAACCCGACGCTCTGCCCCGGGGCCCCTCAAATTTTCGTCTCACCCCTTGGGCACATTTAAAAGTCTTTTTTTTTAACCCTTAATAAAAGACATTTCATTAAAACCATCCAAAGATATTTTTTCAAATTATATAAGAACACCTTACATTTGCATTTAAACATCAAAAGCAAATTTTATATGCTATCAAGGGGTTTGGTTCCCCAAATTCAGAGAAAATGTGTATGAATCCCGCGTTGGGCCCCCCGTAAAACCCCCCCTTAAAACACAAAGGGTTTTGTTTACAATTCTCGGCATGAAAATTTTTCATTATACTGTTTCTTCTCCCTTTTTTATGATGGCAAACTAAAGGCAGTTTTTAAAACGAAAAAACTCATGAACAGTTACTCAATGGAAAAAATTTTGGCTTTAGGCCCGCATTATGTAGCCGGGAGGTTTTACACTTGGGATTTTGTCCCCCTGGGACAAAAAATAAATTTTCTTTCTCGCCAAACAAGATTTTTCAAAAAGGTTAAAAGTAATGTTTTTTATCATTAAATTAGGCCCTTTACCCTTTATTTCTTTATTGTTTTCTGTATGAAAAACTATAGTTATTCTCTATAAAATGTATTTTTTTTTAATAATTTTTTGGGGGTCCCGAAAAAGGATTTAAAATTTGGGTTTTAAAATTATTTTTTAAAGGGGAAAATTACTTCGGTTTTTCCGGGCCAAACCTTTCCCGGAACGAGTAATTATGGGAAAAATGGGGAAATAAATGTAATTGGTAATTTTTTGGGGAAAGGAAAAGGGTTAATCCCCTTTTCATTATTTTTTATGGGGGGAAAAATGATTCAATATTCGTAAACTCACTATTTGAAAAAAAACCCCCCTTTGGGAAAAGATTTAAAAATTTAAATATCAGGCACCACAGTACAGAGGGGCCCCCATTATACAAAAGGGTTTGGTTTCCCGGCTTAAAACCCGCTTTTAAAACCCCAAAAAATTTCCCCTAAAGGGAAAAACCCCTTGCTTTCCCCTTTTTTCCCTAAACGTCCCAAAGGTTCACCCCCACTTTCCCAATATTTTTAAAAAAAATTTTTTTTTTTTTGTTTTTTAAAAGAAGGGGGGCAAATTTTCTTTCAAAGGGAAAAAAATTTTTTGTAACCATGGGATGAGTGGAATTTAAACAAAAAAAACACTGGGGCAGCCAGGATTCGAACCCATGTTTTCTGGCCTTGCCTCATGGTAAGGGGGAAACCCATGACGCTTTAAACCACAGGAAAACCCCCCAACCCCACAAGAAAAAGGCACAGCCAGCGAAACTAGCTGTGGGGCCCCCATCCAAGGGCATAAAAGAAAGGGGTGAGAGCTTTCCCCAAAAAATAATTTCACCTCATTCCCGTTTGGTGTAAATAAACCTTATGGGGGCCAAATTTAAATTATTTTAAAACCCCGGAGAGTGGGAAATTTATCAATAAACACTGGCTAGCCAAGGGTTCCAACCCCCATGTTTTACGGCCTGCCTCAGGTAAGCGAGAACCACAAGATCTTTTTAAAACCCCAGGACCCCCCCAACCCCACCAAAAATGGCGCACCAGCAAAGCTAAACAAAGCTAGAGGAGTCCCCAAAGCAAAGTTTTCGCCTTCACAGAGACTCCACCCCCAAAATCATTTTTACAGTGAAATATGGAAAAAAAAAAATTTTTGGGTTACAACCTTTTTAGATGCACAGAAAGAACAGGCAACAAGGGGGGTTGGGCCCGTATGTCAAAGAGTCCCTCATCTGCACGGGGTTGCTGAAAAAACCACAAATGAGGTTTGTTAAAATTCTACAATAAAAAATCAGAACTAAAACCTGGTCCCTTTTGGGGGTTGAAAATAAGCCCCCAATTCACCCCCACAACAAATTTTAAGGAAAAAGCTCCCGAAAATTGAAATTTTGTTTTTGGGAAAAACCCTTTCCCGGGCCATCCCCAAACATCTTAAATGCTTTGGGGTTTCCCAAATAAGGCATACAAAAAGGAAAAAAGGTAGCAAAAATTTTTTAGCTGAAAAAAAATCCCCCGGAAAGGGAGCGCAGATGAAAGGGCCACCACACACAGAGCCCACTAAGTTTTCTTGGGGAAAAAACAACCTTAAGCCAGCAGAAGTGGAGCCAACAAACTAGAAAAAACACTTGACCTTCCCCTTTAAAAAAATAAGAGGACCGATAAGAGACATAAGAAAATCAAAAAAACAACAAATTCCGATCACATCCTAATCGAAGTCCAAAACGTACAAGCCTAGGGCCCGGGTCGCAGGAAAAGCATTACCTGGAAAGGGGTCTTCACAAAATACAAAATTCAACAACAAAACAACAATGGGACCCGGTAAACCATGTCCTAAACGAAACATGTTGGGGAAAAAGTCTTAAAGACAGGGTCCAAACTAGTGCCTTGAAAAGGGTCAACTTCCCGGCACCGAAGCATGTTTCCCCAGGGGATATTCCCCAAAAAAAAGAAGAAGAGCAGGAGTAAATTGGAGAAGAAAGCCCCTCCCCCTAAAAGAAAAACGACGAAGAGTCCTGAGCCCTCAGGGGTTCCCAAATATCTGAAAACGAAAGGAGGCGCTGACCCCGGGAATTTAAAATTTTCGAACCCCGTTTAAAAAAACTCTTACAGGAGCCAGGAGAGACCGGGGAGCTTAAAGCTATTTCAAAATTTAAAGAAATTCAAAATATTTTTTTTCATATGCCAAAAAAAAAGGGAAATACCACATCTAGTACGGGGGCCCCTTAAATCAGACAGGATGGGGCTTACACGAGCAACAAGGAAATGAGTGAAATATTGAAATCCCAGTAACGACTCTGTTTTATGAACCACTAATCGGTCTGAGGAACGACGACCCCAAAAGATTTCCCTTTATGAAAAGACCCCAAAATCCAAAATGGGACCCAGATTTTTCCCACATTACCCTAACTCCGAAGGGTTTCGAAAAAGCCCATTGACAAAATGCCCATGCAAATCCCTCCCAGGCCCAGCTCGTGGGGAAACCCGTTTTCATTTAAAAACTTTCCAAAAAAACTCCCCTTGCGTGCCCTAAGTAACTATGGGGGGAGGAACTTTGGGCATGGTGAAATTCCACCTCCCCTTAAAACCCACGGAAAAAATAGCTTCCCAACTGCGTTTCGAAACGCGGGCCAAAGCCGGCCCAAAGGCCTTTGGCCCCAGGGGGAAAATGGGGCCCTGGCGGGGGGGGTCCCCTTAAAAAAATCTTTGGGGAAAAAGGGGGCTTTGGGGGAAAAACCCGGTTGCCCCCCAAATTTCCAAACCTGGTTTTTAAAATTCCCCAATCCCCGCGGGTTGGGAGGTCGTTCCCTTGCTCTAAAACAAAAAACTTGGGTCATAAATTAAGGGTTTTAATGATGGAAGAAAAAAATGCCCCGGAAAAACAAATTTGCAAAAAGAAGACCCCCAAATCGATCTTGGGGTTGCCCTTTTAAAATTTTCCCTTCCCTTTAAAAGGAAACGGGAAAAAAGGGGGAAACTATTTTCCCCAAAAAATCCGAAACAAAGGGTAGTGTAAACAAGTTAAAATTTTAGTGAAGTGAAAAGTTTTTCCCCCAAAAGGCCCAAAGTAACTTGCCCCCTCTTATTTTATATTTTTTTCCAAAGGGGGAAGGGGAAATTAAAATTTCCCCCACCCCAAACCGTATAAAACCTTTGCGGGTGGGGAAAAAGGGATCGGATTGGGGGAAATGCTTGGTGAAAGGGGGGGCCCGGCCCCAAGGAACCATAAACCCCCCTTTTCCAGGGGCCAACCGAAACAAAGGTTTTATAAAGAACAAATTCCCCAAAACCCGGATGAAAACGGAAAAGAAAATAACCCCCAAACAGAGTATTAAACTGACGACCCGGCCCCCTGACAAAAAAACCGGAAAAAATTTTGTAAGGGAAAAATGGGAGTAGGGAATTTTTGATTATTTTTCATAACCCTGATACAACATTTTCCAAAAAACACTCGTGAAAAAAAAATAAATTTAAAAAAACGGTTCAAAATGGGAAGATCAAGGGGGGAAGAAAGACCTTTTTTTCCCCAAAAAATTTTTATCCACTGGAATAAAAACCCCGTAAAATTAAAAAACCCATTTTAAACCCCGGTTTTAAAAAGAATTTAAGGTGTCAAATCCTTTACTGAAAGTTTAAGTTCCTTTTTAACAAAACCAACCCACCGGGAAGCAAAGGATTTGATTGAAATTGGTTTTTTAAAGCAAAGGGGGAGAATTTTTATCCCAATTTTAAAACTTTTTATTTATGGAAAATTTTAAAGGAAGGTCCCAAATTTTGCAAAAACAAAAAAACCCTTTTTTAAAAAAGTACGGGGGCAGGTGGGAGAGAAATTTTCCTCCCAAAATTAAAAAAAGTTAAAGGGTTTTTGGGATTGGTTCAAAAAGGGGAAAACCCAACTTGGTTGGGGCCCAAAAACTGGGTTTAAAAAACCCCATCAAGCTTGGGGAATTGCCAAAAAACCCCAGTCTGCCTTCAAGAGAGAGCTGGACAGATACCTAAAGTCAGTGCCGGATCAGCCGGGCTGTGGCTCGTTACGTTGGACTGTGTGCAGCCAGCAGTAACAGCCGAGTTGATCAGGCCCTGAACCATCGGGAGGCCTGGTCATGGACCGGGCCGCGGGGCGTTGATCCCCGGAATAACCTCCAGGTAACCTCCAGCTTGATGGTGGCCCACAGCTGGAGTATATACAGTGGAACCTCAGTTTTTGTTTGCCCTAGTTTTCGTCATAAGAACATAAAGAAAGAAGGAACACTGCAACAACCTACTGACCCATGCAGAGCAGGTCCATGTCACCCCCCCTGGGATTAGCCCAATGACCCACCCAGTCCGGGTCACCTCCACTCAAGGGTGGAGCACGGCACCAGACCCAGCAGCACAAGCTAGTCAGGTCCAACTCACACCCACCCACACACACTCATGTATTTATCTAACCTATTTTTAAAACAACACAACATTTTCGCCTGCATAACTGTACTCGGGAGTTTGTTCAACTCAGCCACGACTCTATTACCAAACCAGAAAGCTTTCCTATATCCTTCCTGAATCTGAATTTTTCCAACTTGAAACCATTGCTGTGAGTCCTGTCTTGGCTGGAAATTTTCAGAACGCTATTTACATCCCCTTTATTTATTCCTGTTTTCCATTTATACACCTCAATCATATCCCCTAATTTCAAACGCCTTTCGAGAGAGTGCAGATTCAGGGCCTTCAGTCTATCCTCATATGGAAAATTTCTGATACATGGGATCAACTTTGTCATTCTCCTCTGAAACGTTTTCCAAAGCATTTATATCCATTCTGTAATACGGTGACCAGAACTGAGCAGCATAGTCTAAATGAGGCGTAACCAAGGATATATAGAGTTGAAGAACCTGAGGACTTCTATTATTTATACTTGTACATATGAAGCCAAGAATTCTGTTAGTTTTATTGCGAACGCTAATGCACTGTTGTCTTGGTTTTAGATTACTGCTAACCAGAACTCCTAAATCCTTTTCGCAATCAGTAGTATTAAGATCTACATTATTTAGTTTATACGTGGCATGGTTATTTAACTGTCCAACATTTAGAACTTTGCATTTGTCAATATTAAACTGCATCTGCCACTTCTCTGACCATTGCATCAGTCTATTCAAATCATCCTGGAGTGCTCTAGTGTCCTCACTAGAATGAATTGGATGGCCTATTTTGGGTGTCATCAGCAAATTTGCTTATGTCGCTATTTATTCCCTCATCTATGTCGTTTATGTAAATTGTGAACAACAACGGGCCCAAACACTGACCCCTGAGGAACACCGCTTGTGACGTGCCCCCATTCTGATTTCTCCCCATTTATGCAAACTCTCTGCTGCCTATTTGTCAGCCATGCCTCTATTCAGGAAAATTTCTCCTATTCCGTGTGCCTTAAGTTTCCTCAATAGCCTCTGATGTGGAACTCTATCGAAAGCCTTACTGAAGTCCATATACACAATATAAATATTCATTACCATGATCTACCTCCTCAAACACCGTAGCGAAAAGTTAGTAAATTCGTAAGACAGGAATGCCCCTTTGTAAAACCGTGTGAGATTCATTAATCAATCTGTGCCTATCAAGATGGCTAACGAATTGTTTTCGGCAATTACTGATTCCATAAATTTTCCCACTAAGGAGGTAAGGCTTATTGGTCTATAGTTCGAAGCCAAGGACCTGTTACATGCCTTGTAAATAGGTATTACATTTGCCATTTTCCACTTATCAGACACTATGCCAGTTTGAAGTGAAATGTTAAAAAGATTTGCCAAAGGTATGCTAAATTCCTCTTTACATTCATTTAACACCCTTGCAAACATTTCATCAGGGCCTGGGGATTTGTTAGGTTTTAGTTTCTCTATTTGTCTGAGGACCATGTTACTAGTTACTGCAATCGTAAAATAGTTTTTTTACCCTGTTCTACATAATCTATTATTTCAGGAATATCGCTAGTATTTTCCTGTGTGAAAACTGAGAGGAAGTAGGTACTGAAAATTTCACACATATCCTTATCACTGTCAGTGATCTGACCAGAGTTACTCTTAAGTGGGCCAATCTTGTCCCTAATCTTACTTCTGTATACCTGAAAGAACCCTTTTTGGGTTAGTCTTTGAATCCCTTGCGACCTTAGCCTCATAATCCCTTTTTGCTTTCTATTCCTTTCTTTATTTCTCTCTTTAACTGAATATATTGATTTCTTAACTGCCCATCCCCTCTTTTGATATGCCTATATATGCCTCTCTTTTGACCAATGAGATGTTTTAATCTATTGTTCATCCATTTGGAATAATTTTTATTCTATTATTCTATTATCACACTGGCCGATTCCGACCAAGGCAGGGTGGCCCGAAAAAAAAACTTTTACCATCATTCACTCCATCACTGTCTTGCCAGAAGGGTGCTTTACACTACAGTTTTTAAACTGCAACATTAACACCCCTCCATCAGAGTGCAGGCACTGTACTTCCCATCTCCAGGAACTCAAGTCCGGCCTGCCGGTTTTCCCTGAACCCCTTCATAAATGTTACTTTGCTCACACTCCAACAGCACGTCAAGTATTAAAAACCATTCGTCTCCATTCACTCCTATCAAACACGCTCACGCACGCCTGCTGGAAGTCCAAGCCCCTCGCACACAAAACCTCCTTTAAACCCCCTCCCTCCAACCTTTCCTAGGCCGACCCCTACTCCGCCTTCCTTCCACTACAGACTGATACACTCTTGAAATCATTCTGTTTCGCTCCATTCTCTCTACATGTCCGAACCACCTCAACAACCCTTCCTCAGCCCTCTGGACAACAGTTTTGGTAATCCCGCACCTCCTCCTAACTTCCAAACTACGAATTCTCTGCATTATATTCACACCACACATTGCCCTCAGACATGACATCTCCACTGCCTCCAGCCTTCTCCTCGCTGCAACATTCATCACCCATGCTTCACACCCATATAAGAGCATTGGTAAAACTATACTCTCATACATTCCCCTCTTTGCCGCCAAGGACAAAGTTCTTTGTCTCCACAGACTCCTAAGTGCACCACTCACCTTTTTCCCCTCATCAATTCTATGATTCACCTCATCTTTCATAGACCCATCCGCTGACACGTCCACTCCCAAATATCTGAATACATTCACCTCCTCCATACTCTCTCCCTCCAATCTGATATCCAATCTTTCATCACCTAATCTTTTTATCCTCATAACCTTACTCTTTCCTGTATTCACTTTTAATTTTCTTCTTTTGCACACCCTACTAAATTCATCCACCAATCTCTGCAACTTCTCCCAAGAGCATAGTGTCATCAGCAAAGAGCAACTGTGACAACTCCCACTTTATGAGTGATTCTTTATCTTTTAACTCCACGCCTCTTGCCAAGACCCTCGCATTTACTTCTCTTACAACCCCATCTATAAATATATTAAACAACCACGGTGACATCACACATCCTTGTCTAAGGCCTACTTTACTGGGAAATAAAATTTTCCCTCTTTCCTACATACTCTAACTTGAGCCTCACTATCCTCGTAAAAACTCTTCACTGCTTTCAGTAACCTACCTCCTACACCATACACCTGCAACATCTGCCACATTGCCCCTCTATCCACCCTGTCATATGCCTTTTCCAAATCCATAGATGCCACAAAGACCTCTTTAGCCTTATCTAAATATTTTTACTTTATTTTCACTTAAACACCTGGCCCAACACCCCCTACTTTCCTAAAGCCTCCTTTTCCCCGCTTCCTATCTCCATCTTCTTTTAATTTTAAATAATAACTCAAACAACACTTTACCAGGTATATCAACAGACTTACCCCCCAAAAATTTTTGCATTCTTTGCCCCTTTGCCTTTATACAAGGAACTATGCTGCTTCTCCCAACCCCCTAGGTCCTTACCCTTTTTCCATACTTTTAATTAAATAATTGCCCAACCACTCCAAAACTTACCCCCACCTCTTTTAACTTTTTCTTCTTTATCCCACAACCCCCGGCTGCCTTAACCCCCTTTCATTTTATTTTATGCCCACGAACTTCCCCCACACCACAACTGGCTTTCCCACTCCCTACAAAGTTTTTCCCCCTTTCCCCTATAACAAATCACAGTTTCCCCTATCTTCACAACATTTAACAATTCCTAAAAATATTCCTCCATCTTCCAATCCCTTAACTCTCCTTTTAAAACTCTCCCTCCTATTTTTAATGATAACCCTTTTTTGTTCTTAGGCTTCTTAACTTGTTAAACCTCACTCAAAACTTTTTCTTTTTTTCAACAAAATTTTTGATAACACTCACCCCCCTCTTTCATTTGCTCTCTTTTTCATTGCTTCACCGCTCTCTTAACCCTCTCTTTTTTCCATATATCTTCCTCCTTCCCCACTTTCTACTTTGAAAAAAATTCTCATATGCTACTTTTTTCTCTTTTTACTACTCTCTTTACATCATCATTCCACCATCGCTCCTCTTCCCTCCACCCCATTCCTTAACCCCAAACTTCTCTAAACCTCAACACAAATTTTTTTAAACCCCCCCATTCCTCTCGCCCCCATTCCCCATGCTCTCATTACCCCATCTACCCCAATAGCTGTTTATATTTACCCTAACTGCCTCCCTTTTTAGTTTAAAAACCTTCACCTCTCTCTTCCCTATGCTTCTATTCCCTTGTATCCACTATTTTACTCTGGTAGCACAACTAGAATTATCGACTATCTGTGGCCCCTCTATAAAAAGTACATCCTGAATTACTCAACTCTTTTATCTACCAATAATAATCCAACAAACTACTGTCTTTTTCGCCCTACATCATATTTTTGTATACTTATTTATCCTTTTTTTCTTAAAATAGTATTCCTATAACTAAACCCCTTTCATAAAAAGTTCAATAAAAGGGGACTCCCTTTTATCTTTTACAACTGGCCCCCCAAAATTTCCCTCCCACCCCCTCTCAAAGTTTTCCCCATTTTAGCATTCAGGTCCCCACCCAATTACTCTCCATTTGGTTTTTCAAACGCTCCTAAATTTCATTAAATCCCCCCAAAAATTCCTTCTCCTCTACATTCCTTTTTCCCCAGTGCATAAACGCTTATTAGACCCACTTTTGCACCCAAACCTTTTTACTTTGTCCCCCAATTCTTGAATTTACACATTCATATTCTTTTTTCTCCTTCCAAAATGATTTTTCACTTACTGCTCCCCCTTCATTTGCTCTACTCTCTCAGATACTCCATTTTTAATCCCATTTTTTTTCCCCCCCAAAAACCCCCCTCCCCCTTTCACTTTGTTTGTTTTAGGGCCAGGAATCCAACTTTTTTCATTCATACATCAGAAAATCACTTTTTTGTCATCCGCATACATCCACGCACTTCAAGCCCCCAATTTTATAAAGTTTTTCTTCTTCTCTTTTTTAGAAAAATGTTTACAGAAAAGGGGGTTACCCCCCCATTGCCCCCGGCATTTTAGTCGCCCAACGACACGCATGGCCTACGGGGGAAAGATTTTTTTCCCATTTCCCCATGGACAATAAAAAAATAAAGATTAATTTCCCTACTCGGAACAAAATTTTTCTGGGGAGCTAAACTAAGCTCTGAAAAATGCCCTATTGGGAACCCAAAATCACCCACCTACCCATATCAGGACATCCCAATTTTGCCCACCCCGGTAATTTTTTCACTCCCATGAATCGGCCCAAGCGAAAATTTTGGGACAGAGATTTTATTCCAGTTTTTGGGGAATTCGATGTATATCAATTCAATTTAAGTTATTCTCTATAAGGGGTTCAATGTGGGTTCACGGTTTTGGGGATTGGTGGTTTTCATGTTATAAAATACTAATACAGAGGGGGCCCCGAGACCCCCCCCCTACATGGGTAGGGATTTTGAGCAGACTTAGATTAATTCTTTAAAATTTTAAAACCTTACAAATTTTGGATTAAGGCTAAATGACTAACATAAATTTTTTTGAGTTTAGCAATGTGAAGCTTTTGTTTTGGTACAATACAAAGGGTTTATATTGGAGTATCATAGGCAAACTTTTTACTATTTGAATTTATTATTTAAGATTAAGATTTGCATTTTTGGGTTTTAGTCGGGGTGAGTGAGGTAATTGTGAACCACCAGGTGGTTTCGTAGTTAGTTGTGGGGGTGGTCAGGGAGATTTTAAGATGTTTTCTAATGAAATTTTGAAAATGATGAAAGTTCTGCAGTTTTAGAGTTTTTCGGTGGGTGTTCCGTTTTTGGTCCTTTGAAATACATTGAATTTTTGTAAAGGTTTTAGTCGAACACGGGAAATGTCCTAGAGGTTTGTCCCTTTGTTATGCCTGTAGTCCGTAACAACTTCAAGAAAACATTTTTGTCAAGGGTTAAAATGGGGAAATTTTAAAATCCTGTAGATAAGATTGCACAGTACAGTGGGCCCTCGCACAACCTGGATCACAAAACTTAAATCTGAATAGTGATAATTTTTATTGCTAAAATTTTGCCTGCAAAGCTAAAAAACTCGCTCAACCTATTTCGTCCCAGACGGTTTTATGCGCCCGAGCCAGCCTCACATGTTTCTGCCCGGGGGCATTGTTTTCAAGCCAACATCCGCGGGAACACCAAGCATACAAACGGAAATTTCGTATTATTACAGGTTTTTGGGGATTTCATCTGCAAAATAAGTGACCTGGGCCCCAAAAAAGCTTCTAGTGCAAACGCTACAGGGAATAAGGGTGGGAATTACTATAGAGATAAAAAAGAGATCATTGCTAAGTATGAAAGTGGAGTAGGTTCCCCAGGGCCAGGTTGAAGTAAACCCCCCAAACAACCCCGCTACATTGGTCCAGAAAACGGCAAAAGGAAGCTGTTCTTGCCAAAGGTGCAACTGTGTTTTTCAAACGAGATCGCAGTGACAGAAGAGTTGAGAGATCTTATTGGTGTGGGTAAACAAAAAACAGACAGCAGGAAACATTCCCAAGGTCATAAATGAAAAGGTAGGGAATTTTTTCAGAATTTTTTTAGAAAAATCCTGCAATAGTGAATTATGAATTTAAGGCCAGCAAAAGGGTGGTTGAGAGATTTTTAAAAAGCGTATGGCATACATAGGTGATAAGGTTGGGGAGGGTGCCAGTTCGGACCACAAAGAGCTGAAAAATTGTCAGGAAATTTAAGGGGTACATAGACAGTGAGGACGAAACCGAACAAGGTTTAAATTGTGCGAAAAAGGGCCGTTTTGGAAGAAAATCCAAGCAGGACCACATTCCAGGAGGAAAAAGGGACTCCCAGGACATAAGCCAAGAAAAGACAGGTTACTCTGTTTTAATGTGTGCCAATGTAGTGGGGATTGCAAAGTGAAGCCTTTTTAGTTTTTTTTTTTTTTTTTTTTTTTTTTTTTTTTAATACACCGGCCGATTCCCCCCAAAAGGCAGGGGTCCCCCGAAAAAGAAAAACTTTCACCATCTTCACCCCACCCTGTCTTGCCAGAAGGGTGCTTTTCACTACATTTTTTAAACTGCAACTTTAAAACCCCCCCTTCAGAGGCAGGCACTGTATTTCCCTCTCCAAGACTAAAGTCCGGCCTCCGGGTTTTTTCCCTGAATCCCTTCATAAAGTTATTTTGCTCCATTTCCAACAGCACGTCAAGTATTAAAACCTTTTGTCCCCATTCACTCCTATCAAAACGTCAAGCATGCCTGCGGGAAGTCCAAGCCCCGCACACAAAAACCCCCTTTACCCCTCCCCCCAACCCCTTCCTTGGCCAAACCCCTACCCCCCCTTCCTTTCCCTACAGACTGATACACCTTGAAGTCATTCTGTTTCGCTCCATTCTTTTAAACAGTCCGAACCCCTCAACAACCCTTCCTCACCCCTCTGGCAACATTTTGGGTAATCCCGACCCCCTCAACTTCAAACAAAAATTTCCTGCATTATATTCACCCCACACATTGCCCTAGACAGACATCTCCCTCCCTCCAGCCTTCCCCTCGCTAAACATTCATCACCCACGCCACACCCATAAAAAGGCTTTGGTAAAATATATCTATACATTCCCCTTTTTGCCTAAGGACAAATTTTCTTTTCTCCACAGACCCTAAGGCACATCACTCTTTTTCCCTCTCAATTCTTGATTCACCTCATTTTTCATAGCCCACCGGAACGTCCATCCCCAAAAATCTGAAAACGTTCACCTCCCCATACTCTCTCCCTCCAAATTTTAATTCAATCTTTCATCCCTAATCTTTTTTTTCCCCATAACCCTTTCTCTTCCTGTATTCACCTTTAATTTTTTTTCTTTTGCACACCCTACCAATTCACCACCATCTCTGAACTTCTCTTCAAATCTCCCCGACCAGTGCACAGCAAAGGCAGGTGACAACTCCCCCTTTGTGTGTGATTTTTTTTCTTTTAACCCACGCCTCTTTCCAAAAACCCCCTTTTTTTCTTTACAACCCCCTATAAATATATTAAACAAAAACGGGACATCAACTCCTTGTCTAAGGCCCACTTTTATGGAAAAAATTTCCCTCTTTCCCACATACTCTACTTAGCCTCACTACCCTTTCAAAAATCTTCACTGCTTTCAGTAACCTACCCCCTACACCCTACATGCAAAATCTGCCACATTTTTCCCCCTATCCCCCCCTTCCCCTCCTTTTCCAAATCCCTAAATGCCCAAAGACCCTTTTGCCCCTTTTCTAATACTGTTTACTTAAGTTTCACTGTAAACACCTGGCCACACACCCCCCCCTTTCTAAAGCCTCCTTGTTCTTGCTACCCATTTCCGTCTTACTCTTAATTCTTTCAATTATAAAATCACCATACACTTTACCAGGGACACTAAAAAACTTTCCCCCCATAATTTTTG
>NC_069404.1:86846623-86891623 GCF_026875155.1 Cherax quadricarinatus
TTTAAAAAAAAAAACAAAACTTATTTTTTTCTTATGAAATGATAAGAGAATCTTTTCCTGATTGTAATAATGCCCAAAAAAAAAAAACGAAATTCGATGGAAAACTGAAGGAATTATGCTCTCACGAAGTTAGCGATCTTGGCAATATTTACAAATTGGCGATTTTGCCCACTTTGAGCCCTATTTTCAGCTAATTCCACTGTTCCAGTCAACCAAACTCATAGCTATTTCTTTAAAACACTGTTTTTTCTATCGATTGAGTACAAGAAACCATATATCGATTTCAACTACTCAATAACGTGGTCAGAAATTTGCAATTTGGCCAATTTCACAAAAATTAAAAAATATGACAATTTCAAAATAAGGTCCAGAATCAACAATGCAGACATTCCTGGCTCTAAAATAACATTTTCTTTGTTTATCACTCATGTCTCCAGGCCCCTCTGATATTACTCTTGCTTTCTATTCAAACAAAAAATAGAAGATTTACTGTTTTGCAGACTACTGCAATACTGTAATAATTGTACAAATAATGTCAACCCATTCATGACTACATATCAGAATGGCTAGTTGGATATTTATTGGATAATGACATCATTTATTTACTTTTGAACATCAGCAAAAATCAAATATTTCCCTTAATTTGAGCTCCATTTTCAGGTTCTTTTTATAGTAAAACCAATCAAAATCACCTCAATTTCTATAATATGTTTTCCATTCTATCAAATGAGACCAAGAAAACGAGAATACAACCATAAATACTATACGAAAATAGACCACAAAGTAGGCATTTTAATTAAAAAAAACGGTCGGAGTTTTTTTTTTCTCATTATGCCTGACCTCACAGACCCATTCTGTCACATGTGGGCCTACCAGCTTTCTCCTGCTTGATTTGAAGCTGCTAGAATTTATGAGTATATATACGTCAAACACGGTATCTCGTAAGACATATATATATAATAAATATAAATATATATATATATATATATATATATATATATATATATATATATATATATATATATATATATATATATACATGTATATATATATATATATATATATATATATATATATATATATATATATATATATATATAAATATATATATATATATATATATATATATTAAATATTATATATAAGTATATATATATATATATATACAGTGGACCCCTGCATACCGTATGCATCGCATACCGTACAATCCGCATACCGGACGCTTTGATCGCAAAAATTTTGCCTCGCATACCGCCCAAAAACCCGCTCACCGCCCTTCGTCCGAGATGCGTCCAATGTGCGGCCTGAGCCACGCTCACATGTTCCGCCGGTGGCATTGTTTACCAGCCAGCCTCCGCGGTAACATCCAAGCATACAATCGGAACATTTCGTATTATTACAGTGTTTTTGGTGATTTTTTCTGGAAAATAAGTGACCATGGGCCCCAAGAAAGCTTCTAGTGCCAACCCTACAGCAATAAGGGTGAGAATTACTATAGAGATGAAGAAAAAGATCATTGATCAGTATGAAAGCGGAGTGCGTGTCTCCGAGCTGGCCAGGTTGTATAATAAACCCCAATCAACCATCGCTACTATTGGTGGTACAGCTGCTGCTGCTGCTGTACCACCGTCAGCTGCTGCTGCACTGTCAGCTGCTGCTGCACTGTCAGCTGCTGCTGCACTGTCAGCTGCTTCTGCACTGCCCAGCTGCTGCTGCTGTTGTACGACCGGTCAGCTGCTGCTGCTGCTGTAGCATCGTCTGCTGCTGCTGTAGCATCGTCTGCTGCTGCTGTAGCATCGTCTGTTGCTGCTGTGCCACCATCAGCTGCTGCTGCTGTTGTACCACCGTCAGCTGCTGCTGCTGCTGAAAGTACCGTCTGCTGCTGCTGTAGCATGTCTGCTGCTGCTGTAGCATCGTCTGCTGCTGCTGTAGCATCGTCTGCTGCTGTTTGTAGCATCGTCTGCTGCTGCTGTAGCATCGTCTGCTGCTGCTGTAGCATCCGTCTGTTGCTGCTGTAGCATCGTCTGTTGCTGCTGTACCCCCGTCAGCTGCTGCTGCTGCTGTAGCACCGTTGTTGGTGTGGCTTATTGGAATACCAAGAAACAATTAACCCCGGAGGTTAGCCACCCAGGATAACCCAAGAAAGTCAGTGCATCATCGAGGACTCTAACTTATTTCCTTTGGGGGCCCCTTAAATCTTGTCTCCCAGGATGCAACCCACACCAGTCGACTAACACCCAGGTGAACAGGAAAAAAATGCCTGGAACTAGTGCTCATATTGGTAAATTTAAAGCCAGCAAAGGTTGGTTTGAGAGATTTAAAAATCGAAGTGGCAAAACACAGTGTGAAAAGGGCCTGTTCTGGAAGAAAATGCCAAACAGGACCTACAGTACTCAGGAGGAAAAGGCACTCCCAGGACACAGTGCCTCATCATCATTGCTGCATCTTCAATAAAGGTAAGTGTCATTTATTCTTCATTTAGTAGAGTAGTACATGCACAATATATATTGTGCATGTACTACTCTACTATTGTGCATGTATCCTTCTCTTTGTGTGTAGGAAAATGTATATTTCATGTGGTAAAATTTTTTTTTTCATACTTTTGGGTGTCTTGCACGGATTAATTTGATTTCCATTATTTCTTATGGGGAAAATTCATTCGCATACCGAACATTTCGCTTAACAACCAGCCCTCTTGCACGGATTAAGGTCGCTATGCGGGGGTCCACTATATGTATATATCTTTCTTTCTTTCAACACACCGGCCGTATCCCACCGAGGCGGGGTGGCCCAAAAGGAAAAACGAAAGTTTCTCCTTTTAAATTTAGTAATATATACAGGAGAAGGGGTTACTAGCCCCTTGCTCCCGGCATTTTAGTTGCCTCTTACGACATGCATGGCTTACAGAGGAAGAATTCTGTTCCACTTCCCCATGGAGATAAGAGGAAATAAACAAGAACAAGAATTAGAAAGAAAACAGAAGAAAACCCAGAGGGGTGTGTATATATATGCTTGTACATGTATGTGTAGTGTGACCTAAGTGTAAGTAGAAGTAGCAAGACTTACCTGTAATCTTGCATATTTATGAGACAGACAAAAGACACCAGCAATCCTACCATCATGTAAAACAATTTTCAGGGTTTCGTTTTTCACTCACTTGGCAGGACGGTAGTACCTCCCTGGGTGGTTGCTGTCTACCCAACCTACTACCTACAATATATAATATATATAAATATATAATATATATATATTATAAAATATATATATATAAATAATATATATATATATATATATATTTTATATATATAAAATATATATAATATTTTATTATAGGTAAATAGGTTGGTAGACAGCAACCGCCCAGGGAGGTACTACCGTCCTGCCAAGTGAGTGTAAAACGAAAGCCTGTAATTGTTTTACATGATGGAGGATTGCTGGTGTCCTTTTTTTCTGTCTCATAAACATGCAAGATTTCGGGTACGTCTTGCTACTTCACTTACACTTAGGTCACACACACTTCATGTAAAACATATTATACACACACCTCTCTGGTTTTCAGAATTTTTTTTTAATTTTGTTCTTGTTTTTCCCCTTATCTCCAGGGGAAAGGGAAAAAATTTTCCCCCGAAAGCCATGCTGTTGTAAGAGGCGACTAAAATGCCGGGTGAAAGGGGGAGTAACCCCCTTTCTCCTATAATATTACAAATGAAAAAGAGAAATTTCGATTTTCCTTTTGGGCCACCCCCCCTGGGGATGGGCCGGGTGTGTTGAAGAAAGAAAAAAGAATATATAATATATAAAAAAAATTAAAATAAATAATATATATATTAATATAATATTTATAAAATTTTTAAATATAATATAAATAAACGTGGGCCCCCCCTTTACGGCGGTTTAGGTTCCGGGCTACCGCCGAAAGGGGAAACGCCGAAAAAGTGGAACACCCTTTTTTTCCACTTAAAAAAAGCATACAAAACACAAAACAATTTTACACTAACATATTTTAAGTTAGCAATAAAACCCAGGCATCAAAAAAAAAAAAGTACAAACACAAAGTGCACTCTTACTAACTTAAAAATTTATAGTCTTAATTTGGGGGAGACAAATATATTTATTGTAAGAAATCAATGTGGGATGTATGGGAGTACCAGGCTACCCTAACCGGCCCCCCACCCCCAATACAATTCTATGATATTTAACACCCAGGCGATAAAAGTATAACAGTTTACCGTTTCTTACCTAAAAATAGGGCGAATGAGTAGTATTTTTTGTAAAAAATCAAGTGGGTATTATGGAGTCAGCCCGGGGTACAACCCGGCAACCCCCCACACAATATTCCCTGTATTTAAGCTCCCAGAGCGAAAAAATGTTAAAAACAGTTCACTCTTACTTTCCTTAAAAAATTTTTGTCTTAATGTAGGGTCAGAGTAAGTAAAGAATAAAACGTAAAAGAGAGAGAGAAAGAATGAGTGCATGAGAGAGTACAGGGGGCAGGTTATGTAAAAAACCGGCAAGGGAAGTTTTGTAAAAAAATGTACACTTTGGTTTGTGTACAAATTACTTGTGTACAGGGTTTTCTTACATTTATACGGTAGAAAAATAAAGAAGAACACCCCATTCTCATTAACCCTCATTTTAGAAGAAATGAGTCTGAGGAAGGCAATGGAAAAAAAGTCACGACTTTTTGGGTTATCCCAGGTTTTCTAAACCCAAAGTTGTTATTAATAAACATGTAACTGATTTTTTTATACCTGAAAAAACTTACATACAAAACAAAAGGAAAAATTTTCTACAGTTACCCCAGTAACACATTTTCTCTTATGAGATTAGAGAAAATTTTTCTTTTCATCATTGTACAAAATTTTCTGGGTACAACATCCATATTTATGTTTATTTTTCATTGTGGGTGTATTTTTCATCTTTTTTTGTTAGTATCTGTTTATTATATAATTTTGAAAAAAATATCATGGATGATTAATAAAATGTGTATATTAACGTAATATACAACTTTAATAAGACTCGGTGTTTTTATTATTATTATAATTTTTAATATGGGGTCACTTGTGCAAACGTCTGCTACCCCATTCTTTTTTGTTTATTTATTCTATTGTGGGGTGTATTTAACATCTTTTTATGTTATGTATCATGTTTATTATATAATTTTGAAAAAATATCATAGATGGATGTTATGGGGCTATAGGACCCAACATGTATTTATAAGTAACAGTTACTCTGGAATACCTAATTATATTGAATTGATGGGGACTTTGCTCTAAATGTCAGAAGGACTGATCAACCTTATGACTGAGAGGCAGCTGGGTCAAACCTATTTTTCTCAATATAATAGGTTATACTATAGACACATAAACACACAATTTAAATAAGTAGTTTATAAAGTTGTATTTCTTTTTGTAAAAGTAAAGTTAAGAGGTGGTAGAATTGTGGTAACTGGAGAATTGTGCTTGGCAACAGTCTTTTGTTTTGGTGGGAGGAGTTTAGCCAGGCTCTCTCTCTCTCCCTCTCACTGACTCTCTCTCTCTGTGGCTGACCTTCAACCTGGCAGGATCTCTGGGTCCTTCTCCTATCTTTTGGGGCATCATGTGTGCTCCAGGGTGAGTTTTTAATTATTTAAGTTTTGGCCACCATACCCAGGGTGACTAAGTGTGTCAAAACACTGGTTAGCCCAGGGTTATGTCAGGAAGAGTGAAGGACAAGAGTTGTTGCAACACACCATGTGGAGCACAGGCATGGAGTGTGTAGATTTTGTTTTGAAAATGGAGGCTGTGATTGTATATTCTGTACATATCTATTGAGAATACAGTTATATTTTTATAGTAGTAGTTTACATAACCTGTGAAGAGGGCTGGTGAAAGGGTATCAGAGACACTCAAGATGATCAGCCATGATGTAAGTATTACCCCTAGACAAATAAGGCCATTAAGTAAAAGCTACCCCACACTAGAACATGTAGTGAGAACCTTACAATCCAAGAAATAAGACATACCAACGTAACATGGGGGCCTGTCCGGGATAGTTATTTGACTGCTAAAATAACTCAAAACATTCTTTGAACTATATGTGCTGGTATGGGGTAATAACAGTTGCATGTTTCTGGTAGAAGATTTACCAAGGTGGGTCAGTGGAAGTGTTGTTTTCATATATTAGTTTACAGGTTGTTTTTCTCCTAAGGTAGGAGAAAGGTTGAGTAACACATTTTTGTTGTGGTTATGGTAAGTGCTATGTGCATAGTTTACATTCAATTTGTGTTATTTTATGTGCCTGTGGGAAAACTTTGTCCACTGATACTGTAAGAGGGAAGCAAGTGTTTAAAGATAAAAACTATGTCAGAAGATGAGTCTTTAAACTTTTTAGGCTTCAGGGAAGAAGGTAATAATTCATCAGTAAACATGCCTGTTAACAGTGAACATGAGGGATCACCTACTCCAGGTGATATGGAAATGGAGAGAAAGACTGAAATTAGCTGTACTAGAGGCTGAAATGAAATTAATGAAAGCTAAGGAGAAAGAACGTCAAAGGTTAGGAGGTTCAGAACAAGAGCCTGAGCAGTACTTTAACATAACTAAAGCTGCAAATTTTGTCCCTAAGTTTACAGAGAGTGACCCAGATAGGTATTTTTCTTTTTTTGAGAAGACTGCTTTGGAGCAAGGATGGCCCAAACAGAAGTGGGCTACCCTAGTTCGCACACAACTTGTAGGTAAAGGATTCCAAAGAGTAGAGACTCTGGAGGGGCAAGATTTTTCTGATTATGATAAGATTAAAGAGGAAGTATTGCTTGCATACCAAATGATACCTGAGAAATATAGACAAAAGTTCAGAAATAAAAAATTTTCGGGATGGGCAGACCTTAACTGAGTTTTGGGAATGAGAAACTGTTCCTTTTTAAGAAATGGGTTTGTTCTAAAGGAGTTAATAAAGACTATAACAAATTAGTAGATCTGATGGTTCATGAGGAATTGTACAATACAATCCTGTTGACCTCAGAGAAATTTAGAGGACAAAAACCCAGATAATCTTTCCAAAGCACTGGATCTAGGTGACCGATTCTTGGCTCGCGGGAATTGGTAAGTAAAAACAGTTATGCTCCTTCTGAAAATTTCCCCACTCGTTCTAAACCTTATTCCAAGTCCTATGGTCATAAAGGTAAGTGGGACAAGAATTTTCAGGGACAAATGAAGGCTGAGGCACCCTCTAAAATAGAAAGAAAAGGTAAGTCAGCTGGAGCTCAAAGTTTACCTAACAATCAGATAATTTTTCAGGTCCCTCGAGTAAACAGTACCAGTCCTACACCAAATGGTAAAAATACCTTTAAGAGCTATGCCTGTTACTACTGTAACAAAACTGGACACACACAAAAGTTTTGCTGGTCAAGGCAGCGAGATCAGGAAAGGGAGGAACCACCCCAGAGGACTCTAACTGCAGACACACATCCAGTTGCCTGTATTTGGTCTTCAAGGCAAGGTGAGGAGGAACCTTTGGATCTAGACCCCAGGATGTGTATATTTTCTAGTAGGTCCGCAGTTGGTTTGCAAAAGGATGTAGGCAGAGTTGAGAACATACTGTCCTTGAGAGATGGATGTAGCACCTACTCTTTGCTACGTGCTGGACTGCTGCCAGTGTCTAAGGATACCTATACTGGGGTAGATATATTGTTGAAGGGTATTACGGGTTCAACCATAAGGACACCTGTACACAAATTATGGGTAGAATCTGCATACCAAGTTGGCTATCTCCCTGTAGGTATCTCAGATGAAATTCCCTTCGAAGGGGTCGACCTCTTATTAGGGAATAATGTATGGGCCTGTTAGACAGTGAGAACAACTAGTTTGGGGGAAACCAAGTCCGAAATGTTTGGGAGGAAATGGCTAGAAAACCCTGCCAGACCTTCTCCCTGATGGTTCCACCATGAGAAGCATGGCTCATGATCATGCTACCAACAGTCTTCATGATATTTCTCATGAGGATGGTGAGGGCTTAAGTTTGGTAACTCTGCTTTCTGATGTTGAACTGCAGTCAACTGAAGAAAAGGATGTTCCAGCCAGAGCTGAGCATGATTGGAGAATGGATCAGTTAAATAGTGTGAGAGAGGCTGCACCTGCTAGGGTGCAATTAATTTCTGTGCAGGAAAATGTCGCTGTTGCTGAGGAAGAGATTTTACAGTTAAATAAGTGTTTTCATTTCAGGGAGGAAACTCTTCAGCAAGCTGGTAGTAGATGTACTTGGTCCATTCCCAAGGACCAAACTGGGAAATGATTATTTACTCACAAATATTTGCTCCACTACCAGGTACCTGGAAGCAGTCCCTCTGCATAAGATAACTGCTCATGTAGTCTTAAGGGTTTTGATGAAGTTCTTTTTCATGTTGGTTTTCCTCAAGCAGCACAAACAGATCAAGGGCCTAACTTTACCTCTAAGTCTTTTAGAAATGTTTTGAAGGGACTAAAAGTAGAGCCTCAGTGTTCAACTGTGTATCACTCTCCATCTAAAGGGGAAATAGAGAAATTACATCAAACCCTCAAGACAATGATGCAAGCCTATGGTATAGACAATACTAACAACTGGGATGAGATGATCCCTTCTTTGTATTGCTGAGTGGGGAAGCACTCTGGAATCTCTGAGCTATTGGCTTGGGGATGATGGTGATGCTCCCCCCTCGGAGCTTTTTCTCAGTTTCAGATACTGTTTGGCTCGTATGAGGTGGATGGTACCAGTGAACGTGCCCATCAACCAGACCAGGATGATGATGTGGGACCATATATGGACCATGATACTCTGGAGGCTGGAGAGGAAGTGCTGATACTGGAGCCAATTCATGTGAAAATCTGTATGGCAAGTTGCTGTGAGCTGAACATGTTGTGGGGGAAGTTCCCAGGGGTTAGATATAAAACCCACACCCCCAAGCAAGAAAAGAATGAGTATAGGGTACACAATAACCGGTTAAAGGGTTTGAAGTTATGTCAAAAATTCAGAGAGACCAATGTTTTAATGGAATGTAAAGGGCTGCAAAACAATAATCTGTATGAAATACCAAAAGTGTATTTAAGAAATAACATGTGTGTAAAAGATTTTGGGAAATGCATGCTTGGTTTTAATGAGAAAAATGTTGGAGAGTTGGCTCAGCCACCTTGGAACTTTATAAAAGTTTGGGATGTCAGTAATGGGGAAAAGTTGAAACTCCATGAGGAAATTGTTAAGGAAGCTGAGCCAATTCAACAATTTTTGTGTGGGAAAAATCTGTATGAAAAATTGGAGATGGAGGAAGAAGTGAAATTCTTCCACCACCAGTTTGTAGTGCTTAGTGAGAGTCAGTGGGCATTCCCATGCTTCATGGTTCCCAAATTAGGTGGCACCCTGGGCATAAACACTGACTACCACAAAGTACATTTAACAACTAAGGTTTACAGGATTAGAAAGATTGATACTTATCCACTAAAAGATGCAAACATTTTAAATAAGCTAAAACATGGAAGATGTGATTTCCATGGTCTGTGTTCCAGTACCATTTTAATGTGTGTAATGCAAATTGTGTTCATTGTGTGCTTAAAATTTGTGTGTGAGATGGAACGTGATGGTATCTGTGTAAACTTAATGTATCCAACCTGGGTGCAAAGAGATGTCTTTGGTGTTGTTGTTGCACTGCGAGAGGTTGCAGAACTGTTACTATCAATGAGCAACCTTCTAAATTTAAATGTCAACATTTTAACCACAGAAAAAATTTTCATTTTGGGGCTGGCTATTCAGCATTTGTACATGTCTCAGGATCTCTTCATCCTGTTCCTGTGTATAGTGACTAAAATCAGACTCTTAGAATGGGCTTTGTTCCTACAGCCTTTTAATTTGAAAGTTAAATATAAAAGGCTCAGAGAATGTGGTTGCTGATGCTCTCTCTAGATGTTTCATGTAGATGCATGGTGCGTACTTTGTACATAGTGTTTGTCTTGTGCTGACCTTGTTGTTTTGCAGTGGTGAACTCTTAGCGAGCCTGAGTACTCTCTACCAGCCATCTGACTGTGAAGGGGTCGAGTCAGAGCCAAAAGTGTGACGAGGGTCAGGGTGTAAGTAAATGTGAGTTGAGGCAGTGGTTGACAACCTTCGGTAACATGAGACGTTCAGGAAGGTATGTGATGTTGTGTCTTGGTGTGCTCTATATACAAAACGGCCCGACGGTTTGCCTTTGTGGTCCCCTGGACCCCTCCATGTTCTATGTCAGCCTCCTCTTCATAAGTTTGGAGGATCTGTGTGGAGTGGACCTCGGAAGATGGGCTTGAGTGCCTGACCATGTTAAGGATCGTGAGTGTTGACTGGAAGTCTCACTGTTTGGTTTGGCCACCAAGTGAGAGACACCTTGACATGTTTTGTGAAGTTTCCTGCCTGGTGTACACCTGACTGCTCTGGGTTTGGCTCTACTCTCGTCTCCTGATCAGGAAGATGCCACCCTGGAGTACCAGTTGCTTGCTGGATTACCGTAGCAGAGGCACAGGCCTGTTGGTGCGGGCTTTCACAGTGGGCATTGTGTGCAATTTTTGCATTGTAATGTGTATTGTTTAAAAGTCATTAAAATTGTAAATAGTTACACCCTTGAGTATATGGGTATGGTTAAAATGCTTTTCTAAAAATTCTGCAATCTCTTGTAAATAACAGTAAAGTGGAGAGTAGTTATGGTGCTGGGAAAATGTAGCATTTCTAGTAGTCTTGTTTACCGCCTCAGACTTAAGCAATATACTTTTTACTAGCCGTATCCTGAGGGACACGGCTAGCTTTTGTGAGACTTCGTCTGGAGGTGGGGGTGTTATGGGGCTATAGGACCCAACATGTATTTATAAGTAACAGTTACTCTGGAATACCTAATTATATTGAATTGATGGGGACTTTGCTCTAAATGTCAGAAGGACTGATCAACCTTATGACTGAGAGGCAGCTGGGTCAAACCTATTTTTCTCAATATAATAGGTTATACTATAGACACATAAACACACAATTTAAATAAGTAGTTTATAAAGTTGTATTTCTTTTTGTAAAAGTAAAGTTAAGAGGTGGTAGAATTGTGGTAACTGGAGAATTGTGCTTGGCAACAGTCTTTTGTTTTGGTGGGAGGAGTTTAGCCAGGCTCTCTCTCTCTCCCTCTCACTGACTCTCTCTCTCTGTGGCTGACCTTCAACCTGGCAGGATCTCTGGGTCCTTCTCCTATCTTTTGGGCCAGGCATCATGTGTGCTCCAGGGGTGAGTTTTTATAATTTAAGTTTTGGCCACCATACCCAGGGTGACTAAAGTGTGTCAAAACACTGGTTAGCCCAGAGTTATGTCAGGAAGAGTGAAGGACAAGAGTTGTTGCAACACACCATGTGGAGCACAGGCATGGAGTGTGTAGATTTTGTTTTGAAAATGGAGGCTGTGATTGTATATTCTGTACATATCTATTGAGAATACAGTTATATTTTTATAGTAGTAGTTTACATAACCTGTGAAGAGGGCTGGTGAAAGGGTATCAGAGACACTCAAGATGATCAGCCATGATGTAAGTATTACCCCTAGACAAATAAGGCCATTAAGTAAAAGCTAGCCCACACTAGAACATGTAGTGAGAACCTTACAATCCAAGAAATAAGACATACCAACGTAACAATGGATTAATGAAAATGTGTATTTAACGTAATATATACGACATTTAAATGAGACTCGATGATTATTATAATCATTACTAATATGACGTCTGGAGACATAAGACACTCTTACTGATTTTCATGTGTACCTGCATGCCAGCACAGTATGTAAGTTTATTTAAGTACAGGTATACATAAGTATAATTAATCAAGTATATATAAAATATGAAATAACTTTTAAAAACATTTGAAATTTTGGAGTTTCCAGACAAAATGGAGAGACTTAGTGCTTACTGAGCTCACGAAGAATGTAAACAAACAAGGTGGGGCGCGGTGACCGTATTAGAAAGTCAGGTGGGGGAGCCGTATAGCGAGTTTTGGTCATAATTTGAAATGACCGATTAGCGGAACACCGTAAAGTGAAACGCCGTAAAGCGGGGCCTTCCTGTATAATATATATATATATATATACATGTATATATATATATATATATAATATATATATAATATATATATATATATATATATAATATATATATATATATATAATATACAGTGGAACCTCAAATATCGAACTTTCTTCGGTCCAGAAGGCTGTTCGAGTGCCTTTACCGAATGAATTTATTCCCATCAGGAATAATGTAAATTAGATTAGTCCATTTCAGACCCTCAAAAATACACTTATAAAAGCACTTACAAAAATACACTTACATAATTGGTTGTGTTGGGAGCAGTTCGATTTTTGAGGTTCCACTGTATATATACGACCAAAACAGTCAAAGGGTTAAAGTGCAGGCATTATACTTCCCCTTACTAGACACTATGACAAAGCTATCTTTTTATCTTAAGTAACAAGGTCACAATTCATATTTGTTCATACCTAGCCCATCTCCCCTTCCAGGATAATAACATACAAGTATGTGTGTAAAAGTATGATTAAATCTATATTTGGTTCCAACTATTAAGCAGAAAAATGAAACTCTTGGAAAATGCTATGTACACATTTATGTGCTAGCTGAAGTGTGAAATGATTGTTAATAAAATAATTTTGCTATAATAATTACCAAACAACTGCTGAAGTCAGTGATCTATGTAATTTAATTATTTGTACTGTACTGAACTTTCATCAATTAATCATGATATTGCTATTGCTCATTTTTTCACTTTTGGCTTCTGAGGCATCTTCACTGGTCTGAGATATGGGTTATCCAACTCTGCTTCCTGAGCCTCAGCCAATCTATCTTTATCCTGAAAATAAATAAGAAAAATTATATGTAACTAGTGAATGAGGACCAGATTCATGAGAACTTTCTTTAACTTATGTATGCATAGCTTACCTAAAGGAGGTTCCTTGAAGCAAGTGAGAGGATCTTGATCTAAGGAATTGGACCTGACCTCTGTTTCCTTTGATTGAACCTGACTGCCTCTTATTCCCCCAGGCTTTGTATGACCAATATGGGACTAGTGCTCATCCTTTAATATGAGTCAAAACCATCTTGTTTCCCAGAGAACTCTCGAGGGGAATGAGTTCCGGGAAAATGAAATGGAAAATGACAATGAAAAAGTTTATTTCCTTGTAAATCCTACAATGTGTGGTTTATATGTTATAAAATATTAATTACAAAGAAGGCCACTAGCATGCCTAGGCATTTTGGGCAGACTAATACTAATTCTTACTCTATATTGATATAGGTTATGGAGCAGTACATTTTAACATACATTATTAGATACATACGTAATTAGGTACATACTATTTATTTCTTTATGTTAAGCACTAAACCCATGTGGGTCATTCAGCGCAAGGCATAACAGAGGCTCGATCCTCCATCTGCTGAGCGCCAGACAGATGCACTTCCTATTTGTACTCACATAATTAGATTTATAATAGTGAGGTTTGTTTGATTACATTACTTAAGCAATTACTGTTTATCTTCTTTGCATTTCCATCTTCCTCAGAAATGCTGATTCCTAAACCTTGCACCATACACATAACATTAGACAAATTTAAAATGAGGACTGTGTGCATTCCTGAGTTTCTTACAGGTCCCCAGAATTAAATAATTCCACAAAATTACTGAATACCTAACTGTCTCCAGCATCCCTTCAGAGAGATTCAGTAAACATTTGATTTAATGAGCTTTCAATTAACTGGCTAAGGGAAATACAGGACAAAATCCAATGGATTAGTTGATTTGGAAACAACAGATGAAGTCTGATGAGTATAAAATTGTCTATTTATTGTTATGCTCACAGAAAAACAGTCTCATCTCTGTACACCACAATCACTTATACAATCATCTTATCCTCCCTGTTAGTCTCTTAACCATTTCAGTGGTCTTCACATGTAGAACTGTCACTGAGGCCAGGATCCCTAACCTAGTTCTCCACCATAAATTCAGCTCACTGATAAGCTGTGAGTGGTAAATTTTGACTTGGACATTAAAGAATGGGTCTGTATGGTGAGTGTGCACAGTATAAAAAAAAACTTTCCCCACATGGTGCATAAGAAAAGAAATACTCTGTGACCATATGTTTGGTTTAAAATAGCAACTTTGAGGTGTTTTCTAGGATGGTTTTATGGCCTTAACCCTTTGACTGTCGCAAGCCCCTTTCTAAAACTGTCATTCTATGTCGCAAAATTTTTTTGAAAAAAAAAAAAATTCTTAGGAAATTATAGAGAATCTTTTCCTGATATTAATGACACAAAAAGTACGAAATTTGGTCGAAAACTCACGGAATTATGCTCCCGCAAAGTTAGCGGTCTCGGCGACATATACGCATCGGCGATTTCGCTGACTTTGAGCCCTGTTTGTAGCCAATTCCGCTGTACCAGTTGACCAAACTCATAGCTATTCTTTAGAACTCCATTTTTCTATCATTTGAGTACAAGACACCGCCCATTTACCCCAAATTTGAAACTACCCAATAAAGTGGTTAGAAACTGGCAATTTGGCCTATTTCACGCAAATTAAAAAAGATGCCAATTTCAAAAAAGGGTCCAGAATAAACAATGTAGACATTCTGGCACTAAAATAAGCATGTCCTCTGTTCATTAGTCACATCTCTAAGGCCCCTCTTATATTACTATTGCTTTCTATTTTGATTTTTTAATCATACAAAAAATACAAAATTTACTGTTATGCAGACTACTGCATTATTGTAAAATGGTATAAATAATATCAGTGCACTAGTGAAAGAATATCAGACTCCCCAGTTGATGTGTATTGGATATGTGGTGTGATTTGCTTACTCCTGAACATTGGTAAAAATCGAACATTTCTGCTACTTTGACCTCAATTTCAAGGTCGTTTTCGTGAAACTAATCAAAATCATCTCTATTTCTGTAATATGTTTTACATTTTATCACGTGAGACCATGAAAACGAGAATACAACGATAAATACTATACTAAAATGCACCTCAAAGTCGGCGTTTTAATCCAAAAAAAACAGTCAGTTTTTTTTTTCTCATTATGCACTGTGTGCTGCAAGATTTTATTTTATGTGGTGCACACTGACCACACAGACCCATTCTCTCACATGTGGGCCTACTAGCTTTCTCCTGCTTGATTTGAAGCTGCTAGAATTTACGCGCATAAATACGTCCGAAACAGTGGCGCGTAAGACGTATATATACGACCAAAACAGTCAAAGGGTTAATGGCTGTTTCTTGGTACAATTTGATAGAATGAAAGACATAATACTGAAAAAGACGATTCCAGTTGGTTTCTACCTGAAAAAGCTTGAAATTGGGCTAAAAGTAGTGAATTATTATTATAATAAAAAAGAAGCGCTAAACCACAAGGGCTATACAGCGCTGCAGGGCAGGAAAGAAGCGAGGGTAATCAGGTGGCAAAAGGGAGATTATTTATGTACTGTATAATATGTATACATGGTAGTGAACTGTATTGTAAATTTTACATCTCATACAGTATCATATGTTACTGTTATCTTTAAGTACAGTGGTCCCTTGATAATCGTAGATTTCGGAAATCATAGGGATATTTTCGTATAAACGTGGGCTTGCTAATCGTAGATTGACTCGCAAATAGTAGTTCGTCCGGACAGGTACACACAGCCCCAAGCCGCCTCACACTCCTTTCCCAGCCAGTGTGCCACTGTTTATCAGTGAGTGAGGATGGTCCCACGAGTTCATACGATACATTTCACAATACAGTGGACCCCCGGTTCGCGATGCTATCGGTACCCGATAAATCCGGTAACCGATGCATTATATAGCAGAAAATTTGCCTCGCTTCCCGATACAAAACCCGGTATGCGATGTGGTTCGTACGAGATGTGTCCATGTGTGGCCTGAACTGCCCCGTGTGTGCCAGTGTTTACAAGCCAGCCAGTGTGCGCGCATCTAAGGATACATTCGGTACATTCCATGTTATCCATATTATCACTGTTTTTGGTGCCTGTTTTTGCAAAATAAGTCACCATGGGCCCCAAGAAAGCTCCCAGTGCCAACCCTTCGAGACCAAGGGTGCTAATGACTGTTGAAATGAAGAAAGAGATAATTGCAAAGTACGAAAGTGGAGTGCGTGTGTCAGAGCTGGTCAGGTTGTATAGTAAACCCCAATCAACCATCTCTACTATAGTGAGCAAGAAAACGACAATCAAGGAAGCTGTTCTTGCAAAAGGTGCAACTGTGATTACAAAACAGCAACCGCAAGTGTTAGAAAATGTTGAGAGACTGTTATTGGTGTGGATAAATGAAAAACAAAGCAGGAGATAGCATCTCTCAAGCAATCATTTGTGAAAAGGCTAGGCAGTTGCATGACGATTTGGTAAAAAAATTGCCTGCAACTAGTGGTGATGCGAGTGATTTTAAGGCCAGCAAAGGTTGGTTTGAAAGATTTAAGAATCGTAGTGGCATACATAGTGTGATTAGGCATGGTGAGGCTGCCAGTTATGTTGTGCGACAGAGGTCCAGTGACTCTCAAGCTGGTCCTAGTGGCATTAGAAGAAGAAGGGAAGTAACCCCGGAAAATTCAAATTCAAATTCAAAGTTTATTCTCTATAAAGATTACAATGTTGAATTTACAGAATTTGGTTGTTGTGTGGTTTACATGTAGTTAAATAATGATTACAGAGTGTACCACTAGAACGCCTAGCATGGCTAGGCATTTCGGGCAGACTTAGTCTAATTCTTTATTTTAAAATATTACAAATTATGAGATAAGTTGGTATTATGGCTAAGTGACTAAATACTAGTTTGTGAGCTTAGCAGTGTGAATGCTTTTGTTTTGGCACAGTACATAGTTTCAGTATTGGAGTATCATAGGATTCATTATTTTAAGATTGAGATTAATATTTCTGTTTAAGGTCAAATGGGTGAGTGAGTGTAAGTGTGAACCACCAGGTGGTATTCGTGTAGTTAGTTGATGGGGTTTATCAGAAAAGGACTTGCTACCTCAAGTCCTAATGGAGGGGGATTCCCCTTCTAAATGCAACACACCATCCACACCTCCCCTCCTCCCATCCCATCAATCATCACCAGATCTCATTAAAGGTAAGTGTCAATTATTCTTTCGTTATTTATTGTTATTTATTGTTATTGTTGTTATTGTAATTACTATTCTATTGCAGTAAACTTAATATTTCATGTGGTAAAAGTTTTTTTTCATACTTTTGGTGTCTTGCACGGATTAATTTGATTTCCATTATTTCTTATGGGGAAAACTGATTCGCTTTCCGATACTTTTGGTTTACGATGAGCTCTCAGGAAGATTAGTATCGCGAACCGGGGTCCACTGTATTCATTCGTTTTTAGTGTTTCCAACTGCCTCAAACCCTTCAAAATACCTCTTGTGGACACAATCTAGCCACAATTTCTCCAAGCAGAGTTCAAAGTCCTGGTAGTCACTCCCTCCCAAGCCTTACCTATAAGGCTTACGCAATGGAGAATACTGAAGTGTTCTTTCCAAAAATCTCGTAGGGTCAAGTGAGTGTCTGAGGTCACATTCAAGCACCTTTCAAACATTGCTTTGGTGTAGAGTTTTTTAAAGTTTGAAATGACTTACTGGTCCATGGGCTGGAGGAGAGGAGTGGTAAACCCCAAACTCCTTCAGAATTAGGTCATCCAAGTTTGGAGGATGAGCAGGTGCATTGTCCTTTACTAGAAGGCACTTGAGATCCAATTTCTTTTCCAAGAGGTAATTCTTCACACTAGGGCCAAACACTTCATTGAACCACTCGACGAAAATGTCCCTTGTGACCCATGCCTTACTATTAGATCTCCAAAACACACACAATTTACTCTTCATAACATTGCTTTTCCTGAACACTCTGGGATTTTCAGAATGGTACACTAGTAACGGCTTCACTTTGAAATCCCCACTATATTAGCACAGAACATTAGCGTCAGCCTGTCTTTCATAGGCTTGTGTCCTGGCAGCGCTTTTTCTTCCTGAGTAATGTGGGCCCTCTTTGGCATTTTCTTCCAAAAGAGGCCTGTTTCATCACAATTGAACACTTGTTCAGGTTTCAGTCCTTCACTGTTTATGTACTCCTTGAATTCATGCACATATTTTTCAGCCGCCTTGTGGTCCGAACTGGCAGCCTCACCATGCCTTACCACACTCTGTATGCCAGTATGCTTCTTAAATCTCTCAAACCAGCCTTTGCTGGCCTTAAATTCACTCACATCACCACTATTTGCAGGCAATTTCTTTACCAAATCGTCATGCAACTGCCTAGCCTTTTCACAAATAAGCGACATCATAAGACTATCTCCTGCTAATTGTTTCTCATTTATTCACACCAATAATAACTTCTCAAAATCTTCAAGTACTGGTGATCTCATTTTTGTCAGCATATTTACCCCCTTTGCAACAACAGTGTCCTTGATTTCCTTTTTCTTGGCTATGATGGAAGATATGGTTGTATGGGATTTGTTATACATCCTGGCCAGTTCGCCCACACGTATGCCACTTTCATATTGTTCAATGATGTTTTTCTTAAATTCAATCGTATTTCTCACCTTCTTTACCAAAGGCTTGGCACTAGGAGCTTTCTTTGGTGCCATGGTAGCTTATTTAGCACTTAAATAACTTGCAAGCACTAAAATAAATGGAATATTATGAAATATTTCGCTGGAGCATGTGAGGGGACCGTTGCTCACTGGTAAACAATGGCACACTGGCTGGGAAGGGAAGGCCCAGGCGGCTCAGAGCATGAGCACGCGTCCGGGACGAAGGACTATTAGCGAGTTACCGGACCATTTGCGAGCCAATATTTAGACAAAAAAACAGGACTATTTCCAAAATGGACAACTTTCAGGCCGGACGTTTATTGAGGGACCACTGTACTCAGTCCACACTTACTCACCTATGTACTCCCACATCATAACTGAAACAATCACTTTGAACCTTTTTTCCATTGTTGACAGGAATACTGTATAATTGAATCATTTTCACAAAAAGCATTTTTGAATATAAATACATCTTTGTATTATACAAATTTTGATTCATTTATGATTAATGTTCTACTGTACAACTATGAAATAATTACTATCCTACTGTACAACTATAATATACTCCTTAGTGTTAATAATTATCCCTTTAGAGGTCAGGCCCGAGTTTAGTAGACTGTTAAGTTGGCCCATAATGCCTAGGCATAATAGAGGCTCTTTGCATTGCAACCCACTATTGTAAATATAAAATCTCAATGTACTGTTTGCAAAGACATAAAATAAATAAATAAATAAAGTTCTTGCCCCTTAACACGACTCCTTTTATCCAACCCATGGACCAGCATGTAATTTCCAGTTTTAAGAAACTTTACACACAAGCACTGCTTAAAAGGTGCTTTGAAGTGACCTCTGCAACAGAGCTTACCCTTAGGAAATTTTGGAAAAACATTTTAATATCCTCTAGTGTTTAAGGATAATAGACAAAGCCTGGAGGGGAAAGTTTCTTTCAGGAAAATGAACTCAGCCTGGAAGAAATTGTGGCCAGACTGTGTATTGGTCAGAGATTTTGAAGGTTTTGAAGCTGAGCCTGTAGTGAAGGATATTGTTTCTTTAGGCCAGCCCATGGGTTTGGAAATGAAAAATGAAGATGTAGAGGAGTTAATGGAGGATCAAAAGAATGAGCTCACCACAGAAGAACTTCAAGACCTGCACAAGGAGCAGCATGAAAAAGTGGTTGAGGAAATTTCTTCTTCTTTAGAGGGAAGCAATAAGTGCAACATTTCCACTGCAGAAATTAACCCTTTCACTGTTGAGAGCCCTGCTCACAAACTTGCTCAGTGTCGAAGAATCCCCCCCCCCCAAAAAAAAAACCTTATGAAATGATAGAGAATCTTTTTCCAATGGTAATGACATAAAAAGTACGAAATTTGATGGAAAACTTACGGAATTACGCTCTCACGAAGTTAGCAGTCTCAGCGATATATACGCATTTGTGATTTCGCCCACTTTGAGCCCTATTTTTGGCCAATTCCGTTGTTCCAGTAGACCAAACTCATAGCTATTTTGCTAGAACTCTATTTGTTTTATCGACTGAATACAAGAAACTGCCCATTTACCGATTTTAACTATCCAATAAAGTGGTCAGAAATTGGTAATTTGGCCAATTTTACACAAATTTCAAAAGATCAAATTTCAAAATAGGGTCCAGAAAAAACAATGCAGACATTCCTGGCACTAAAATAACATTTTTCTCTGTTCATTAGTCATGTCTCCAGGCCCCTCTTATATTACTCTGCTTTCCATTTTGAATTTTTATTCACACAAAAAATAGATTTACTGTTATGCAGACTACTGCATTATTGTAATAATAAATAATGTCAACCCATTCATGACTGTGTATTAGACTGGCCAGTTGGACACGTACTGGATGCTGACGTCCTTTGTTTACTCTTGAGCACTGGCAAAAATCAAACATTTCTGCTAATTTGAGTTCAATTTCAAGGTACTTTTCATCGTGAAACCAATCAAAACATCCCTATTTCTGTAATATATCTTCCATTCTATCACTGATTTCATCATTGCTTAGTTAATCTTAAGTTAATTTTAAGCCAGCCCATAATGCTATGCATATAAGTGGCTTTGGCATGCTGCTCTTAACTGTATTTTTTGTACCTCTGTTTGTATGCTTAAATTACTAAATAAATAAATAAATAAATAAGTGAGACCAAGAAAACGAGAATATAACCATAAATACTATACGAAAATACAGTGGACCCACGACTTATGATGGCCTCAACGTACGATAAAACCGACTTACGATGCTTGTTAGCATAAATATTTAACCCCAACCTACATTGAAAAACTCGATTTATATCATTCGTCCCGAACGTGGCCGTCTGGCCTGAGCACCTCAGCTGAGCTAGTGTGACATTGTTTACAAGCCAGGGTGGACAGCTGCACATATACATTCAATAAATTTTGTATTATTCCAGTGTTTTTAGTGCTTGTAACTCCTAAATAAGCCACCATGGGCCCAAAGAAAGCTTCCAGTGCCAATCCTGTGGTAAAAAGAGTGAGAAATACTATTGAAATACTATCATACCACGGGCAACTGCTGCTGCACCACGGTCAGCTGTACTACTAGAAGATGTGGAGAGACTGTTGTTGGTGTGGCTTATAGAGAATACAGTTTACCCCTGCCTTACGATGGCATCGCGTTACGTTAAATCTGCCATACGATACATTTTAACGCAAAAATTTTGCCTCGCCTCACGATAAAAAACTCGCCTTACATGATTCGTCCGGGACGCGTCCCACATGTGGCCTCAGCGCCAGTGTTTATAAGCCAGCCAGTGCGGTCGTATCTACACATACATTCGGTGCATTTCACATTATCCCAGTGTTTTTAGTGCTTGTAACTGCAAAATAAGTCACCAAGGACCCTAAGAAAGCTTCTGTGGTAAAAAGGGCGAGAATTAGTATGGAATTGAAAAAAGAAATTAAGGAAATGTGTGCAAAGTGGGTTGAACTGCAAACCTTTACGGATGAAAATCACCCTGACACAGCTACTGCAAGCCGTGTTGGCAACCTGTACAATGACAATGTTATGGCCCATTTTAAGAAAGTCTTAAAGGAATGGGAGGTACAGAGCTCTATGGACAGATTTGTTGTGCGACAGAGGTCCAGTGGCTCTCAAGCTGGTCCTAGTGGCATTAAAAGAAGGGAAGTAACCCCAGAAAAGGACTTGCTACCTCAAGTCCTAATGGAAGGGGATTCCCCTTCTAAACAATAACAACTTCCACACTCTCCCCTCCTCCCATCCCATCAATCATCACCAGATCTTCAATAAAGGTAAGTGTCATGTATTCTATTCTTAGTAGAGTAGTAATTGTTCATGTCTTCTTCAGTTTGTTTGTATTAAAATTAATATTTCATGTGGTAGAAAAAATTATTTTTCATACTTTGGGGTGTCAGGAATGGATTAATTTGATTTCCATTATTTCTCATGGGGAAAATTAATTCGCCTTACGATAATTTCGGCTTACGGTGAGCTCTCAGGAAGGGATTAATATCTTAAGGCGGGGGTCCACTGTACCAAAAAACAATTAACCCCAGAGGGTTAGCCACCCAGAATAACCCAAGAAAGTCAGTGTGTCATCGAGGACTGTCTAACCTATTTCCATTGGGGTCCTTAATCTTGTTCTCCAGGATGCGACCCACACCAGTCGACTAACACCTAGGTGAACAAGAAAAAATGCCTGGAACTAGTGCTCATATTGGTGAATTTAAGGCCAGCAAAGGTTGGTTTGAGAAATTTAAGAATCGTAGTGGCATACACAGTGTGATAAGGCCTGTTGTGGAAGAAAATGCCAAACAGGACCTACATTACTCAGGAGGAAAAGGCACTCCCAGGACACAGTGTCTCATCACTCATCACTACATCTTCAATAAAGGTAAGTGTCATTTATTCTTCATTTAGTGCACTAGTACATGCACAATATATATTGTGCATGTATCCTTCTTTTTGTGTGTAGGAAAACGTATATTTCATGTGGTAAAACAATTTTTTTCATACTTTTGGGTGTCTTGAACGGACTGATTTGATTTCTATTATTTCTTATGGGGAAAATTAATTCGACTTACAATAATTTCATCTTACGATGTGCTCTCTGGAACGGATTAATATCGTAAGTCGGGGGTCCACTGTACACCTCAAAGTCGGTGTTTTAAACCAAAAATAGAGTTGGAGTTTCTTTTTTCTCATTTTGCACTGCGTGCTGCAGGATTTTTTTTTATACTGCACACACTGACCACACTGACCCATTCTCTCACATTTAGGTCTACCAGCTTTCTCCCACTAGATTTGAAGCTGCTAGAATTTTGGCGTATTAATACATCACCGACACTGGCTTGTAAGCCATACCTATATGTCACTGACAGTGAAAGGGTTAAGGAACTGTGTTACCATTGGGCTCAAACACAGAGCCTGGTGGAAAAATGGCATACTAACATTACTGTTTTGAATAGGAGCATCAACCTGTTCACTGATAATGTTGTTGACCACTGCAGAAAAATTTTGAAAAGCTATCAAAAGCAGACATCAGATGGCTTCTTCAGCAAAGAAAAAAATCAAATGCTAGTGAATCACCATCATCTTCAAGTGCTAATGCACAAAGATAGAAAAAACACCAGACGAGCAGTTACCTGATACAGTGGACCCCCAGTTTTCGGCCAGTCCGGAAATTGTACAATTCAGATTTCGAGCACTTTTTTTGGTGAAATTTCCCCTCGGGTTTCATACATTCACTCGGAAATCATTGGTACCAGACGCATCTGCCTGGGCCACTCAAATGTTCGTGACTCACTCTTGGGCACATTAAATGTCTTATTTTACGTTAATATAGACATTTCATTAATCCATCTATGATATTTTTTCAAAATTATATAAGAAACACATTACATAGCATGTAAACATGCAATGCAATGTTCATATGCTATCAAGGGGTCGGTCCAACTTCAGAGAAAATGTGTATGAATCTGCGTTGGCCCAGTAACCGCCCTTAATACACAAGGCTTTTGTTTACAATTCTCGGCATGAATTATTCATTATACTGTACTTCTCCCTTTGTTTATGATGGCATCTAAAGGCAGTTGTTAGAAACGATTAAACTCAGTGAACATGTTACGTCAATGGTAATAATATGGCTTTAGGCTGCAGTGTATGTAGCCGGTAGGTATACACTTGGGATGTAGTCAACCTGGGACTACAAATAAATACTACTCGCCAACAAGAGTCTTCAAGAACGGTATGTAATGTTCATTTATCATTAAATTAGCCATTTACATTTATTTCTCATTGTTTTCTGTATGTAAAACTATAGTTATTCTCTATAAAATGTATTTTTTGTTAATATTTTTGGGTGTCTGAAACGGATTAATTGGATTTACATTATTTCTTATGGGAAATATTACTTCGGTTTTCGGCCAACCTTCTGGAACGGAGTAATTATGAAAACTGGGGATATACTGTAATTGGTAATTTTTGGGGGTATGGAAAGGATTAATCCAATTTACATTATTTCTTATGGGAAAAACTGATTCAATATTCGTAGAACTCACTATTTGAACAGCCTCCTGGAACAGATTAACTTCAAATATCGAGGCACCACAGTACAGGAGGGCCCCGATTATACAAAAGGTTAGGTTCCAGGCTACCGCTGTAAACCAAAAATTTCCATAAAGTGAATCACCCTTGCTTTCCCTTTTAACCCTTAAACTGTCCAAAGGTTCACCCAGCACTCCGAATATTTTGAAAAAAAATTTTCTTTTTTTGTTTAAATGAAGAGGGCATTATTCTACAAGATATAAAATTATTGTAACCATGGATGAGTGGTATTGATCAATAACAACACTGCGCTAGCCATGGATTCGAACCCATGTTGTACTGGCCTGCCTCATGGTAAGCGAGAACCACATGACGCTTTAAACCACAGGACCACCCAACCCTACAAGAATGGCACAGCCAGCAGAGCTAGCTGTGGGCCGCCATCCAAGGGCATATAGAGGTGTGAGAGCTTCTAAGCTAATTTCACTCTCATTCCTGTTTGGTGTACTAGCCTCATGAGCAGCATTCATATATTATTGTAACCACGGACGAGTGGTATTGATCAATAACAACACTGTGCTAGCCAAGGATTCGAACTCATGTTGTACTGGCCTGCCTCATGGTAAGCGAGAACCACATGATGCTTTAAACCACAGGACCACCCAACCCTACAAGAATGGCGCAGCCAGCAAAGCTAGCAAAGCTAGAGGAGTCTAATGCAATGTTTGCGGCCTTCACAGAGACTCACACAAAAGATCACTTTGACAGTGAAATATGGATAAGTGGTTACAACCTTTTTAGATGCGACAGAAAGAACAGGCAACAAGTGGGGGTTGGCCTGTATGTCAAAGAGTCCCTCATCTGCACGGAGTTGCTGAACACCACAAATGAGGTAGTTGAAGTTCTATCAATAAAGATCGAGAACTAAAACCTGGTCATTGTGGTTGTATATAAGCCACCAATGCAACCTCACAACAGTTCAAGGAACAGCTACTGAAATTGATTACTGTTTGGAAAACCTTCCAGGTCCATCCCCAAACATCTTACTGCTTGGTGATTTCAACCTAAGGCATACAAAATGGAAGAAGGTAGCAAATAATGTTATAGCTGAAACAATCCCCGGAGGTAGCGCAGATGAAAGGTCACACACACATGAGCTACTAAGTCTCTGCGAAAAACACACCTTAAGCCAGCAGATAGTGGAGCCAACAAGACTAGAAAACACACTTGACCTTCTCTTCACAAATAATGAGGACCTGATAAGAGACATAAGAATATCAAAAAACAACAAATTCCGATCACATCCTAATCGAAGTCCAGACGTACATGCATAGGGGTCCGGATCAGCAGAATGCATGTACCTGTAAAGGGTGTCTTCACAAAATCCCAATTCAACAACAAGAACATCAACTGGGACCAGGTAAACCATGTCCTAAACGAAACATGTTGGGAAGATGTCTTAAATGACATGGATCCAAACTAGTGCCTTGAAAGGATCAACTTCCTGGCAGCCGAAGCATGTTCTAGGCATATTCCCCTAAGAAAGAAGAAGAGCAGGAGTAAATTGGAGAGAGAAAGACGCTCCCTCTACAGAAGACGACGAAGAGTCACTGAGCACCTCAGGAGTGCTAGAATATCTGATACACGAAAGGAGGCGCTGACCGGGGAAGTGAAACTATCGAACTTAAGTTAAATGACTCTTACAGGACCCAGGAGAGACAGGAGGAGTTTAAAAGCTATTAGCGAAATTGAAGAAATTCAAAATATTTTTTTTTCATATGCCAAAAACAAGGCAAATACCACATCTAGTATGGGGCCCTTACTCAGACAGGATGGGACTTACACAGATGACAACAAGGAAAAAGAGTGAAATATTGAAATCCCAGTACGACTTGTGTTTAGTGAACCACTAATCGGTCCTGAGGATCGACGACCCAAATGATTTCTTCATGAAATGAGCCTCAAACTCCATAAATGTATCCCAGATTTCCGACATTACCCTAACTCCGATAGATTTCGAAAAAGCCATTGACAACATGCCCATGCACTCAGTCCAGGCCCAGACTCGTGGAACTCTGTTTTCATTAAAAACTGCAAGAAACTCCTCTTGCGTGCCCTAAGTACACTATGGAGGAGGAGCTTGACATGGGTGAAATTCCACAGTCACTTAAAACAACGGATATAGCCCACTCCATAAAAGTGGCACAAAGCATTAGCTCAGAACTATAGACCAATAGCGCTGACGTCCCCATCATAAAAATCTTTGAAAGAGTGCTAAGAAGCAGGATTGCAAATCACCTGGATTCCCAAAATCGCACAATCCAGGGCAACATGGGGTTTAGGGCAGGTCGCTCCTGCCTCTCCCCAACTACTGGATCACTATGGATGGCCTTGGATGCACTGGAAGAAAATCAGAATGCAGATGTAATATACACAGACTTTGCAAAAAGCATTTGACAAATGCGATCATGGTGTAATTTGCCCATAAATACTGCTAAAGGAATAACTGGAAAAGTAGGGAGATGGATCTTCAACTTCCAACAAATCGAAAAAAAAGAGTAGTGGTCAACAGATTTAAAATCGGAGCCCCATAGTGAAGAGCTCGTTCCACAAGGCACAGACCGCCCCCATCTTTTTCCTTACCCATATCAGACACAGAAGAGATATACATACAGCAGTTCATCCTTTCGATGAACTAGGATCTGCATGAGGTGTCATCTGCTGAGGACGGGGGTTTAACCTCCAAGAAGATATAAACAAAGTTTTCCAGGGGGCAACGGAAAAACAATATGATTTTCAATGAGGAAAAATTTCCCAACATCCGTTATGGAAAACGGGAGGAGATAATAACTAGAACAGGTATACTCTGACTCCGGCCATACAAAGAGGGGGAAAAATAATGTAAGGGACCTGGGGGGTTAATGTTGAGGATCTCACTTTCAAGGTCACAACAGTGCACGATCACACGGCAAAGAAAATGGGATGGATAATGGAATTCAAAAATGAGGATGCCAACCCAATGAGTCCTTTTCAAAACTTGTTCTCTCTGGGCGGGAAAATCTGCTGTAAATTAATTTTTCTCCTTTCAAAGCAGGGAAATCGCAGTCTAAGAGTGTACAGAGATCCTTTACTGCAGTATATTTCTGTAAAGCACCTTAATACTGGGAACGTTTGGGAAGCATTGACTTGTACTCTTTTGGAACGCAGGGGGAAAAGATTTTTCATAATCACATTGGGAAAATTTTGGGAAGGAAGGGCCCAAAAATTTGCACACAGAAATCACCCCTAAAAAAAAGTAAAAGCTGGCAGGGATGCAAATCTCCCCAATAAAAAGTAGGGGCGCCATTGGTACACTAAGGGAAAACAACATAAGTGTCTGGGGCCCAATACTGTTCAACAGCCTCCCATCAAGCATTAGGGGAATTGCCAATAAACCCCTGGCTGCCTTCAAGAGAGAGCTGGACAGATACCTAAAGTCAGTGCCGGATCAGCCGGGCTGTGGCTCGTACGTTGGACTGTGTGCAGCCAGCAGTAACAGCCGAGTTGATCAGGCCCTGAACCATCGGGAGGCCTGGTCATGGACCGGGCCGCGGGGGCGTTGATCCCCGGAATAACCTCCAGGTAACCTCCAGCTGATGGTGGCCCACAGCTGGAGTATATACAGTGGAACCTCAGTTTTTGTTTGCCCTAGTTTTCGTCATAAGAACATAAGAAAGAAGGAACACTGCAACAGACCTACTGACCCATGCAGAGCAGGTCCATGTCACCCCCCCTCGGATTAGCCCAATGACCCACCCAGTCTGGTCACCTCCACTCAAGGGTGGAGCACGGCACCAGACCCAGCAGCACAAGCTAGTCAGGTCCAACTCACACCCACCCACACACACTTATGTATTTATCTAACCTATTTTTAAAACTACACAACATTTTCGCCTGCATAACTGTACTCGGGAGTTTGTTCAACTCAGCCACGACTCTATTACCAAACCAGAAAGCTTTCCTATATCCTTCCTGAATCTGAATTTTTCCAACTTGAAACCATTGCTGTGAGTCCTGTCTTGGCTGGAAATTTTCAGAACGCTATTTACATCCCTTTATTTATTCCTGTTTTCCATTTATACACCTCAATCATATCCCCTAATTCTACGCCTTTCGAGAGAGTGCAGATTCAGGGCCTTCAGTCTATCCTCATATGGAAAATTTCTGATACATGGGATCAACTTTGTCATTCTCCTCTGTACGTTTTCCAAAGCATTTATATCCATTCTGTAATACGGTGACCAGAACTGAGCAGCATAGTCTAAATGAGGCGTAACCAAGGATATATAGAGTTGAAGAACCTGAGGACTTCTATTATTTATACTTGTACATATGAAGCCAAGAATTCTGTTAGCTTTATTGCGAACGCTAATGCACTGTTGTCTTGGTTTTAGATTACTGCTAACCAGAACTCCTAAATCCTTTTCGCTATCAGTAGTATTAAGATCTACATTATTTAGTTTATACGTGGCATGGTTATTTAACTGTCCAACATTTAGAACTTTGCATTTGTCAATATTAAACTGCATCTGCCACTTCTCTGACCATTGCATCAGTCTATTCAAATCATCCTGGAGTGCTCTAGTGTCCTCACTAGAATGAATTGGATGGCCTATTTTGGTGTCATCAGCAAATTTGCTTATGTCGCTATTTATTCCCTCATCTATGTCGTTTATGTAAATTGTGAACAACAACGGGCCCAACACTGACCCCTGAGGAACACCGCTTGTGACGTGCCCCCATTCTGATTTCTCCCCATTTATGCAAACTCTCTGCTGCCTATTTGTCAGCCATGCCTCTATTCAGGAAAATTTCTCCTATTCCGTGTGCCTTAAGTTTCCTCAATAGCCTCTGATGTGGAACTCTATCGAAAGCCTTACTGAAGTCCATATACACAATATCATATTCATTACCATGATCTACCTCCTCAAACACCGTAGCGAAAAGTTAGTAAATTCGTAAGACAGGAATGCCCCTTTGTAAAACCGTGTTGAGATTCATTAATCAATCTGTGCCTATCAAGATGGCTACGAATTGCTTCGGCAATTACTGATTCCATAAATTTTCCCACTAAGGAGGTAAGGCTTATTGGTCTATAGTTCGAAGCCAAGGACCTGTTACATGCCTTGTAAATAGGTATTACATTTGCCATTTTCCACTTATCAGACACTATGCCAGTTTGAAGTGAAATGTTAAAAAGATTAGCCAAAGGTATGCTAAGTTCCTCTTTACATTCCTTTAACACCCTTGCAAACATTTCATCAGGGCCTGGGGATTTGTTAGGTTTTAGTTTCTCTATTTGTCTGAGGACCAAGTCACTAGTTACTGCAATCGTACATAGTTTATTACCCTGTTCTACATAATCTATTATTTCAGGAATATCGCCAGTATTTTCCTGGGTGAAAACTGAGAGGAAGTAGGTATTGAGAATTTCACACATATCCTTATCACTGTCAGTGATCTGACCAGAGTTACTCTTAAGTGGGCCAATCTTGTCCCTAATCTTACTTCTGTATACCTGAAAGAACCCTTTTGGGTTAGTCTTTGAATCCCTTGCAACCTTAGCCTCATAATCCCTTTTTGCTTTTCTTATTCCTTTCTTTATTTCTCTCTTTAACTGAATATATTGATTTCTTAACTGCCCATCCCCTCTTTTGATATGCCTATATATGCCTCTCTTTTGACCAATGAGATGTTTTAATCTATTGTTCATCCATTTGGAATAATTTTTATTCTATTATTCTATTATCACACTGGCCGATTCCGACCAAGGCAGGGTGGCCCGAAAAAGAAAAACTTTCACCATCATTCACTCCATCACTGTCTTGCCAGAAGGGTGCTTTACACTACAGTTTTTAAACTGCAACATTAACACCCCTCCATCAGAGTGCAGGCACTGTACTTCCCATCTCCAGGACTCAAGTCCGGCCTGCCGGTTTCCCTGAACCCCTTCATAAATGTTACTTTGCTCACACTCCAACAGCACGTCAAGTATTAAAAACCATTCGTCTCCATTCACTCCTATCAAACACGCTCACGCACGCCTGCTGGAAGTCCAAGCCCCTCGCACACAAAACCTCCTTTACCCCCTCCCTCCAACCTTTCCTAGGCCGACCCCTACTCCGCCTTCCTTCCACTACAGACTGATACACTCTTGAAATCATTCTTTTTTCGCTCCATTCTCTCTACATGTCCGAACCACCTCACAACCCTTCCTCGCCCTCTGGACAACAGTTTTGGTAATCCCGCACCTCCTCCTAACTTCCAAACTAACGAATTCTCTGCATTATATTCACACCACACATTGCCCTCAGACATGACATCTCCACTGCCTCCAGCCTTCTCCCGCTGCAACATTCATCACCCATGCTTCACACCCATATAAGAGCATTGGTAAAACTATACTCTCATACATTCCCCTCTTTGCCGCCAAGGACAAAGTTCTTTGTCTCCACAGACTCCTAAGTGCACCACTCACCTTTTTCCCCTCATCAATTCTATGATTCACCTCATCTTTCATAGACCCATCCGCTGACACGTCCACTCCCAAATATCTGAATACATTCACCTCCTCCATACTCCTCCCTCCAATCTGATATCCAATCTTTCATCACCTAATCTTTTATCCTCATAACCTTACTCTTTCCTGTATTCACTTTTAATTTTCTTCTTTGCACACCCTACTAAAATCATCCACCAATCTCTGCAACTTCTCCCAAGAGCATAGTGTCATCAGCAAAGAGCAACTGTGACAACTCCCACTTTATGAGTGATTCTTATCTTTTAACTCCACGCCTCTTGCCAAGACCCTCGCATTTACTTCTCTTACAACCCCATCTATAAATATATTAAACAAACCCCGGGGACCCTCACACATCCTTGTCTAAAAGGGCCTACTTTTTCTGGGAAATAATTTCCCTCTTTCCTACATACTCTAAAATTGAGCCTCACTATCCTCGTAAAAACTCTCACTGCTTTTAGTAACCTACCTCCACACCATACACCTGCAACATCTGCCCCCATTGCCCCTCTATCCACCCTGTCATAACCTTTTTCCAAATCCATAGATGCCACAAAGACCTCTTTAGCCTTATCTAAATATTGTTCACTTATATGTTTCACTGTAAACACCTGGTCCACACACCCCCTACCTTTCCTAAAGCCTCCTTGTTCATCGCTATCCTATTCTCCATCTTACTCTTAATTCTTTCAATAATAACTCTAACCATACACTTTACCAGGTATACTCAACAGACTTATCCCCCTATAATTTTTGCACTCTCTTTGTCCCCTTTGCCTTTATACAAAGGAACTATGCATGCTCTCTGGGCCAATCCTAGGTACCTTACCCTCTTCCATACATTTAAATTTAAAAAATTGCACCAACCACTCCAAAACTATATCCCAACCTGCTTTTAACATTTCTATCTTTATCCCACAATCCCGGGTGCCTTACCCCTTTCATTTTACCTACTGCCTCACGAACTTCCCCAACTCAACAACTGGCTCTTCCCACTCCTTTCAAGATGTTTTTTCCTCCTTTCCCTATACACAAATCACAGCTTCCCTATCTTCATCAACATTTAACAATTCCTCAAAAAATTCTCCATCTTCCAATACCTCTAACTCTCCATTTAATAACTCTCCTCTCCTATTTTTAACTGATAAATCCATTTGTTCTCTAGGCTTCCTTAACTTGTTAACCTCACTCCAAAACTTTTTCTTATTTTCAACAAAATTTGTTTGATAACATCTCACCCACTCTTTCATTTGCTCTCTTTTTACATTGCTTCACCGCTCTCTTAACCTCTCTCTTTTTCTCCATATACTCTTCCCTCCTTGCACCACTTCTACTTTGTAAAAACTTCTCATATGCTAACTTTTTCTCTCTTACTACTCTCTTTACATCATCATTCCACCAATCGCTCCTCTTCCCTCCCACACCCACTTTCCTGTAACCACAAACTTCTGCTGAACACTCTAACACTACATTTTTAAACCTACCCCATACCTCTTCGACCCCATTGCCTATGCTCTCATTAGCCCATCTATCCTCCAATAGCTGTTTATATCTTACCCTAACTGCCTCCTCTTTTAGTTTATAAACCTTCACCTCTCTCTTCCCTGATGCTTCTATTCTCCTTGTATCCCATCTACCTTTTACTCTCAGTGTAGCTACAACTAGAAAGTGATCTGACATATCTGTGGCCCCTCTATAAACATGTACATCCTGAAGTCTACTCAACAGTCTTTTATCTACCAATACATAATCCAACAAACTACTGTCATTTCGCCCTACATCATATCTTGTATACTTATTTATCCTCTTTTTCTTAAAATATGTATTACCTATAACTAAACCCCTTTCTATACAAAGTTCAATCAAAGGACTCCCATTATCATTTACAACTGGCACCCCAAATTTACCTACCACACCCTCTCTAAAAGTTTCTCCTACTTTAGCATTCAGGTCCCCTACCACAATTACTCTCTCACTTGGTTCAAACGCTCCTATACATTCACTTAACATCTCCCAAAATCTCTCTCTCTCCTCTACATTCCTCTCTTCTCCAGGTGCATACACGCTTATTATGACCCACTTTTCGCATCCAACCTTTACTTTAGTCCACCTAATTCTTGAATTTACACATTCATATTCTCTTTTCTCCTTCCATAACTGATTCTTCAACATTACTGGTACCCCTTCATTTGCTCTAACTCTCTCAGATACTCCAGATTTAATCCCATTTATTTCCCCCCACCGAAACTCCCCTACCCCTTTCAGCTTTGTTTCGCTTAGGGCCAGGACATCCAACTTCTTTTCATTCATAACATCAGCAATCATCTGTTTCTTGTCATCCGCACTACATCCACGCACATTCAAGCATCCCAATTTTATAAAGTTTTTCTTCTTCTCTTTTTTAGTAAATGTTTACAGGAGAAGGGTTACTAGCCCATTGCTCCCGGCATTTTAGTCGCCTCATACGACACGCATGGCCTACGGAGGAAAGATTCTTTTCCACTTCCCCATGGACAATAGAAGAAATAAAGATCTAATTTCCCTACTCGGAACAAAAGTTGTCTGGGCAGCTAGAACTATGCTCTGAAAAATGCCATATTGGCAACCAAGATCACCTACCTGACCCATAGTCAGGACATCCCAATTTAGCCCACCCAGGTAATTTTTCACTCCCATGAAGTCGGCCAAGCGAAAATCTGGGACAGAGATTTGATTCCAGTTATCTGGGTAATTCGATGATATACTCAATTCAATTCAAGTTTATTCTCTATAAGGGTTACAATGTGGTGTTCACAGGTTTTGGGTATTGGGTGGTTTACATGTTATAAAATACTAATTACAGAGGGGGCCACCGAGACACCTAGCATGGCTAGGCATTTCGAGCAGACTTAGATTAATTCTTAACATTAAATCCTTACAGATTATGGTATTAAGGCTAAGTGACTACATCATAATTTGTGAGTTTAGCAATGTGAATGCTTTTGTTTTGGTACAATACAAAGTGTCTATATTGGAGTATCATAGGCAAACTTATGACTAGTTAGAATTTATTATTTAAGATTAAGATTAGCATTTCTGGGTTTATAGTCAGTGGGTGAGTGAGTGTAATTGTGAACCACCAGGTGGTTATCATGTAGTTAGTTGTCGGGGTGGATCAGGGAGATAAGATGTTTTCTAACTGAAGTTTTGAAAATGATGAATGTGTCTGCAGTTCTAGAGTTTTCAGGTAGGGTGTTCCAGATTTTAGGTCCTTTGAAATACATTGAATTTTTGTAAAGGTTTAGTCGAACACGGGGAATGTCATAGAGATGTTTGTCTCTAGTGTTATGCCTGTAGATCCTGTAACAACTATCAAGAAAGCATTTTAGGTCAAGGTTAATATTGGAATTTAAGATCCTGTAGATATAGATTGCACAGTACAGTGGACCCTCGCACAACGCTGGCATCACATAACGTTAAATCTGAATAGTGATACATTTTATTGCTAAAATTTTGCCTTGCAAAGCTAAAAAACTCGCTCAACGCTATTCGTCCGAGACGCGTCTATGTGCGGCCTGAGCCAGCCTCACATGTTCTGCCGGTGGCATTGTTTACAAGCCAACATCCGCGGTAACATCCAAGCATACAATCGGAACATTTCGTATTATTACAGCGTTTTTGGTGATTTCATCTGCAAAATAAGTGACCATGGGCCCCAAGAAAGCTTCTAGTGCAAACGCTACAGGAATAAGGGTGAGAATTACTATAGAGATGAAGAAAGAGATCATTGCTAAGTATGAAAGTGGAGTACGTGTCTCCGAGCTGGCCAGGTTGTATAGTAAACCCCAATCAACCATCGCTACTATTGTGTCCATGAAAACGGCAATCAAGGAAGCTGTTCTTGCCAAAGGTGCAACTGTGTTTACGAAACAGAGATCGCAAGTGACAGAAGATGTTGAGAGACTCTTATTGGTGTGGATAAACAAAAAACAGACAGCAGGAGATAGCATCTCTCAAGCGATCATAAGTGAAAAGGCTAGGAAGTTGCATCAGAATTTAATTAGAAAAATGCCTGCAACTAGTGATGATGTGAGTGAATTTAAGGCCAGCAAAGGATGGCTTGAGAGATTTAAGAAGCGTAGTGGCATACATAGTGTGATAAGGTATGGTGAGGCTGCCAGTTCGGACCACAAAGCAGCTGAAAAATATGTGCAGGAATTCAAGGAGTACATAGACAGTGAAGGACTGAAACCTGAACAAGTGTTTAATTGTGACGAAACAGGCCTGTTTTGGAAGAAAATGCCAAGCAGGACCTACATTACTCAGGAGGAAAAGGCACTCCCAGGACATAAGCCTATGAAAGACAGGCTTACTCTGTTTTAATGTGTGCCAATGCTAGTGGTGATTGCAAAGTGAAGCCTTTATTAGTGTTTTTTTTTTTTTTTTTTTTTTTTTTTTTATCACACCGGCCGATTCCCACCAAGGCAGGGTGGCCCGAAAAAGAAAAACTTTCACCATCATTCACTCCATCACTGTCTTGCCAGAAGGGTGCTTTACACTACAGTTTTTAAACTGCAACATTAACACCCCTCCTTCAGAGTGCAGGCACTGTACTTCCCATCTCCAAGACTCAAGTCCGGCCTGCCGGTTTCCCTGAATCCCTTCATAAATGTTACTTTGCTCACACTCCAACAGCACGTCAAGTATTAAAAACCATTTGTCTCCATTCACTCCTATCAAACACGCTCAAGCATGCCTGCTGGAAGTCCAAGCCCCTCGCACACAAAACCTCCTTTACCCCCTCCCTCCAACCCTTCCTTGGCCGACCCCTACCCCGCCTTCCTTCCACTACAGACTGATACACTCTTGAAGTCATTCTGTTTCGCTCCATTCTCTCTACATGTCCGAACCACCTCAACAACCCTTCCTCAGCCCTCTGGACAACAGTTTTGGTAATCCCGCACCTCCTCCTAACTTCCAAACTACGAATTCTCTGCATTATATTCACACCACACATTGCCCTCAGACATGACATCTCCACTGCCTCCAGCCTTCTCCTCGCTGCAACATTCATCACCCACGCTTCACACCCATATAAGAGCGTTGGTAAAACTATACTCTCATACATTCCCCTCTTTGCCTCCAAGGACAAAGTTCTTTGTCTCCACAGACTCCTAAGTGCACCACTCACTCTTTTTCCCTCATCAATTCTATGATTCACCTCATCTTTCATAGACCCATCCGCTGACACGTCCACTCCCAAATATCTGAATACGTTCACCTCCTCCATACTCTCTCCCTCCAATCTGATATTCAATCTTTCATCACCTAATCTTTTTGTTATCCTCATAACCTTACTCTTTCCTGTATTCACCTTTAATTTTCTTCTTTTGCACACCCTACCAAATTCATCCACCAATCTCTGCAACTTCTCTTCAGAATCTCCCAAGAGCACAGTGTCATCAGCAAAGAGCAGCTGTGACAACTCCCACTTTGTGTGTGATTCTTTATCTTTTAACTCCACGCCTCTTGCCAAGACCCTCGCATTTACTTCTCTTACAACCCCATCTATAAATATATTAAACAACCACGGTGACATCACACATCCTTGTCTAAGGCCTACTTTTACTGGGAAAAAATTTCCCTCTTTCCTACATACTCTAACTTGAGCCTCACTATCCTCGTAAAAACTCTTCACTGCTTTCAGTAACCTACCTCCTACACCATACACTTGCAACATCTGCCACATTGCCCCCCTATCCACCCTGTCATACTCCTTTTCCAAATCCATAAATGCCACAAAGACCTCTTTAGCCTTATCTAAATACTGTTCACTTATATGTTTCACTGTAAACACCTGGTCCACACACCCCCTACCTTTCCTAAAGCCTCCTTGTTCATCTGCTATCCTATTCTCCGTCTTACTCTTAATTCTTTCAATTATAACTCTACCATACACTTTACCAGGTACACTCAACAGACTTATCCCCCTATAATTTTTGCACTCTCTTTTATCCCCTTTGCCTTTATACAAAGGAACTATGCATGCTCTCTGCCAATCCCTAGGTACCTTACCCTCTTCCATACATTTATTAAACAATTGCACCAACCACTCCAAAACTATATCCCCACCTGCTTTTAACATTTCTATCTTTATCCCATCAATCCCGGCTGCCTTACCCCCTTTCATTTTACCTACTGCCTCACGAACTTCCCCCACACTCACAACTGGCTCTTCCTCACTCCTACAAGATGTTATTCCTCCTTGCCCTATACACGAAATCACAGCTTCCCTATCTTCATCAACATTTAACAATTCCTCAAAATATTCCTTCCATCTTCCCAATACCTCTAACTCTCCATTTAATAACTCTCCTCTCCTATTTTTAACTGACAAATCCATTTGTTCTCTAGGCTTTCTTAACTTGTTAATCTCACTCCAAAACTTTTTCTTATTTTCAACAAAATTTGTTGATAACATCTCACCCACTCTCTCATTTGCTCTCTTTTTACATTGCTTCACCACTCTCTTAACCTCTCTCTTTTTCTCCATATACTCTTCCCTCCTTGCATCACTTCTACTTTGTAAAAACTTCTCATATGCTAACTTTTTCTCCCTTACTACTCTCTTTACATCATCATTCCACCAATCGCTCCTCTTCCCTCCTGCACCCACTTTCCTGTAACCACAAACTTCTGCTGAAGACTCTAACACTACATTTTTAAACCTACCCCATACCTCTTCGACCCCATTGCCTATGCTCTCATTAGCCCATCTATCCTCCAATAGCTGTTTATATCTTACCCTAACTGCCTCCTCTTTTAGTTTATAAACCTTCACCTCTCTCTTCCCTGATGCTTCTATTCTCCTTGTATCCCATCTACCTTTTACTCTCAGTGTAGCTACAACTAGAAAGTGATCTGATATATCTGTGGCCCCTCTATAAAATGTACATCCTGAAGTCTACTCAACAGTCTTTTATCTACCAATACATAATCCAACAAACTACTGTCATTTCGCCCTACATCATATCGTGTATACTTATTTATCCTCTTTTTCTTAAAATATGTATTACCTATAACTAAACCCCTTTCTATACAAAGTTCAATCAAAGGGCTCCCATTATCATTTACACCTGGCACCCCAAACTTACCTACCACACCCTCTCTAAAAGTTTCTCCTACTTTAGCATTCAGGTCCCCTACCACAATTACTCTCTCACTTGGTTCAAAGCCTCCTATACATTCACTTAACATCTCCCAAAATCTCTCTCTCTCCTCTGCATTCCTCTCTTCTCCAGGTGCATACACGCTTATTATGACCCACTTCTCGCATCCAACCTTTACTTTAATCCACATAATTCTTGAATTTACACATTCATATCTCTTTTCTCCTTCCATAACTGATCATTTAACATTACTGCTACCCCTTCCTTTGCTCTAACTCTCTCAGATACTCCAGATTTAATCCCATTTATTTCCCCCCACTGAAACTCTCCTACCCCTTCAGCTTTGTTTCGCTTAGGGCCAGGACATCCAACTTCTTTTCATTCATAACATCAGCAATCATCTGTTTCTTGTCATCCGCACTACATCCACGCACATTTAAGCAACCCAGTTTTTTAAAGTTTTTCTTCTTCTCTTTTTTAGTAATTGTATACAGGAGAAGGGGTTACTAGCCCATTGCTCCCGGCATTTTAGTCGCCTCATACGACACGCATGGCTTACGGAGGAAAGATTCTTTTCCACTTCCCCATGGACAATAGAAGAAATAAAAAAGAACAAGAGCTATTTAGAAAAAGGAGAAAAACCTAGATGTATGTATATATATATATGCATGTGCGTGTCTGTGAAGTGTGACCAAAGTGTTAGTAGGAGTAGCAAGATATCCCTGTTATCTTAGCGTGTTTATGAGACAGAAAAAGAAACCAGCAATCCTACCATCATGCAAAACAATTACAGGTTTTTGTTTCACAGTCATCTGGCAGGACGGTAGTACTTCCCTGGGTGGTTGCTGTCTACCAACCTACTACCTAGTGTATCACTCTGAAACTCCCAGAGCATTCAGGCAAAAGAATATCCACAAGGCTAATTTGTGTGTGCTGTGGAGGGCAAACAGTAAGGCATGGGTCACTAGGGACTTTTTCTATGGCTGGTTACACCAAGCATTTGCCCCCAATGTGAAAAATTACCTAACTGAAAAGAAATTAGACCTTAAGTGCCTCCTGGTGTTAGACAATGCCCCTGGTCATCCTACAGACTTGGCAGAGCGACTTTGTGGGGACATGAGCTTCATTAAGGTGAAGTTTTTGCCTCCTAATACCACTCCTCTCCTGCAGCCCATGGACCAGCAGGTTATTGCAAACTTCAAAAAACTGTACACAAAAGCTCTGTTTGAAAGGTGCTTTGTAGTGACCTCAGAAACTCAACTGACTCTAAGAGAGTTTTGGAGAGATCACTTTAATATCCTCAATTGTGTAAACCGTTATGGAGAGATCACTTTAATATCCTCAATTGTGTAAACCTTATAGGTAAGGCTTGGGAGGGAGTGACTAAGAGGACCTTGAACTCTGCTTGGAAGAAACTGTGGCCAGAATGTGTAGACCAAAGGGATTTTGAAGGATTTGAGGCTAACCCTGAGAGGCGTATGCCAGTTGAGGAATCAATTGTGGCATTGGGGAAGTCTTTGGTGTTGGAGGTTAGTGGGGAGGATGTGGAAGAGTTGGTGGAGGAGGACAATGAAGAACTAACCACTGATGAGCTGCTAGATCATCTTCAACAGCAAGAGGGCAGACCTGAGGAAACTGCTTTGTAGGAAGGGAGAGAGAAATTGAAGAAGTTGCCTACTTCAAAGATTAAAGAAATCTGTGCAATGTGGCTTAAAGTGCAAACCTTTATGGAAGAAAATCACCCTCAGACAGCTGTTGCAAGCCGTGTTGGCAACCTGTACACTGACAGTGTTGTGAACCACTTTAGGAAAGTCATAAAGGAACGAGAGGTACAGACCTCTATGGACAGACATGTTGTGCGACAGAAGTCCAGTGACTCTGAATCTGGTCCTAGTGGCATTAAAAGAAGAAGGGAAGTAACCCCGGAAAAGGACTTGACACCTCAAGTCCTAATGGAAGGGGATTCCCCTTCTAAACACTAAGACCATCAACACTCTCCCCTCCTCCCATCCCATCAATCACCACCAGATCTTCAATAAAGGTAAGTGTCATGTAACTGTGCATGCCTTCTTCAGTTTGTGTGTATTAAAATTAATATTTCATGTGGTAAAAAAATTTTTTTTCGTACTTTTGGGTGTCAGGAACGGATTAATTTGATTTCCATTATTTCTTATGGGAAAATTAATTCGCATAACGATAATTTCGCCTAACATTGAGCTCTCAGGAACAGATTAATAGTGTTATGCGAGGGTCCACTGTAGTAAGTGTGGATGTTCTGAACAGGGAGTAAGTTTAGATCTATGAAGAGTGGGGGGGTGTGTTGCCAGGGATGGGATTTAGTGATTATTCTTACTGCAGCTATTTGTTGGGTTATTATTGGCTTTAGGTGTGTTGCTGCAGTTGAACCCCAAGCACAGATAGCATAGGTGAGGTATGGATATGTAAGTGAATGGTATAGTGTGAGAAATGCAGTTTGCGGCATATAGTATCATATCTTGGAGAGGATCCCCACCGTTTTGAATACTTTTTTTGTTATGCGTTGGATATGGGTGCTGAAATTTAGGTTGTTGTTGAGGTATAGGCCAAGGAATTTGCCCTCATTATGTCTGCTAATTAGAGTGTTGTCGATCTTAATGTTAAGTTCCACAACACCTGCTCTGGTACCAAACATAATATAGTAGGTTTTGCCAGTGTTAAGTGTAAGTTTATTGGCTGTCATCCAGGTCGATATTTTGAGCAGCTCCTCGTTAACAATGGTGTTGAGGGCGGCAAGATTAGGGTGGGAGGTGACATAAGTTGTGTCGTCAGCAGAGAGAATGGGTTTCAGGTGTTGGGATATGTTTGGAAGATCACTGATGTAAATGAGGAAGAGCAGGGGTCCAAGGACACTTCCCTGCAGAACTCCAGTATCAAGTGGCCTATTGATGAGGCTGTGTCTTTAATGGTGACATACTGATACCTATTAGAAAGGTAGGATTTAAAATATGCAAGCGCATGGCCTCTTATACCATAGTGGTCAAGTTTGTGGAGTAGGATGCCGTGGTCTACTGTGTCAAACGCTTTTCTTAGGTCAATAAAAATTCCTAGTGGATATTCCTTATTTTCCAATGCTGTGTAAAGCAGGTCTAGCATTTTTATAATTGCATCATTAGCGATTTTATTTTTCCTGAATCTAAATTGGCAGGGATTGAGTATGTTTTGTGACGTTATAAATGAATATAGTCTCCTGTGCACGAGTTTCTCAAAGATTTTGGATAGCAATGGTAAGTTTGATATTGGCCTATAGTTGTTTACGTCTGCAGGGTCACCACCTTTATGTATTGGTGTAACCCTTGCTGTCTTGAGTAGTGTCAGGAAAGTGCTAGTTTCCAGTGACTTGTTAAAAAGTAACGTAATAGCATGCGAAAGGACATGGGCCGCTCGCTTGCACAATAATGGTGGGATGTGAGACAGATTCCCCGAGTTATTTTTAAGTGACTTTATGATCGCGGTGACTTCCGTGGGCTCAGTTGGTACAAGATAGAAGGAATTTGGGAAATTCCCATCAAGGTAGTCCCGAGCATGGGCATTGGTACGTGGGATTTTACTGGCAAGATTAGATCCTATGTTTGTTTGAGAAGAAGTCGTTTATCTTGTTAGCTGTATCAGTGGGATGCAGTGGTGTTTCATGAGGTTTAGTTAGAACAACATTCTTGTTTTTTTTCAGTTTGTGGGTCCCCAGAATTTGGGAAAGTGTTTTCCAGGTCTTTTTTATATCTCCTCCTCTTGTGTCAGTGAATCTGCTGGAGAAAGTACAGTTGTTTTGGCTTTCTTTATAATTTGGTGAAACTGTTGAATATTTTTTTAAGAATATCTTTGTGTATTAAGCCCTGTCTATATGCTTTTCATATTGGTGTTTCTTATCAATGATTTCAGAATGCTGCTGGTTAGCCATGAGAAAACCAAGCCGTATTCGTGATCTTTTTTTCGTTTTTATAGGACAATGTTTGTTGTATAGCCCTAAGTATTTTGTTAAGAAAAATGTCTGTCCAATCGCAATACCATTGGCATTGGAGGAATTCTGTAGGCCAGTCAACAGTCTCTAGGTCTGCGTGAAATTCCTTATTGAGGCCCCGTCTTTGAGTCTAAAATGAAACTTTGTTGTATTCGAGTTTTGCTTACTAATGTTTGTTAAGAGGAAGGTTGGGGAGTGGTCAGTAGTGCTGTCTGTGATTATCCCCGATTTAAGGGGGGCTAGTATATTGGTCCATATGTGGTATATTATGGTTGCACTTGTCTCAGTCAGCCTGGTTGGTTTTTTGTTAATTGTTGGTATGAGAAGTGTGTTTTTCATATTGTTGATGAAATCCCGTTTACATCAAACATCTGGTAGGCCATGGTTTTATATTGAAGTCTCCAGCTAAGAGAAGGTGGTGCTTGTTCATTTGTCTGTTTGTTTTTAGTGACTTTAGATTCTAAATGACTTAAAAAACTAAGTGTTTTTGTGCCCCACTTTCCCCAAGTCATCTTCCCCAAAATTATTAATTAGGGGAAAATCTTTTTTGGAAAGGAACCAACAGATTTTTTCCCCTTTATTTGGTTCTGTCAAAACCCTTTTCCCAAAAAGCAACCCTAAACCCGGGCCCCCAAGAAAGTCACTAGCCCAAATTTTTTCCCGGTCATATTGTTTAAAATAAAAGGGTCAAAAGGGTTAAAAAATCCCTTTAAATAAAACATTTTCATAACTAGATCCCTTATAAAAATTCGCCCCTAACAGCTTACTGCACCCCTTTATAAAGTTTGGGGGCTAAAAAATTTCACACCAAAAATTAATTTTGTCTTTCCCTGGGAGAAACTGTACAAAACAGATTCTTGTTAAATTTTTAAAAATTCTTTATCATTCAAAGACAGCAATTTAAATTTTCCCTCTGACATGCATCCCACTCCACAAACCCTTCCTTTTGGGGATTTTATCATGTGGAATGGGTTTAAAACCCCTTTGTATTTTTGAATTCGGGAAGGGCCCATTTCCTACTTTCGGGTTTAAACCCAGGTCTCTTTTAAACCCAATAAAAACAAAATTTCCCTGCACTCCCCAAGGAAATTCTTACCCTTCATCTATCAAAACCCCCTTGGGACTCCTACTCCAGGGGGACCCTAAACCAACGATATTAATTTTTTTCCTGAGGGGCTCATCTTTTGGGTCGAAATTATGGGTTAGTCGATTTAATTTCCCCCATAAGAAAAAAAGGGAAAAAAAAAAATTAATCCTTTCCCTTTACACCCCAAAGTATTAAAAAAAAAAAATTTTACCGCATGAAAATTTAAATTTTTAAATACACAAAAAAACCTTAAAGAAGACATGTCAATTCCATACACTTCCCTTTATTGAAGATCTGGTGATGATTGATGGGATAGGAGGAGGGAAGTGTTGGATGGTGTTAGTTTTAGAAGGGGAACCCCCCTTCCATTAGGGACTTGAGGTTTTTTCAAGCCCTTTTCCGAGGTTATTTCCCCTTCTTTTTTTTAATCCCCACTAGGACCATTTTGAGAGCCCCACTGGACCTCTGTAAAACAACATATTGCCCTTAGAGCACTGTACCTCCCTTGTTTACGAGTTTATCAAAAAGGGGCCCACAACTTTTGTCATTGTAATATTCCCCAGCAGGGGGCTTGCAATAGCTGTTTTTAGGGTGTTTTTTTCATCCAAAAAAGGTTTTTGAAAGTTCCCCCTTTTTGCACAAAATTTCCTTAATTTTGAAGTGGGGCACAAGGGATTCCAAAAATTTTGGCTAGGGCCGTCTCGGGGGTTTTACCCCCAAAACCCCTTCAAAATCTTTTTTAAATTTCCATACTATTCCACCCTTTTTCAAAAGGGTTGGCCCAGAAGCTTTCGGGGGCCCCAGGGTACTTATTTTGCAGGTCCCAATCACAAAAAAGGCTGGGGGATAATATGAAATTTTCCCGATTTTTATTTTTGGATGCGACCGCGGTGGCTGGCTTTTAAACACGGGCGGGGGCCACACGGGGAAACATGTCTCAAGGAAAAAAATTTGGGGTTGGTCGATTTTTTTTAGCGCAAAGCCCGGGGAAAAAATTTTTGTTTTAAAAATTGAAACGCTGTCGGATTTATACGATCCCTTGGGGGGGTTCGGGGGTCTACTGAAATTTGGGTATAGAAAACCTTTTAAGGGAAAGCTGCCCCTCTTTGCCCCTACTATCTTTTTTTGGGGGTTGTTAAATTTTTTTTCCCATTACGAAACTTTTTTTTGAAAAATTGTTTTTTTAAACATATCCTTGAGGTATCCCGGTAAAAAATTTGCTTTTTTCCCCTAATTTTTCCCAGCCTGATTGTTTCCCAAAAAACACCCATCCTTTTATAACAACCCATTTTTAAATTCCTAGAAAAATTCATAAAAATTTCGGGTTTTCACCACCTTTTTCAAAAAATTGGTTGGGGAAATATTAAAAACCTCGAAAAAACCCCCATGTGAAACCCATCCTTTCATTCTGATCCCCCTGGTAGTTTCACCCTGCCAAAATTTTTCTAAAACAATGGTGGCTGGCCACCCGGGCCCTGGATCTAATCGATTAGATCGGGAAATCTGAAACTGTCTGCCCCTTTTGTTTTTAAACCCTTTGTCTGGTCTGTCTGAAACTGTTTTCTATATCTTTTTTCTGTTCGTCGGCCCTTTTTTTGTCAACATCTCTGTTTTCTGCCCTCTCACGGGTACACATAAGTACCAGTTATTTTTACATATTAAAAAATTATCAAAGGAAAACCCCAAAAATTCCCACGCAAAGTGCTATACAGTTTTTTGTAGTTTTAAAAGGGCTAAAAAGCATGTCTGGAAAGTAATTTGCATTTTCATGATTCGGGGTTTTTAAATTTTAAAAAACTGCATCGGGGTTGGAAAAAACCCCTTTTGGGTTTACAACCCGTTTTCCCCCTGAAAAAGAACAAAGAAAGGGGAAAGACGGGCCACAGGCAACAGATAAGCAGGCTAGACAGACAGACAGAAAACCCGGGAAGACATTTTTTGTGTGAAACTTTGAAAACCAAAAAAACCGGGGTTTCCCTTTGGGAGCAGGGGCAGTTAAATGTCAAACCCCGCACATTACCTGGGGGGGGGGGGGGGGGAGGGGGGGGGGGGGGGGGGGGGGGGGGGGGGGG
>NC_069404.1:86896623-86991546 GCF_026875155.1 Cherax quadricarinatus
ATTTTTTTTGGGGCCCCCCCCGGGGGGAAAAAATTTTTTCCCCCCCTTTCCCCCTAAAAAACCCCCCCCAAAAAAAGGGGGGCCCCCCTTTTTAAAAAAACCCAAACCAAAAAAAAAATTTTTCCCCCCCCAAAAAAATTTTTTAAAAGGGGTTTTTTTTTTCCCCTTTTTTTTAAAAAAAAAAAACCCCCCAAAAAAAAATTTTTTTGTTTTTTTTCCCCCTTTTCCCCCCAAAATGGCCCAAAAAAAAAAAATTTGGTTTCCCCCACCCAACCCCCAAAAAACAACCCACGAAAAAAATTTTCCCCCCAAAACCCCCTTTCCCCCAAACCCCCCCCCCAACCAAAAAACCCCCCCCCCAAAACCCCCCCCCCCCCAAAAAAAAAAATTTTTTTTTTTTTTTTTCCCCCCAAAACCAAAACCCAAAACCTTCCCCAAAAAACCCCAAAAATTTTTTTTTCCCCAAAAAAACCCCCCCCCCAAAAAAGGGGGTTTTTTTTTTTTTTTAAAAAAACCCCGGTTTAAAAAATTTTTTTTTCCCCCCAAATAAATTTAAAAAAAAACCCTTTTAAAAAATTTAAAAAAATTTTTCCCCCAAAAACCCCCAAAAAAAAAAAACCCCCAAAATTTTTTTTAAAAAAAAATTTTTCATTTTAAAAAAAAAAAAATTAACCCTTTTTTTTGGGTTTTTTTTAAAACCCCCCAAAATTTTTTGTTTAAAAAAAAAAATTTTTTTTGGGGCCCTTTTTTTTTAAAAAAAAAAATTTTTTTTTTTTTTAAAAAAGGGCCTTTTTCCCCTTTTTTTTTGGGGGGAAAAAAAAAAGGGCCCGAAAAAAAAAACCCCCCAATTTTAAAATTTTTTTTTTTTATTTTTAAAAAAAAAGGGGGGAAAATTTTTTTTTTTCCCCCCTTAAGAAAAAAGAAAATTTTAAAACCCCCAAAAAAAAAAAAACCCCCCCCAAAAAAAAATTTTTTTTGGGGGGGGGGGAGGAAAAAAAAGGGGAAAATAAAAGGGGGGGGAAAAAGGGGGAAAAAGGGGGGGGGGTTTGGGGAAAAAAAAGGGGGAAAAATTGGGGGGGGGAAAGGGGGGGGAAAGGGGGGGGGTTTTAAAAAAAAAAGGGGGAAAAAAAAGGGGAAAAAAAAAGGGGGGGGGGGGGGAAATGGTTTTTAAATTTAAAAAACCCGGAAAAAAAGGGGGGGTTTTTTTTTTTTTTGGTTTTTTTAAAATTTTTTTTTTTTTTAAATTTTTTTTTTTTTTTTTTTTTTTTTAATTTTTTTTTAAAAAGGTTTTTTTTTTTCCCAAATTTTTTTTTTTTTTTTTTTTTTTTTTTTTTCCCCCCCCTTTTAAAAAATTTTTTCTTTTTTTTAAATTTTTTTAAAAAATTTTTTTTTTTGGGGGGCCCCCTTTTTTTTTTCCCTTTTTTCCCTTTTTTTTTTTTTTTTCCGTTTTTCCCCCCCCCTTTTTTTGGGGCCCCAATTTTTTAATGTTTTTTAAAATTTTAAAAAAGGGGGGTTTTTTTTTTCTTCCCTTAAGAAAAAACACGGGAAAAAAAAAAAAAAAATTTTGGGTTTTTTTTTTTTAAAAAAAAATTTTTTTTAAAAAAAAAAAATTTTAAAAAAAAAAAAAAGGGGGGAAAATTTTTTAAAAAAAAAACCCCTTTTTTTTTCCCCCCCTTTTTTTTTTTTTTTTTTGGGTTTTAAATTTCCTTTTGGTTTTTTTTTTTTTTTTTAAAAATTTAAAAAAAATTTTTCCTTTTTTTCAAATTTTTTAAAAAAAAAAAAAACCCCCCCAAAAAAAAAAAAAAAAAATTTTTTTTTTTTTTTTCCCAAAAAAAATTTAAAAAAGGAAAAAAAAAAAAAAAAAAAAAAAAAAAAAGGGGGGGAAAAAAAAAAAAAAAAAAGGGGAAAAACCCCCCCAAAAAAAAGGGGTTTTTTTTTTAAAAAAGGGGGGTTTTCCCAAAAAAGATTTTTTTTAAAAAAAAAAAGGGGGTTTTTTTTTTTTTTTTTTTTTTTTTTAAAAAAACCTTTTTGGGCCTCCTTTTTTTTTTTTTTTTTGGGCCCCCTTTTTTTGGGGGGGTTTTTTTTTTTTTTCCCAAAAAAGGGTTTTGGGGGGGTTTTTTTTTTTGGTTTTTTTTAAAACCCTTAAATTTTTTTTTTCCTTTTTTGGGTTTTTTTTTTTCCGGGGGGGTTTTTTTTTTTTTTCCCCCCCCAAAATTTTTTTTTTTAAAAAAAAGTTTTTTATTTTTTAAAAAAAAACCCCCCCCCCCCCCCAAAAAGGGGGAAAAAGGAAAAAAATTTTTTTTTTTTTTTCCCTTGGGTTTTTTAAAAAAAAGGGGTTTTTTTTTTTTTAAAAAAGGCCCCCCCTTTTTGGGGAAAAAAGGGGGAAAAAAAAAAAAAAACCCCGGGGGGGAAAAAAAAAAAGGGAAAAAACCCCAAAAGGGGGGGGAAAAAGTTAAAAAACCAAAAAAAAGAAAAAAGGGGTTTTAAAAAAAAAAAAAAGGGGGGAAAAAAAAAAAAAAAATTTTTTTTTCCCCCCAAAAAAAAAAAAAATGGGAAAAAAGGAAAAAGGAAAATTGGGGAAAAAAAAAGGGGGGGGGGTTTGGGGGGGGTTTGGGGGGGGGGTTTGGGGTTGGGGAGGGAAAAATTTTTGGGGGGGGGGTTGGGGGGAAAGGGGAAAAAAAATTGGGAAAAGGGGGAAAGGGGGAAAAAAAAATTTTTTTTGGGTTTTTTAATTTTTTTGGGTAAAAGGAAAAAGGGGGTTTTTAGGGGGAAAAAAAATTTGGGGGGGGTTTTTTTTTAGGGGTTTTAAACCGGAAAAACCCCCCCCAAAATTTTGGGTTTTTTTAAAAATTTTTTTTAAAAAAGTGGGGGAAAAATTTTTTTGGGGGGGAATTTTTTGGGGGGTTTGGGTTTTTTTAAAAAAAAATTTTTTTTCCCCCTTTTTTAACCCCCCCTTTTTGGGGGAAAAAAAAAAAAAGGGTTCCCCCAAAAAAATTTTAAAATTTTTTTTTTAAAGCCCAATTTTTTCCCTTTTTTTTTTTTGTTTCCCTTTTTAAATTTAACAAATTTTTTTAAAAAAAAAGGGGTTTTTTTTTTTTTTTTTAAAAAAAAAAAAAACAAAAAAGGGGGGGGGGGGGGGGGGGGGGGAAAAAAAAAAAAATTTTTTTTAAAACCATTTTTTAAAACCCTTTTTTTTAAAAAAAAAAAATTTTCCCCGGGGGGGGGTTTTTTTTGGAAAATTTTTTAAAAAAATTAAAAAAAAAAACCCTTTAAAACCCCGGGGGGAAAAAAAAAAAAAAAACCCCAAAAAAATTAAAAAAACCCGGGAAAACCCCCCCAAAAAAAAAAAAAAAAAAAAAACCCCCAAAAAAAAAGGGGAAAAGGGGAAAAGGGGGGAAAAAAAAAAAAAAATTTTTGGGGGCCCCCTTTTTGGGGAAAAACAAATTTTTTTTTCCCCCTTTTTTTAAAAATTTTTTTTTTTTTGTTTTTGGCCCTTTTTTTTAAAAAAAAAAAAATTTTTTTTTTTTTAAAATTTTTAAAAGGGAAAAAAGGGGAAAATTTTTTTTTAAATTTTTCTTTTTTTTTAAATTTAAAAAAAACCCCCTTTTAAAATTTTTTTTTTAAAAAAAGGAATTTTTAAATTTTTTTTTCCCCTTTGGGAAAAAATTTTTTTCCCCGGGGGTTTTTTCCCTTTTTGGGGGGGGGCCCCCCCCCCTTTTTTTCCCCAAAAAACCCCCAAAAAAAAGGGGAAAAAAAAAAAACCCCCAAAAAACCCCCCCAAAACCCGGGGGTTTAAATTTTTTTTTTTTTTTGGTTTTTCCCCGGGGCCCCAAAATTTTTTTTAAAATTTTTTTCAATGGCTAAAAAAAAAAAAAAGGGGGAATTTTTTTAAAAAAAAAAAAAGGGCCGGGGGGGGATTTTAAAAAAAAAAAACCCCCCCCAAAATTTTTTGGGGGGTTCCCCTTTTTTTAAAAAAATTTTAAATTTTAAAAATCCGGGGGAAAAAAAAAAAAGGCAAAATTTTTTTGGGGGCCCCCAATTTTTTTCCCCTCAAAAAAATTTTTGGGGGTTTTTTGAACCCGGGGGGGCCTTTTTTTTTAAAAAAAAAAATTTTTTTTTTTAAATTCCCCCCAAAAGGGGGTTTTTTTAAAGGGGTTTTTTTTTTTTTAAAAAAAAAGTTTGGGTTTTTTTTTTAAAAACCCCCGGGTTTTTTTAAAATTTTAAAAAAAAATTTTTTGGGGTTTTTTAAAACCCCAAAAAAACCCCCTTTTTTTTTAAATAAAAAACCCCCCCTTTTAAGATTTTCCTAAATGGGCCCACAACACTGGCATTGTACAGGTTGCCAACATGGCCTGCAATAGCTGTGTCAGGGTGATTTTCATCCATAAAGGTTTGCAGTTCAACCCACTTTGCACATGTTTCCTTAATCTTTGAAGTAGGCAACTTCAATTTCTCTCTCCCCTCCTCTGAAGCAGTTTCCTCAGGTGTGGCCTCTTGCTGTTGCAGATGATCTTGCAGTTCATCAGTGGTTAGTTCTTCATTGTCCTCCTCCACCAACTTTTCCACATCCTCCCCACTAACCTCCAACCCCAAGGGTTGGAGGTCAGCCCCAAACCCTTCAAAATCCCTCTCTTCTACACATTCTGGCCACAATTTCCTCCAAGGAGAATTCAAGGTCCTCTTAGTCACTCCCTCCCAAGCCTTACCTATAAGGTTTACACAACTGAGAATACTAAAGTGATCTTTGCAAAACTCTCTTAGGGTCAATCAAGTGTCTGAGGTCACTTCAAAGTACTTTTGATACATAGCTTTTGTGTAGAGTTTTTTGAAGTTTGAAATGACCTGCTGGTCCATGGGCTGGAGGAGAGGAGTGGTATTAGGAGGCAAAAACTTGACCTTGATGAAGCTCATGTCCCCAGAAATTCGCTCTGCCAAGTCTGAAGGATGACCAGGAGCATTGTCTAATACCAGGAAGCACTTAAGGTCTAATTTATTTTCCAGGAGGTAACTTTTCACAGTGGGGGCAAACACATAGTGAAACCAGTCATAGAAAAAGTCCCTAGTGATCCATGCCTTACTGTTTGCCCTCCACATCACACACAAATTAGCCTTGACGACATTGTTTTTCCTGAACACTCTGGGGGTTTCAGAGTGATACACCAATAAAGGCTTCACTTTGCAATCGCCACTAGCATTACCACACAACAAAAGGGTAAGCCTGTCTTTCATAGGCTTATGTCCTGGGAGTACCTTTTCCTCCTGAGTAATGTACGTCCTGTTTGGCATTTTCTTCCAAAACAGGCCTGTTTTGTCAAACACTTGTTCAGGTTTCAATCCTTCAGCCTCTATGTACTCCTTGAAATCCTGCACATGTTTTTCAGCTGCTTTTTGGTCCGAACTGGCAGCCTCACCATGCTTTATCACACTATGTATGCCACTACGATTCTTAACCCTTTCAGGGTTTTGGCTGTACTAGTACGGCTTACACGCTAGAGTTTTTGACGTACTAGTACGCATAAATTCTAGCGCCTTCAAATCTCGTGGGAAAAGGCTGGTAGGCCTAGGTGTGAGAGAATGGGTGTGTGTGGTCAGTGTGCGCGGTAGAAAAAAAATCTGGGACCCAGTGGCGCATTGTGGGAACACCATTTTAGTAGACCTTGTTCACCATGCCTCGCGATAAGGAGCTCCTCACTCCTCGGCGAACTGGGACACTTTTGTTCCCCAGTGACAGTTCTAATACAGATGGAAGTGCCAGTGAAGATGAGTGTCAAGGTTTCGGTGAGGTTGTGACCGAAACTAATGACCAGAATATCGGTAATAGTGAGGAAAACCCAGATGACCCACAGCCTTCCACCTCTGCTGCTGGGCCGTCTTGTTCACATTCAGTTGTACCAGAATCAATGAGAAAACTCCTATTTTCCCAAATCCCAGACTCAGATGTGAGCATTGGTGATGACAGTGATAGTGAATATGAACTACAAGCTCTTGAAACCAGTTCCTGTAGTGATAGTGAAGTGGAATATTCTCCAGCGAAGCGTCAGTATATTCGACGATATATGCACTCTGGTAGTGTGCTATATGCTATTCCAAGGGGAAAGAGTACATCCCGTGGCTGTACAACAGGAACAGACAGTGAAAATGGCGATGATAGTGTTGCAATTGGGATGGAAAAAGTGCCTGGGGGTGGTAGTGGTGATGCCAGCCATGAGGCACCAGCAGTGGGCCATGCTGCCACCCTGCTGCCACTCGCGCCGCTGCCTCAGCTGGTCTACAACAAAGGCCACCATCCCCCATCCACCCACCACACCAGCCTCCACAACCACAACCACAACTACAACCACCTGTCAATGTCCAGTACCCACCAGCAGACCACACCTGGGATTGGCAGGAAGCTGTCAATTTTGTTCCAAATCCCCACCAGTTTGATGAAAACCAAAGTGGAATACGGCCATGTTGTACACTGGGGAATAATGCCACTGAACTACTGGAATGTTTCGAGTTATTCTTTGACGAACCCCTGATGGAAATTATTGTCAGGGAAAGCAACAGATACTACGAGTACACCATGGCAAACACATTGCTTTCACCAAAATCACGTCTACACCAGTGGAAGGAGACAACTGTGGCTGAGATGTATCTTTTCTTTGCCACAATAATGCTTATGCCACATGTGTATAAGCACAGTGTGAAATCATACTGGTCAACAGACCGCCTGATTGCAACTCCAGGTTTCATTGAAATTTTGGCGACCCTCAGAACAAGTCTCTGAGAGGGCCTGCCGACCCTGAAAGGGTTAAATCTTTCAAGCCCTTCACTCATATACCCTTATCTTACATATAGAATTTGTGCATGGGGATCAACAACATCCAATCACCTAAAACCCCTAATAACCCAGCAAAAGGCAGCAGTAAGAATGATAACAAATTCCCAATCCCGCCAGCATACTCCACCAATTTTCAAAAGTCTGAATCTGCTCATCATTAAGAACATCCATACTTATTCATGTGCCTACTACACAGAACAATACATGCAAATATAAACCCTCCACTCAAACTTCTCCTCACCAACCTAAACAGGACACATGACCACAACACAAGACACAGATCTCTTTTTGATATATCTCGTGTCCATATCACACTGTGTAAAAACTATGCACATAAAGGGCCCCAAAATATAGAATTCATTACCAGAAGATGTTAAAATAACCCAGTCTGAAAATCAATTTAAGACTCTTCTCAAAAGCCACTTAATCACCCTAGACTAAATGCTAAATACTCAGTACACACTTACTCACCTATGTACTCCCACGCCATAACTGAAACAATCACTTTGAACCTTTTATCCATTGTTGACAGGAATATAACTGAATCATTGTTTTCACAAAAAGCATTTTTGAATATAAATATATCTTTGTATTATACAAATTTTGATTCATTTATGATTAATATTCTACTGTACAACTATGAAATAATTACTATCCTTCTGTACAACTATGATATACTCCTTAGTGTTAAGTAGACTGTAAGCAAATAATGTTAAGTTGGCCCATAATGCCTAGGCATAATAGAGGCTCTTTGCATTGCAACCCACTATTGTAAATACAAAATCTCAATGTACTGTTTGCAAAGACATAAAATAAATAAATAAATAAATAAATAAATAAATAAATAAAGCCAACTTTTGCTGGCCTTAAATTCACTCACATCACCACTAGTTGCTGGCTTTTTTTAATTAAATCATCATGCAGCTTCCTAGCCTTTTCACATGTGATCGCTTGAGAGATGCTATCTCCTGCTATCTGTTTTTCATTTATCCACACCAATAACAGTCTCTCAACATCTTCGAGTACTTGCGATTTCTGTTTCGAAAACAAACTTGCACCCTTTTCAAGAACAGCTTCCTTGATCGCCGTTTTGTTAGCCAAGATAATAGCGATGGTTGATTGGGGTTTGGTATACAACCTGGCCAGCTCCGAGACACACACTCCACTTTTATACTTGCAATTATCTCTTTCTTAATTTCCATACTAATTCTCACCCTTTTTACCACAGGGTTGGCACTAGAAGCTTTCTTGGGGCCCATGGTGACTTATTTTGCAGTTACAAGCGCTAAAAACACTGGGATAATGTGAAATGTACCGAATGTAAGTGTAGATGCGACTGCACTGGCTGGCACCCATGGGGCAGCTGAGACGCGCTCAGGCCACACGTGGATGCATCCCGGACGAATCACGTTGGGCGAGTTTTTTATCGTGCTATGCGGGCCAAAATTTTTATGCTTAAATGCTGCGTTAGGCAGATTTAACGTTATGCGATGCGTTCGTTAGCGGAGGGTCCACTGTATTACGTTCCAGAATTGTTTCTCTTTACTTAGGGCATAGGTTATAAGACATTCTGAAAGATGTTGCACAAATATTGCACATGGGATATTATCGAGTTTTTTTTTTATATTTCCTCAACCACTTATGGCCACATCCACCTCAAAGCCACCAAACTCAGGGTCAAAATCACTTTCCTCTTAAAATGAGAGACTTAATACAGTGGACCCTCGACCAGCGATATTAATCCGTTCCTGAGAGCTCATCGTTAATTGAAATAATCGTTAATCAAGTTAATTTTCCCCATAAGAAATAAGGGAAATCAAATTAATCCATTCCTGACACCCCAAAGTATTGAAAAAAAAAAAATTACCACATGAAATATTAATTTTTTTAAAAACACAAATGAAGAAGACATGCAAAAATTATACTTACTAAGAATAGAAAACATGAAAATTACTTTTTTGAAGATCTGGGTGATTTATGGGATGGGAGGAGGGGGAGGGGGTGAGGATCTTTTTAGTGTTTAGAAGGGGAATCCCCCTTTCCTTGGACTTGAGGTGCAAAATCTTTTTTCCGGGGTTACTTCCTTGTTCTTTTAATGCCACTAGGACCAGCTTCAGGTCATGGACTTCTGTCGCCAACATTCTGTCCTAGGGCCTGTACCTCCCGTTCCTTTATGACATTTCTAAAGTGTTTCACAACATTGTCAGTGTACAGGTTGCCAACACGGCTTGCAGTAGCTGTGTCGGGTGATTTTCATCCATAAAGGTTTGCACTTAAAGCCACAATGCACAGATTTCCTTAATCTTAGAAGTGGGCCCAACTTCTTAAAATTCTCTATCCCCTCCTCCGAAGCAGTTTCCTCAGGTTTGGCCCCCTGCTGATAAAGATGATCTAGCAGCTCATCAGGGGGTTAGTTCTTCATTGTCCTCCTCCACCAACTCTTCCACATCCTCCCCCACTAACCTCCAACCCCAAGGACTTCCCCAGTGCCACAATGGATTCCTCAACTGGCATAGGATTCCCAGGGTTAGCCTCAAACCCTTTAAAATCCCTTTTGTCTACACATTCTGGCCACTGTTTTTTCCAAGCAGAGTTCAAGGTCCTCTTAGTCACTTCCTCCCAAGCCTTACCTATAATGTTTACACAATTGAGGATGGTAAAGTGATCTTTCTAAAACTCTCTTAGTTTCTTGTAGTTGGAAATGACCTGCTGGTCCATGGGCTGCAGGAGAGGAGTGGTATTAGGAGGCAAAAACTTCACCTTAATGAAGCTCAATTCCGCAGAAAGTTTCTCTGCCACGTCTGAAGGATGACCAGGAGCATTGTCTAATACCAGGAGGCACTTCAGGTCTAATTTCTTTTCAGTTAGGTAATTTTTCACAGTGGGGGCAAATGCATGGTGTAACCAGTCATAGAAAAAGTCCCTAGTGACCCATGCCTTACTGTTTGCCCTCCACAGCACACACAAATTAGCCTTGAGGACATTTTTTTTCTGGAACACTCTGGGAGTTTCAGAAATGATACAACCAATAAAGGCTTCACTTTGCAATTTCCCCCTAGCATTGGCAAACATAACAGAGTAAGCCTGTCTTTCTAGTATGTCCTGGGAGTGCCTTTTCCCCCTGAGTAATGTAGGTCCTGCTTGGCATTTTCTTCCAAAACAGGCCTGTTTCGTCACAATTAAACACTTGTTCAGGTTTGAGTCCTTCACTGTCTATGTACTCCTTGAATTCATGCACATATTTTTCAGTTTGCTTTGTGGTCCGAATGGCAGCTTCACCATGCCTTATCACATTATGAATGCCACTACGCTTCTTAAATCTCTCAAACCAACCTTTGCTGGCCTTAAATTCACTCACTTTCACCACTAGTTGCTGGCATTTTTTTAATTAAATCGTCATGAAAGCTTCCTAGCCTTTTCACATATGATGGGCTTGAGAGTTGCTATCTCTGCTATCTGTTTTTCGTTTATCCACACTAATAAGAGTCTCTCAACATCTTCTATCACTTGCGATTTCAGTTTCGAAAAACATGTTGCACCTTTGGCAAGAACAGTTTCCCTTGATTCCCGTTTTCTTGCCCACAATAGCAGCGATGGTTGATTGGGGTTTACTATACAACCTGACCGCTCGGAGCACGCACTACACTCTCATACTTAGCAATGATCTCTTTCTTCATCTCCATAGCAATTCTCACCCTTTTTGCTGTAGGGTTGGCACTAGAAGCTTTCTTGGGGCCTATGGTGACTTATTTTGTAGGTGCAATCACTACAAAGGCTGTGATAATATGAAATGTTCCAATTGTATGTTTGGAAGCGACTGCGGTGGCTGGCTGGCTTGTAAACACTGGCACCCATGGGACAAGTGAGGTGCGCTCAGGCCAAAGTGGACGCGTCTCGAATGGAACGAATAGTGTTGGTTGGGTTTTTTAGCGCTAGTCAAGGCAAAATTTTTGTGATAAAATGTATCGCTAGTCGGAATTATCATTAGTCAATGCCATCGTTCGTCGAGGGTCCACTGTACTACATGAAGTCAGTGAATCCCAGGAGTCTGCCGCGCTGTTTGCTCTAGCTGGTGCTTATTTGAACTGGTGCTCCCACAAGGTACTAAGTGGTCCCAGATTTTTTTCAATACAGTGCACAGTGAGTGTTAAGACCCATTCTATGCTGACAAGGCATCTCAGGCCAATCATGCCAAATTTGAAGGCAGGAAAAATAAAACGTTTATATATGTTTGGGGCACCAGCGGTAAGAACGTTTAGACCATTTATGGGTTAAAGTACCAATACAACTCGGTGTTCAGCGAGCCACTGCCCAGGCTAAGGGTCGACAATCTAAATAAATTCTTTATGAAGGAAACCCAAAATTTGGTCATCTCAAAAATCTCGGATATTATCCTAACTCCACAAGACTTTGAAAAGGTAATAAATGACATGCCCATGCACTCTGCTCCAGGCCCAGACTCATGGAACTCCATGTTCATCAAGAATTGCAAGAAGCCCCTATCGAGTGCCTTCAGCATTCTATGGGTACAACTAAGTAGTCACCTAGTTGTACTCACCTAGTTGAGGTTGCAGGGGTCGAGTCCAAGCTCCTGGCCCCACCTCTTCACTGGTGGCAGTAAAGCAATGCAAAGAACTACAGACCAATAGCACTAACATCCCATATCATAAAAATCTTTGAGAGAGTTCTATGAAGCAAGACTGCCAACCACCTAGATGCCTATCAGTTACACAACCCAAGGCAACACGGGTTTAGAGCAGGTCGCTCCTACCTGTCCCAACTCCTGGACCACTATGACAAGACAGTGGCATCGTAAGGGGGGGGCGGGGGGCAGGCCACCCCAGCTGACACCAAAGAGCCTCTAAAGAAGGTGACACTAAGAACATAAGAAAGGAGGAACACTGCAGCAGGCCCATACTAGGCAGTGCTGCAGCAACATAAAAGAAAAATACTTTGTTTCTATATAGCCTATTATATGATTACAGAGTACAAATAGGCCTATATAGGGAAAACCAATGACGCTATATGTTAAACTACAATAAAACGATAAATTTGTTTATGATGTTTTGGAAAAACCCTTAACCCTTTCAGGGTCGACAGGCCCTCTACCAGACTTGTTCTCAGGGTCGACAAATTTTCAAAAAAAAAAAAAAATTATTTTTCTTATGAAAAGATAGAGAATCTTTTCCCGATCATAATAACACCAAAAGTATGAAATTTGATGGAAAACTTATGGAGTTATGCTCTTGTAAAGTTAGTGGTCTAGACAATGTTTACGCATCGGCGATTTTGCCCACTTTGAGCCCTATTTTCAGCCAATTCCAGTGTACTAGTTAACAAAAATCATAAGTGTTTTGCTAGAACTCCATTTTTCTATCGAATGAATACAAGAAACCACCCATAGGTGGCCCGGTGGTCTGGTGGCTAAAGCTCCCGCTTCACACACGGAGGGCCCGGGTTTGATTCCCGGCGAGTGGAAATTCCGACACGTTTCCTTACACCTATTGTCCTGTTCACCTAGCAGCAAATAGGTACCTGGGTGTTAGTCGACTGGTGTGGGTTGCATCCTGGGGGACAAGATTAAGGACCCCAATGGAAATAAGTTAGACAGTCCTCGATGACGCACTGACTTTCTTGGGTTATCCTGGGTGGCTAACCCTCCGGGGTTAAAAATCCGAACGAAATCTTATCTTATCTTATCTTATTTACCGATTTTAACTATCCAATAAAGTGGTCAGGATTTAGCAATTTTGCCAATTTCACACAAATTTCAAACGTAAAGCTTTTGATACAGTTGACCATGACTTGCTCCACGTAAAATTGTCACACTATGGTATAAGAGGGCACTCCCTCAACTACCTCAAGTCATACCTCAGCAACAGAAGCCAATATGTGTACGCAAATGGGGCAAACTCTTCTGCACAACCAATTACAGTTGGTGTCCCACAGGGAAGTGTCCTTGGCCCTCTTCTCTTTCTCCTATACATAAATGACCTACCAAATGCTTCGCAATTACTCAAACCCACACTATTTGCAGATGACACTACATACGTCTTCTCCCACCCGAGCCCAGTCACGCTAGCCAATACTGTAAATACCGAATTACAGAAAATATCTACCTGGATGAGGACTAACAAACTTACACTAAACATTGACAAAACCTACTTCATTCAGTTTGGTAACAGAGCTACAGATGTCCCTCTTAACATAATGATAAACGGATCACCTATCACAAAGCTAACAGAGGGAAAATTCTGAGGAATCCACCTTGATAATAGACTCAAATTTCATACACATATACAACAAATTTCTAAAAAAATTTCCAAGACTGTAAGCATACTATCGAAGATACGGTACTATGCTCCACAGTCAGCCCTCCTGGCCCTATATCACTCACTTATTTACCCCTATCTCAACTATGGAATTTGTGCATGGGGCTCAACAACAATTAACCATCTCAGACCACTAATTACCCAACAAAAGGCTGCAGTTAGAATGATAACAAATTCTCACTACAGGCAGCACACTCCACCAATATTCAATACACTAAACTACTCACCATACAAAACATCCATACTTATTACTGCACCTATTACATACATAGAACACTTAACTCTGATATTAACCCTCCCTCAAACATCTCCTTGCCAACCTCAACAGAACACATGACCATAACACAAGGCACAGATCACTCTTTGATGTTCCTCGTGTCCATCTCACACTATGCAAAAACTCAATGCACATAAAAGGCCCTAAAATCTGGAATTCATTACCTGTAAATATAAAAGAAACACTACCTGTTTATAAATTCAAGTCTCTTCTCAAAGATCACTTACTCACCCAAAACCAAATAAATACTGAATAACTCAACCTTATAAATTGTATATCTTAAATGTTTCTCACAATTATATCACATAAATGTTAAATCTAAAACCAATTTAACTTTACTATTTTTTTAAATAAACTACCTAACAGAATTCTCCATACGACTGAATGTACAATAATGCATGCAACCATATGACCTGTCTTTGTAATACTCACTTGTACTTTATAGTAATCTGTTTACATTAATGTTTTATCACTGATTTCATCATTGCTTAGTTAATCTTAAGTTAATTTTAAGCCAGCCCGTAATGCTATGCATAGTATAAGTGGCTTTGGCATGCTGCTCTTATCTGTATTTTTTTTTTGTACCTCTGTATGTGTGCTCAAATTGTAATAAATAAATAAATAAATAAATAAATAAAATAAAGATGTCAATTTCCAAATAGGGTCCAGAATAAACAAGAAAGACATTCCTAGCACTAAAATAACATTTCCTCTGTTCATTAGTCACGTCCCCACGCCCCTCTTACGTTCTTTTGCTTTCCACTTTGAATTTTTATTCTCACAAAAAATAGATTTACTGTTATGCAGACTACTGTATTAGTGTAGAAATGGAATAAATAATATCAGTGCACTTGTGAAAGAATATTAGACTCACCAGTTGATGTGTATTGGACGCTTGGCATGATTTGTTTACTTTTGAACTTTGGTAAAAATCAAACATTTCTGCTACTTTGAGCTCAATTTCAAGGTACTTTTCATTGTAAAACCAATCAAAATCGTCTCAATTTCTGTAATATGTCTTCCATTCTATAAAATGAGACCAGGAAAACTAGAATACCATCATAAATACCATACGAAAATACAGTGCAAATTCGCTGTTTTAAACCAAAAACACTCAAAGTTTTTTTTTCTCATTACGCACTGTGTGCTGCAGGATTTTTTTTATACTGCGCACACTGACCACATAGACCCATTCTTTCATATGTAGGCCTACCAGCTTTCTCTCACTAGATTTGAGGGCGCTAGAATTTAGGCATACTAGTACGTCAAAAACCCTGAAAGGGTTAATCACCCTGGCATCACTATGATCAGTCATCAGTGACATAACATCCTGTGTCTGCTGCACTGCCCATGAGTGAGTTTGTTCCAGGTGGTGGTGTATATGTGGCTGGGTTAAACAGACAGAGGGTCAGGTAATTATCATAGCCTAAGCTTTACTTTTGCTTACTGGTGATATCAATCATGTTCATGAATCAAGATATATGAATAGGTGAGAACTGACATTCATGAAATGTTGAAATAACTGTGGTACATAAAAACATAAAAATGGAGGAACACTGCAGAAGGCCTACTGGCCCATACAAGGCAGGTCCTTATCAAAACCACCCCTACCCAAAGCTTTTCCACCACATGTATAAGAACATAAGAACAACTACAACTACTACTACCTCTACTTGTACTACACCTCGCTCAAAGCCTATATATACCGTCTGTGTCCATGCATTGTTTGTATCAGCTTGACGAAGTTCCTGGACAATGAAAAGTTGCCTCTCTCTACTTTGTATTGGGCTGAAGAAGCCATTGTGTAGCAAAACATTTCCTTAACCTTTTGACTGTTTTGGTCGTATATATACGTCTTACGAGCCACCATTTTTGACGTATATATACAGTGGTCCCTCGATAATCGTAGTTCTCGAGAGTCGTAGATTTCGGAAATCATAGCAATATTTTCATATAAACATGGGCTCGCTAATCGTAGATTGTCTCGCGAATAGTAGGTTGTCTGGGACGCGTACGCACGGTGTGAGCCGGGGCGGCCTCCCTACCCAGCCAGTCTGGCATTGTTTACCAGTGAGCGAAGGTCCCCTCACATGCTCCTACAAAATATTTCATAATATTCCACTCATTTTAGTGCTTGCAAGTACTAAATAAACTACCATGGCTCCAAAGAAAGCTCCCAGTGCCAAGCCTGTGGTAAAGAAGGTGAGAAATACGATTGAATTTAAGAAAAACATCACTGAACAATATGAAAGTGGCTTAAGTGCAGCCGAACTGGCCAGGATGTATAACAAACCCTACACAACCATATGTTTCATCGTGGACAAGAAAAAGGAAATCAAGGATGCTGTTGTTGCAAAGGGAGTAAATATGCTGACAAAAATGAGATCACCAGTACTCGAAGAGGTTGAGAAGTTATTATTGGTGTGGATAAACGAGAAACAATTAGCAGGAGATAGTGTTATGACGGCGATTATTTGTGAAAAGGCTAGGCAGTTGCATGACGATCTGGTAAAGAAATTGCCTGCAAGTAGTGGTGATGTGAGTGAATTTAAGGCCAGCAAAAGCTGGTTTGAGAGATTTAAGAACCATACTGGCATACACAGTGTAGTAAGGCATGGTGAGGCTGCCAGCTCGGACCACAAAGCAGCTGAAAAATATGTGCATGAATTCCAGGAGTACATAGAGGCTGAAGGACTGAAACCCGAACAAGTGTTCAATTGTGACGAAACAGGCCTCTTTTGGAAGAAAATGCCAAAGAGGACCTACATTACACAGGAGGAAAAGGCACTGCCAGGACACAAGCCTATGAAAGATAGGCTGACACTCGTGTTCTGTGCTAATGCTAGTGGGGATTTCAAAGTGAAGCCGTTACTAGTGTACCATTCTGAAATTCCCAGAGTGTTCAGGAAAAACATTGTTATGAAGAGTAAATTGTGTGTGTTTCGGAAATCTAATAGTAAGGCATGGGTCACGAGGGAAATTTTCGTCGAGTGGTTCAATGAAGTGTTTGGCCCTAGTGTGAAGAATTACCTCCTGGAAAAGAAATTGGATCTCAAGTGCCTCCTAGTAATGGACAATGCACCTGCTCATCCTCCAAACTTGGATAACCTAATTTTCGAGGAGTTTGGGATCATCACAGTAAAGTTCTTGCTCCCGAATACCACTCCTCTCCTCCAGCCCATGGACCAGCAGGTCACTGCAAACTTTAAAAAACTCTACACCAAAGCAATGTTTCAAAGGTGCTTGAATGTGACCTAAGACACTCACTTGACCCTAAGAGATTTTTGGAGAGAACACTTCAGCATCCTCCATTGCATAAGCCTTATATGTAAGGCTTGGGAGGGAGTGACTACCAGGACTTTGAACTCTGCTTGGAGAAAACTGTGGCCAGACTGTGTCGAAAAGAGGGATTTTGAAGGGTTTGGGACTGACCCTGATGAGCCTATGTCTGTTGTTAAATTTATTGTGGCACTGGGGAGTTCCATGGGGTTGGATGTGAGTTTGGAGGATGTGGAAAGAGTTGGTGGAAGGCCACAACGAAGAGCTCACCACTGAGGAGCTGCAAGAGCTTCAGCGGGAAGAGCAACAGATTGCAGCTCAGCATCTTGCTGCAGTGGAGGAGGAAGAGAGATGGAAGGTGCCTTCTTCAGAAATTAAGGAGATTTTTGAAATGTGGGGTAAGATGGAAAGATTTATGAAGAAACATCACCCTGACAAGGCTGTTGCAAGCCATGTTGGCAACATGTACAGTGACAAAGTCTTGGGTCACTTTAGGGAAATGTTAAAGAGATGCCAGAAACAGAGCTCTCTGGACAGTTATTTTGCGAGACAGGACTTCAGTGACTCTCAAGGTGGTCCTAGTGGCATTAAGAAACAGAGAAGAGAAGCAACCCCAGAAAAGCAATTGGTACCTGAGGTGTTGTTGGAAGGGGATTCCCCTTCCAAATTGTAAATAATCCAATCTCTCTCCTCCTCCAGTCTCCCATACACTAAGAAGAATCTCCAATAAAGGTAAGTGTTATGCTGTTAATGTTTCATTCTTCATTTCCCATTGTATTGTTTATGTACTACATCTATATTTCATGGAATTTTTTTTTTTTAATACTTCTGGGTGTCAGGAACGGATTAATTGTATTTACATTATTTCTTATGGGGAAAATTTATTCGAAAATCGTAAATTTCGATAATAGTAGCTCCTCCAGGAACGGATTAAATACGACAAACGAGGGACCACTGTACTTATAAATTCTAGCGGCTTCAAATCAAGCAGGAGAAAGCTGGTAGGTCCACATGTGAGAGAATGGGTATGTGTGGTCAGTGTGCACCATATAAAAATAATCCTGCAGCATGTAGTACATAATACGAAAAAAAAAATCCAACCATTTTTTAAATTAAAATGCCGATTTTGTGATCTGTTTTTGTAGTATAGTATTTATGGTTGTATTCTTGTTTTCTTGGTCTCATTTGATAGAATGGAAAACATATTATAGAGATAGAGGTGATTTTGATTGATTTTACTATCAAAAGAACCTTGAAATGGAGCTCAAAGTAGGGGAAATGTTTGCTTTTTGCCGATGTTCAAAAGTAAACAAATGATGTCATTTTCCAATAAATGTCCAAGTAGCCATTCTAATATGCAGTCATGAATGGGTTGACATTATTTATACAATTATTACAATATTGAAGTAGTCTGCATAATAGTAAATCTTCTATTTTTTGTTTGAATAAAAATTCAAAATAGAAAGCAAGTGTAATATCAGAGGGGCCTGGAGACGTTACTGATGAACAAAGAAAATGTTATTTTAGAGCCAGGAATGTCTGCATTGTTCATTCTGGACCCTATTTTGAAATTGGCATATGTTTTAATTTTTATGAAATTGGCCAAATTGCAAATTATTGGCCACGTTATTGGGTAGTTGAAATTGGTAAATGGGCAGTTTCTTGTACCCAATCAATAGAAAAAATAGAGTTCTAAAGAAATAGCTCTGAGTCTGGTGTACTGAAACAATGGAATTAGCCAAAAATAGGGCTCAAAGTGGGCGAAATTACCGATTCGTAAATATCGCCGAGGTCGCTAACTTCGTGAGAGGACAATTCCGTCAGTTTTCCATCAAATTTCATTCTTTTGGCGTCATTACAATCAGGAAAAGATTCTCTATCATTTCGTAAGAAAATATAAATTTTTTTTTTTTTTTGGGGGGGGGGAATTTTGACACCAGGAGACACCTCATGATTTGGGGTTGCGACAGTCAAGGGGTTAATAAAGATTCCCGTATTTTGCATAAGCATCTCAATCTTCAACTTGTCAGGCATATACATTTGGTAATGAATGTATATGCCACTGTGCACAGGTTTGCACTACGTGGAAAAACCAAAACCTGTATCTGAGAGGTAGACATTAACATCAAGGAAAGGAAGCAAGGAATTAGATTCCCACTGAAGATTGACACATTTATGCAACATATGGGAATCTTTATTAACCCTTTCAGGCTTGGTGCCATACTAGAACAGCTTGCATGCCAGGGTTGGTGCTGTACTAGTACGCATAAATTCTAGCACCTTCAAATCTAGTGAGAGAAAGCTGGTAGGACTACATATGAAAGAATGGGTCTATGTGGTCAGTGTGCACAGTATAAAAAAAATTCTGCAGCACCCAGTGCATAATGAGAACAAAAAAACTCCGACCGTATTTTTGCTTTAAAACAGCGACTTTGCAGTGTATTTTTGTATGCTATTTATGGTTGTATTCTAGTTTTCCTGGTCTCATTTTATAGAATGGAAGACATATTACAGAAACTGAGATGATTTTGATTGGTTTCACAATGAAAAATACCTTGAAATTGAGCTCAAAATAGCAGAAATGTTCAATTTTTGCCAAAGTTCAAAAGTAAACAAATCATGCCACGCGTCCAATACACGCCAACTGGCGAGTCTAATATTCTTTCACAAGTGCGCTGATATTATTTATACCATTTCTACACTAATGCAGTAGTCTGCACAACAGTAAATCTTCTATTTTTTCGTGAGAATAAAGATGCAAAGTGGAAAGCAAAAAAAATGTAAGAGAGGCCTGGGGATGTGACTAATGAACATAAAAAAATTTATTTTAGTGCCAGGAATGTCTGTCTTGTTTATTCTGGACCCTATTTGGAAATTGGCATCTTTTAAAATTTGTGTGAAATTGGCAAAATTGTCAATTTCTGACCACTTTATTGGATAGTTGAAATCAGTAAATGGGTGATTTCTTGTACTCATTCGATAGAAAAATAGAGTTCTAGTGAAGTAGTTATAATTTTTGTCGACTGGTACGTTGGAATTGGCCGAAAATCGGGATCAAACTGGGTGAAATCGCCGATGCGTAAACATCGTCGAGACCGCTAACTTTGCAAGAGCATAATTCCCTAAGTTTTTCATTGAATTTCATACTTTTGGTGTCATTATGATCAGGAAAAGATTCTCTATCATTTCACAAAAAAAAAATAATTTTTTTTTTTTTAAAATTTCTGACCCTGAGAACAAGTTTAGGAGAGGGCCTGCCAACCCTCAAAGGGTTAAGGAAACGTTTCGCCACACTGTGGCTACATCAGTCCAATACAAAGTAGAAATGGGTATGGAGAGGAGGAGTTCAAGATAATCAGTCCCTCAGCCTGGATTACCTCAAACTCTCCTCTCCGTACCCATTTCTACTTTGTATTGGACTGATGAAGCCACTGTGTGGCAAACGTTTTCTTAATAAAGATTCCCATATGTTGCATAAGTGTCTCAATCTTTAACATGTTGGTTTTCAAAACCATTTATCATATTAGATTCCCATCTCAGCTTTAAACTTTATGCAAGGGGCAAGATCATTAAGGGGATCAAGAAATGGTTTGAAAGAGACTAGAGTCATGAGGCCAAAGAGCAAAGATGTCATCTACATACACAACTTTCCTTGTATGAATCTAGTTGTGGCTTTGTCTCTGTTGATGCCTTCCTTTCCCATTACACTGTAAAATGCTCCAAACTTCAGAACACCCATGACTTAACCTTATTCTTTTTTCCTCCTCTCCTTTCTTCTTTCTCCTTTGGGTTTTCTTTCTTCTGCCTTGGGCATTTGGCCCATTATTATTAATTCTCCTCCTCCCTCTGTGTTCTTGTTCCTACCTTTTGTGGACCCCTAGCTCCCTTGCAGTGCTCCTCTTTCGATCCACTATACAGTGGATCCTCGTTTTTCGTAATTAATCCATTTCAGAGAGCATGACTATTATCGAAATTGACGATTTGCAAATCCATTTTCCCCATAAGAAATAATGTAATCCAATTAATTCGTTCCAGACACCCAGAAGTATCAACAACAATTTTTTTTTTACCGTAAAGATAGATTTACATGCACAAAAGAATGAACATTCAGCATGACAGTTACCTTTATTGAAGGCTGTTGTCGATGAATGGAAGACAGGGAGGAGGAGAGAGGGAAGAGAGGTTACTGTTTGGAAGGGGAATCCCCCTCCATAAGGACTCTAGGTCACTCCAGGGGTCACTTCCCTAGCTTAAATGTAGATTTACATGCAGAAAAGAATGCCAAATAAATGTAAAGCACTAATAAAATGTATAAATGAACATTTAACATCACACTTACCTTTTATTGAAGACTTTTGTTGGTGTATGGCAGACGGGGCAGAGAGAAGGGAGGCGAGTTTATTGTTGGAGAATATGACAACTCTACGGCTTATTTATCTATCACAATTCAACTTTTATGATATAATAAACAATATTAATAACATAGAAACATGGAATATACTCTAGAATGAATAAAATAGGTCATTATGTATGTCACGAGAGGTGTTGTGTTGTTGTTGGGTGTATAAGGGCCACTGAGAGTAAGCCGTCCATAATGGTGGTGAAGCAGCAGCTGAGGCAGCGGTGTTTTCTGTAGCCCTATATAACTCCAACAACATAGGAGGAGTTAGTAGAATCTCTGAATCACTGAAGAAGGCACCTTCTACCACCATCACAACCACTACCACCCTCTACCACCAACACTACCACCTTCTACCACTATCACAACTGCTACCACCATCACTACCCCCTTCTACTACCATCACTACCACTATCACTATCACAACCACTACCACCCTCTACCACTATCACAACTGCTAGCACCCTCAACCACTATCACAACTGCTAGCACCCTCTACCACCATCACTACTACCCTCTACCACTATCACAACTGCTACCACTCTACCACCACCACCTTCGTATTTTTCTACAAACTTTTTCTTAAATTATATGTGTTTCTCACATTCTTTACCAAAGGATTGGAACTAGAAGCTTTCTTTGGAACATGGTGACTTATTTAGCAGTTGCAAGCACTAAAACGAATGGAATATTATGAAATGTATCATATGAACTTGTGGGATCATCCTCACTCACTGATAAACAATGGCACACTGGCTGGGAATGGAGTGTGAGGCAGCTCGGGACTGTGTGTATATGTCCCAGATTGAACGACTATTTGCAAGTCAAATGACGATTCGCGAGTCAACATTCTGATGAAAATAACGTTACGATTTTTTAAAATTATGACTTTCGAGCCTTGCTATTATCGAGGGTCCACTGTACTACTACTACTACTACCTCTACCACTACCTCTCTTCCTCCTTTCCTACTACCTCTCTTGTCCCATCCCTGTCTGCTGGCCTATATATACTGCCTCCTTCTCTGCTTTTTGTTAGTGTGACTTTGTAAATGGTCTAAGTTGGACTGAAACATCATCATAAGTTCCTCTCTCCTGTGTGCGTGTTATCTGTGTATTCCTCCAGTCACAGTGTCAAGAATTCATCATGTGTAAAATTTTTTGGCAGTCTTGAGTAAGGGTACACATTCTTTGCCTCCTCCACCCATGGATGGGATGTATTAATGGACCATACTGCAGTCTCTTTGAAAAGATTATCAACAACAAGATGGAGTTCTCATTATAATGCAGTGAAATCGGTAGCGAAATCGTTCAAGAAATTTGTAGCAGCGATTGAAGCTCTTTGTGATCCACGGGAAAATTTGGATACAAGGGGAGCAGCAACAGGTCTTCTCCCTGCTGTGTGCAATTTCACATTTTTGTGTTATCTGTATTTCTGGTATGACATACTTCAGGAGGTTCAGCTTGCACAGCAGTACTTGCAGACTAAGGATTTAACTCTTGACAAAGTGGTGGTGAAGCTAGAGGCACTGTGATTATTGTTGAATGAAGGCACTTTTGAAATGTGAGGAGTATGGATTTCCAACAGAGAGAAGAATCAGGTTAAAGAAAAGGATGGCAGGGGAGCAGGCAAGAGATTCCGGACTCACTCTACAGGAAGAAAACAAAGGGTGATGTTGGAGTGCACTGATCATTTTCATAATGAACTCGAGATGCGATCAAAAGCAATCAAGGATGTAGCAGCCATGGTTGGGGTCATTCAAATGAAGAATCTTGTGCAAGCTACTGAAGAAGAATTGGAGGTAATGGCTTCAAGACTCACAGCCTTCTATAATAAAATATGCAAGAATGAGCTCATGCTTGAAATACCAAGACTAAGGAGGCACCTGCAAGCTGCTGGTGTTGATCTTGAAAAAGTTAAGCATTGGACTGCATTGGATGCACTAGCATTCATAGCCGAATGGGATTTCATTGAATCTCTTCCAGCTCTGACACTCTGCCTGAGGTTGTTCCTTACTATATGTGTTTCTGTGGATTCTTGTGAAAGGAGGTTCTCCAAGTTGAAGCTGATTAAAAGCTATTTATGGTCCACAATGAGTCGATCCAGAATCTCTGGCTTAGCAATGTTATCCATAGAAAATGGGTCAGATGACAGCACTGATTTTGATGAAGTGACAGATGATTTTGCAGGATTGAAGGCAAGGAATTGTACGATCTGATTCATTGAGAACTAGTGCTTCTCTGATATTGCAACTTTTTTCTTTATTTTTCAAGTTTTTTTTTTTTTGCACTGTTGAAGATGAATAAATGTAGGATCTGTTGCCTGCATTCAAAGTGGTATTTGAGTCTGTTTCCTCAATATTACTACAATTATTTATTTTATCATTAATAAAGTTGAGATGTATTCTCCTTTTTTTTTTGTTATACAGTGGACCCCCGGTTAACGATATTTTTTCACTCCAGAAGTATGTTCAGGTGCCAGTACTGACCGAATTTGTTCCCATAAGAAATATTGTGAAGTAGATTAGTCCATTTCAGACCCCCAAACATACACGTACAAACGCACTTACATAAATACACTTACATAATTGGTCACATTTGGAGGTAATCGTTATGCGGGGGTCCACTGTATTTGAAAATATGTAAAAAAAATGTAGATCTACTTTTGTAGCACTACACATGTGAACGTAGATCTGCTTGGACCATTTACGGGTTAAACTTTCTCATTGGTAAACAGTAGTCACTGGTCATGCAGTAGTGATGTAACTGGAGTTTACTCCCCCCATCCCCCCACCCCTGGATTTAATGGGGGTAACACCAAAGATGCCGCCCCGGGTGACACCAACCCTAGCAATGCCTCTGTGACAAGGTCCTGGATGCTGTTGAGGATAAACAAAATACAGATGTCGTATACACAGACTTTGCAAAATCTTTCAACCATAGGTGGTAAAGGAATAACAGGAAAAGTTGGTAGATGGATCTATAACTTCCTGACAAACAGAACACAAAGGGTAACAGTCAACAGAGTAAAGTCCCAGGTATCCATGGTGAAAAGCTCTGTTCCACAAGGCACAGTACTTACTCCCATTCTATTCCTCATCCTCATTTCTGACATAGACAGAGATGCAAGCCATAGCTCCGTGTCTTCCTTTGCAGATGACACCCAGATTGCCATGGCAGTGACATCCATGAAGACACTGCAAGACTCCAAGCGGACATCAACCAAATCTTCAAATGGGCCACTCAAAACAATATGAAGTTCAACAAGGAGAAATTTCAACTACTCAGATATGGAAAGCTTGAGGAAATTAAAAATGTATCAGGGTATACGACAAATTCTAACCATACTATAGGGCGAAAAAAAAATGTGAAGGACCTGGGAGTGATAATGTCAGAGGATCTCTCCTTCAAGACCACATCAATGTATCTACCTCATTGGCTAAGAAAATGATAGGATGGATAATGAGAACCTTCAAAACTAGGGACACAAAGCACATGATGACACTCTTCATATTGCTTGTGCTCTCTAGGCTGGAATACTGTTATACACTAACGGCCCCCTTCAAGGCTGTCGGCATTGCCGACCTGGAGAGTGTACAAAGCACTTTCACAGCACACATAAGTACAATAAGGCACATAAATTACTGGGAATGGTTGAAGGTCCTTGATCTGTATTCCCTGGAATGCAGGCGAGAGAAATACATGATAATACACACTTGGAAGGTCCTGGAGGGATTGGTACCAAACCTGCACACGAAAATCACTCCTTATGAAAGCAAAAGACTCGGCAGGAGATGCAACATTCCCCCAATGAAAAGCAGGGGTGCCACGAGTACACTGAGAGACAAGTCAGTAAGTGTCCAGGGCCCAAGACTGTTCAACTGCCTCCCAGCATACATAAGGGGATTACCAATTGACCCCTGGCTGTCTTCAAGAAGGCAATGGACAGGCACCTAAAGTCAGTACCTGACCAACTGGGCTGTGGTTTGAACGTCCGTTTGCATGTGGCTGGCAGTAACAGCCTGGCTGATCAGACCCTGATCTACCATAAGGCTTGGTCTCAGACCGAGCCACAGGGGCGTTGACCCCCGAATCCCTCTCCAGGTAAACTCCAGGTAAATCTGGCCTTGTGTGGTGCACCTGGTTGCTGACTATGACTTTTTCAGCTATTTGTCCATCAAGGAACAGTAGCAAATAAAAATTCTTGCAAAACCTGGTAAAGAGGACGATATCTGGTGATTGAAATGATTCCATCTGTAGGTCACTGAACTCATGAGAGAGGATAATCTCCCCAAGAATGAGGCCTATAGGCAGACCACAGAAGGGCTCATGCTAGCTTCTGCTGGATTATCACACATACTGTTGTGACATGTCCTGTGTTGGATGCTTTTGTGTCAAATGACATGCTAGTAACCAAATCTGCTAAGTACCAAGACTTGAGCAGATTCAGTGTCAGGTCAGAAATTATATCACCACATTTTCACTCTGTACTGAATAGATACAAAGGTAAAATGAAAAGCTTCAGCTCATACAGTACAGTGGACCCTCGGGTAAAGGTGTCATCGGTTAGTGCCAAAATCGGATAACAGCTTGCTTTGGCATCAAAATATTGGCTTGGCTAATGCCAAATGACTTGGTTAAGGGCTTTTGTCTCGAATGTGTCTGCGCGGCCTAAGCAGGCAAGGCCACTCCATGACTCCATGTACAGCCAGTGTGCCATTGTTTACAAGCCATCGCGGACAATTCCACACGTACATGCGATATATTTTGTATTATTCCATTGTTTTCAGTGTTTGTAACTGCTAAATAATCCACCATGGGCCCAAAGAAAGTTCCTAGTACGAGCCTTGTGATGAAGAAGGAGAGACGCACAATAAAATTCAAGAAAAAACTCGTAACTACACTCCCTGCATGCCATCTACACTCCCTGCATGCCTGCTACACTCCCTGCTTGTCAGCTACACTTCCTGCATGCCTGCTACACTCCCTGCATGCCTGCTATACTCCCTGCTTGTCAGCTACACTCCCTGCATGCCTGCTGCACTCCCTGCATGCCTGCTACACTCCCTGCATGTCATCTACACTCCCTGCATGCCTGCTACACTCCCTGCATGCCTGCTACACTCCCTGCATGCCTACTACACTCCCTGCATGCCTGCTACACTCCCTGCATGCCTGCTACACTCCCTGCATGCCTGCTACACTCCCTGCATGCCTGCTACACTCCCTGCATGCCTGCTACACTCCCTGCTTGTCAGCTACACTCCCTGCATGCCTGGTACACTCCCTGCATGCCTGCTACACTCCCTGCATGCCTGCTACACTCTCTGCATGCCTGCTACACTCCCTGCATGCCTGCTACACTCCCTGCATGCCTGCTACACTCTCTGCATGCCTGCTACACTCCCTGCATGCCTGCTACACTCTCTGCATGCCTGCTACACTCCCTGCATGCCTGCTACACTCCCTGCATGCCTGCTACACTCCCTGCATGCCTGCTACACTCCCTGCATGCCTGCTACACTCCCAGCATGCTTGCTACACTCCCTGCATGCCTGCTACACTCCATGCATGCCTGCTACACTCTCTGCATGCCTGCTACACTCTCTGCATGCCTGCTACACTCCCTGCATGCCTGCTAACTCTCTGCATGCCTGCTACACTCCCTGCATGCCTGCTACACTCTCTGCATGCCTGCTACACTCCCTGCATGCCTGCTACACTCCCTGCATGCCTGCTACACTTCCTGCATGTCAGCTACACTCCCTGCATGTTTGCTACACTCCCTGCATACCTGCTACACTCTGCATTTGCCAGGTTATATAACAAACCCGTCAGCCCTCACTACTATCGTGGTCAAGGAAAAGACAATCAAGGAAGCTGTTGTTGCGAATGGTACAAATAAGCTTACAAAACAGAGATCACAAATACTACTTGAAGATGTGGAGAGACTGTTGTTGGTGTGGCTTAACGAGAAAAAATTATCCGAGAAACAATTAACCCCAGAGGGTTAGCCACCTAGCATAACCCAAGAAAATCAGTGTCATTAACCCTTTGAGGGTCGACAGGCCCTCTCCTGGACTCGTTCTCAGGGTCGGCCAAATTTAAAAAAAAAAAAAAAAAAAAATTCTTATGAAAAGATAGAGAAACTTTTCCCGATCATAATGACACCAAAAATATGAAATTTGATGGAAAACTTATGGAATTATGCTCTCTCGAAGTTAGCGGTCTCGGCGATGTTTACGGATCGGCGATTTTGCCCACTTTGAGCCCCATTTTCGGCCAGTTCCACTGTACTAGTCGACAAAAAACATGAATATTTCGCTAGAACTCCATTTTTTCTATTGAATGAGTGCAAGAAACCACCCATTTACCAATTTCAACTATCCAGTACAGTGGTCAGAATTTAGCAATTTTGCCAATTTCACACAAATTTCAAAAGATGCCAATTTCCGAATAGGGTCCAGAACAAACAAGAAATACATTCCTGGCACTAAAATGACATTTCCTCTGTTCATTAGTCACGTCTCAAGGGGCCCCTCTTACATTCTTTTGCTTTCCACTTTGAATTTTTATTCTCACAAAAAATAGAAGATTTACTGTTATGCAGACTACTGCATTAGTGTAAAAAATGGTATGAATCATATTGGCGCACTTGCAAAAGAATATTAGACTCACCAGTTGACGTGTATTGGACGCTTGGCATGATTTGTTTACTTTTGAACTTTGGTAAAAATCGAACATTTCTGCTACTTTGAGCTCAATTTCAAGGTACTTTTCATTGTAAAACCAGTCAAAATCATCTCAATTTCTATGATATGCCTTCCATTCTATAAAATGAGACCAAGAAAACTAGAATACAACAATAAATACCATACGAAAATACAGTGCAAAGTCGCTGTTTTATTCCAAAAAAACGGTCAAAGTTTTTTTTTTTTTCTAATTATGCACTGTGTGCTGCAGAATTTTTTTTATACCATGCACACTGACCACATAGACCCATTCTTTCATATGGAGGCCTACCAGCTTTCTCCCACTAGATTTGAGGGCGCTAGAATTTAGGCGTACTAGTACGTCAAAAACACTGGGTCGTAAGCCGTACTAGTACGTCCGAAACCCTCAAAGGGTTAAGGACTGTCTAACTTATTTCCATTGGGGTCCTTAATCTTGTCCCCCAGGTTGCGTTAAACACCAGTTGACTAACACCCAGGTGAACAGGAAAAAATGCCTGAAACTAGTGCTTATATTGGTGAAATTAAGGCGAGAAAAGGTTGGTTTGAGAGATTTAAGAATCGTAGTGGTATACACAGTGTGATTAGGCATGGCAAAGCTGAAAAATTCCAACCCCAGCAAGTGTTCAATTGTGACGAAACAGGCCTTTTCTGGAAGAAAATGCTAAACAAGACCTACATTACTCAGGAGGAAAAGGTACTCCCAGGACACAAGCCTATGAAAGACAGGCTAACTCTCATGTTTTGTTGTAATGCTAGTGGGGATTGCAAAGTGAAGCCTTTACTCATGTATCACTCTGAAAATCCCAGAGTGTTCAAGAAAAACAGTGTCTCATCATTCATCAATACTCTTCAATAAAGGTGTCATTATAGTATTTATTTATGTATTTATTCGGCATGTCTCATTGTTTTCTGTGTAGGGAAATGTATATTTCATGTAAAAAAAAATTATTTTGTTTAATACTTTTGGGTGTCTGGAACGGATTAATTAGATTTCCATTATTTCTTGTGGGGAAAATTAAATCGGCTAAAGGCTAAATTGGTTAAAGGCTAGCTCTCTGGAACAGATTAAAGGCATTGCCCGAGGGTCTACTGTACAGTGGTCCCTCGTTTTTCGGAATTAATCCGTTCCTGGAGGAGCTACTATAAACGAAATTTACGATTTGCGAATCAATTTTCCCCATAAGAAATAATGTAAATACAATTAATCCGTTCCTGACACCCAGAAGTATTAAAAAAAAAAATTTTTTTACATGAAATATACATGTAGTACATAAACAATACAATGGGAAATGATGAATGAAACATTAACAGCATAACACTTGCCTTTATTGGAGATTCTTCTTAGTGTATGGGAGACTGGAGGAGGAGAGAGATTGGATTGTTTACAGTTTGGAAGGGGAATCTCCTTCCAGCAACACCTCAGGTACCAATTGCTTCTCTGGGGTTGCTTCTCTTCTCTGTTTCTTAATGCCACTAGGACCACCTTGAGAGTCACTCTAGTCCTGTCTCGCAAAGTAACTGTGGAGAGAGCTCTGTTTCTGGCGTCTCTTTAACACTTCCCTAAAATGGCCCAAGACTTTGCCACTGTACATATTTCTCACCTTCTTTACCACAGGCTTGGCACTAGGAGCTTTCTTTGGAGCCATGGTAGCTTATTTAGTACTTGCAAGCACTAAAATGAGTGGAATATTATGAAATATTTCGTAGGAGCACTTGAGGGGACCTTCACTCACTGGTAAACAATGCCAGACTGGCTGGGTAGGGAGGCCGCCTTGGCTCACACCATGCGTACGCATCCTGGACGAACTACTATTCGCGAGTCAACCTATGAAAAGCGAGTCCATGTTTATACGAAAATACCCCTATGATTGGCGAAATAAATTTACGATTGCTGAGAACTACGAAAAGCGAGGGACCACTGTATTTCTAAGTACAATGATTTTGTATTCCTCACCATTTTTACTGAGTAATGATACCATATGACTGAAATCAAAATGCAGAGAAGAAAGCTTTGGAGTGACCCACTGTTTTGTAAGTTTTCCTATCTTGTCTGCAATCAAATCTCCTGTCGCTATCTTGTCTGCAGTCAATCTCCTGTCGCTATCTTGTCTGCAATCAATCTCCTGTCGCTATCTTGTCTGCAATCTCTGTCAAGTACGATATCAAGACTTTACATGGGTTTCCCCAACCTCAGTGATTATAGCTTCTGTGTATGCAGCTTGCTGTACTGGCATCATCTTCAAATAAGCTGCTAATGCAACTATCTTTGGTCGATGAATAATGTCATGGGGAATGAACACTGCCATTGCAGTAAGGGTTGTGACAATGACTTCCAGAAGTACCTATTAGTGTACAATCATTGGATAATGAACACTTCTTCATTCATGCCATCCTCATCACTGGCACTGTCATTGATGCTCTGGACATTAGAATTTGTACTGGCCATCTCTTGCTGCACCTTCATGCATCTCTCTGTCTGTGATTGTTAATGTACTTGTTATCATTGTACCATTGCATCCAACATCTTGTCTTGCAGTTCAAATGTAGTTGACCAATCACCCTTCACTGGCTGCAAATCTCTTTCCTCTGCATTCTTGATGAGTTCTCAGCATTAGTAGGCCACAACATAAATATTTCAGCTAATTTCTCTTCCATGAGCTTTACTGTTTTAACCCTTTCAGGGTCCAAAGGCCAAATCTGAGTGTGACAGCCAGGGTCCAAGAATTTTCCATAAAAATTTTTTATTTTTTCTTATGAAATGGTAGAGAATCTTTCTCTGAAGGTAATACAGCAAAAAGTATGAAATTTGATGGAAAACTGACAAAATTATGCTCTCATGAATTCTGATGAGTCAGCGTTTGTCAACTTTGACTCCCATTTTAGGCCAATTACATTATTCCAGTCGACCAAATTCTTAGCTATTTCGCTAATATTACCTCTATTTTATCGAATGAGCACAAGAAATTGCCCAGTCAACTGTTATAACTACCCAATAAAGTGATCGGAACTTGGTAATTTGGCCAATTTAACACAAAGTTCAAAATATTCCAATTTCAAAATAGGGTCGAGAATAAACAATGCAGGCATTCCAGGCACTTAACTAACATTTCCTCTGTTCATCAGTCATGTTCTCACACCAAAAAATAGATTACTGTTATGCAGTGTTGTAATAATTGTATAAATAATATCAGCACATTCATGAATGTACAGTGGAACCTCTACTTGCGAGCATGTCCACATGCGAGTTTTTACAAATACAAGCAGTCGATGGGTCGATTTTTTGCTTCCATACGCGAGCAAAATTTCCACAAGCGAGCAGACCTCAAGGCAGGTTCCTTGACACTGGTGAGGGCTCTTTCTCTTGATCTCAGGAATTGTATCTCATTTGTTTGTTAAGAGAGTGGTGAAGCAATGTAAAAAGAGAGCAAATGAGAGAGTGGGTGAGATGTTATCAACAAATTTTGTTGAAAATAAGAAAAAGTTTTGGAGTGAGATTAACAAGTTAAGAAAGCCTAGAGAACAAATGGATTTGTCAGTTAAAAATAGGAGAGGAGAGTTATTAAATGGAGAGTTAGAGGTATTGGGAAGATGGAGGGAATATTTTGAAGAATTGTTAAATGTTGATGAAGATAGGGAAGCTGTGATTTCGTGTATAGGGCAAGGAGGAATAACATCTGTAGGAGTGAGGAAGAGCCAGTTGTGAGTGTGGGGGAAGTTCGTGAGGCAGTAGGCAAAATGAAAGGGGGTAAGGCAGCTGGGATTGATGGGATAAAGATAGAAATGTTAAAAGCAGGTGGGGATATAGTTTTGGAGTGGTTGGTGCAATTATTTAATAAATGTATGGAAGAGGGTAAGGTACCTAGGGATTGGCAGAGAGCATGCATAGTTCCTTTGTATAAAGGCAAAGGGGATAAAAGAGAGTGCAAAAAATTATAGGGGGATAAGTCTGTTGAGTGTACCTGGTAAAGTGTATGGTAGAGTTATAATTGAAAGAATTAAGAGTAAGACGGAGAATAGGATAGCAGATGAACAAGGAGGCTTTAGGAAAGGTAGGGGGTGTGTGGACCAGGTGTTTACAGTGAAACATATAAGTGAACAGTATTTAGATAAGGCTAAAGAGGTCTTTGTGGCATTTATGGATTTGGAAAAGGCGTATGACAGGGTGGATAGGGGGGCAATGTGGCAGATGTTGCAAGTGTATGGTGTAGGAGGTAGGTTACTGAAAGCAGTGAAGAGTTTTTACGAGGATAGTGAGCTCAAGTTAGAGTATGTAGGAAAGAGGGAAATTTTTTCGCAGTAAAAGTAGGCCTTAGACAAGGATGTGTGATGTCACCGTGGTTGTTTAACATATTTATAGATGGGGTTGTAAGAGAAGTAAATGCGAGGGTCTTGGCAAGAGGCGTGGAGTTAAAAGATAAAGAATCACACACAAAGTGGGAGTTGTCACAGCTGCTCTTTGCTGATGACACTGTGCTCTTGGGAGATTCTGAAGAGAAGTTGCAGAGGATTGGTGGATGAATTTGGTAGGGTGTGCAAAAGAAGAAAATTAAAGGTGAATACAGGAAAGAGTAAGGTTATGAGGATAACAAAAAGATTAGGTGATGAAAGATTGAATATCAGATTGGAGGGAGAGAGTATGGAGGAGGTGAACGTATTCAGATATTTGGGAGTGGACGTGTCAGCGGATGGGTCTATGAAAGATGAGGTGAATCATAGAATTGATGAGGGAAAAAGAGTGAGTGGTGCACTTAGGAGTCTGTGGAGACAAAGAACTTTGTCCTTGGAGGCAAAGAGGGAATGTATGAGAGTATAGTTTTACCAACGCTCTTATATGGGTGTGAAGCGTGGGTGATGAATGTCGCAGCGAGGAGAAGGCTGGAGGCAGTGGAGATGTCATGTCTGAGGGCAATGTGTGGTGTGAATATAATGCAGAGAATTCGTAGTTTGGAAGTTAGGAGGAGGTGCGGGATTACCAAACTGTTGTCCAGAGGGCTGAGGAAGGGTTGTTGAGGTGGTTCGGACATGTAGAGAGAATGGAACGAAACAGAATGACTTCAAGAGTGTATCAGTCTGTAGTGGAAGGAAAGGCGGGGTAGGGGTCGGCCTAGGAAAGGTTGGAGGGAGGGGGTAAAGGAGGTTTTGTGTGCGAGGGGCTTGGACTTCCAGGAGGCATGCATGAGCTGTTTGATAGGAGTGAATGGAGACAAATGGTTTTTAATACTTGACGTGCTGTTGGAGTGTGAGCAAAGTAACATTTATGAAGGGATTCATGGAAACCGGCAGGCCGGACTTGAGTCCTGGAGATGGGAAGTACAGTGCCTGCACTCTGAAGGAGGGGTGTTAATGTTGCAGTTTAAAAACTGTAGTGTAAAGCACCCTTCTGGCAAGACAGTGATGGAGTGAATGATGGTGAAAGTTTTTCTTTTTCGGGCCACCCTGCCTTGGTGGGAATCGGCCAGTGTGATAATAAAAAAAAAAAAAAAAAAAAAAAAAAAAATTGTTTGTTGGACTATCTTACTGAAACTTGGGCAATGTATGATGGAAAGATGCTTCTTAATGTACACCAAAAATGAAAGAAATCTAAGCATAAATAATGGAGTTCACTTCTCAGCAATTAGCTACCCCTTAGTGGTAATTTCGAATGGTTTTTATGGTTGTATTCTCGTTTTTTTTGGATTCATTTGACAGAATGGAAGATAAATTACAGAAATAGATATGATTTTGATTGCTTTCATGACGAAAAGTACCTTGAAACAGAGCTCAACCTAGGAGAAATGGTCCATTGCTTGGCTGTTTCAGTGTAAACAAATGACGTCATAGTAAATCTTATATTTTTTGTGCGAATAAAAATTACAAATTATTTATATAATAATAATAATGATAATAATAATAATAATAATAATAATAATAATAATAATAATAATAATAATAATAATAATAATGATGAAAGAAATCTAAGCATAAATAATGGAGCTCACTTCTCAGCAATTAGCTACCTCTTAGTGGTATTTTCGTACGGTTTTTATGGTTGTATTCTCATTTTTTTGGTCTCATTTGATAGAATGGAAGATATATTACAGAAATAAATATGATTTTGATTGCTTTCATGACGAAAAGTGCCTTGAAATTGAGCTCAACCTAGGAGAAATGGTCCATTGCTTGGATGTTTCAGTGTAAACAAATGATAGTGACGTTCATTATTCACCAGTGAAACGTACTTTTAGGTGTCATTATCTACGTTCAGGCAGTGTGCCATATGCAATCCCCAAGGGTCGTGGCAGGTCACGATCCAAAACCCCGGCCACTGATAGTGAAAGTGATCACGAAGGGGAGTATGCAGGGATGGAGAAAGTAGTGGTGGGTGGCATGGTGCCTGGACCACATGGCGCGGTGGGTGGACAGACAAAGGACCGCCCAGCACCCCCTCAACCATGTGCTGCCTCCACTCCTCCTCCTGCCCCCCCTCGCCCCATGCCACAGGTCCACCCTGCACCATGTGATCGTGAGTGGAACTGGACACAAAGTACGTATATTCGTGCCACAGCCTTGTGATTTTGATGCTAGTGGAAGTGGTATCCAGCCAGAATGTCCCATAACGAATGAGTCTACAGAGTTAGACTATTTCCAGTTGTACTTTGACGAGCCTATAATGAACATGATAGTGACTCAGACAAACATTTATTACCAATATGTCATGAACAACACAGAAGAGGTTGGAGAATCATCACGGCTGCACAGGTGGAAAGACAACAGTGGCTGAAATGTATTTATTCCTTGCCACTGTCATGCTTATGCCACATATCTATAAGAACAATATACGTAATTACTGGTCTACAGACCACTTCATCAGTACTCCAGTTTTCCGTGACCTCCTTCCCTGCAACAGATTCACTCTGTTGCTATGAATGTTGCACTTGCAGACAGAAATGACCTTCTATACAAAATCCGGGAAGTGTTTATGTATTTGAAGCAGAAATTCAGTGTATACTTTTATCCCTTCAAGAACATTGTTGTTGATGAGTCCTTGACTCTGTTCAAGGGACGCCTGACATTCAAGCAATATATACCGAGCAAACGTAATCGCTTTGGTATAAAACTTTTTATTATGTGTGACTGTGAGAGTGGTCTTGTGTTGGATGTAATTGTATACACAGGGAAAAACACAATCGATGATGACAGAAGGATGTTGGGCATTTCCGGTGATGTTGTTCGCAGGATGATGGAACTATACCTTGGCAAGGGCCATACATTGTACACAGACAACTGGTATACAAGCCCTATGCGTGCTGATTTCCTACGTGTGAACAATACTGATATATGTGGAACAGTGAGAAGGAATAGAAAACATATGCCAAGGTTCACTGGAGGCAGTGTTGAAGGTGAAGTGCAAGCGTTTCATGCTAATGACATCATGGCACTGACGTGGCATGACAAACGAGACGTGACATTGCTATCAACCATCCACAGAAACAAGATGGTACAAACAGACAGACTGAGCAAGTTCAACAACGAACCTATTGTGAAGCCACTTGCTGTCGTGGACTATACGAACAATATGCGACTAGTTGACAAGTGACATGATGATAGGGTTTGTTGACTGTGTGCGTAGGATTCGCAAGTGGTATATAAAACTGTTTTTTCACCTTATAGACATTGCAGTGCTCAATGCATTCAATATGTACGAAGTAAAGACTGGAAAACGACAACGTTTTGCAGATTTCTCTCTGAATCTTGTCAAACAGATAGCAAGAAAGTATGGTACCACACCTGTACCTTCCCCTCAACAGCGACCTGTCACACCACAACCTGTCCCCCAACCACAGCCAGTGGGGGAAGTGCCAGACTGAATCACTCCTAACTGTCACTATCTGGTACCAATACCACCTACCCAAAAGAAGAAGAATGCCCAGAAAAAGTGTATTGTGTGTGCTACCACCAAAAAACGACCCCAACAGCGCAAGGACACACGATTCATGTGTCACCAGTGTGGGGTGGCACTCTGTATGAATCTATGCTTCATGGAGTATCATACAATTGTGGAGTTCTAGAAACATAAGTGGGACATGTAAATACTTGTATATAGTTATAGATAATACAGTGGACCCCCGGTATTAGATGGCATTGGTATTCGATAAATCCAGTATTCGATGCATTATATCGCAAAAAAATTTCCTCGGTATTCGATTGAAAACCCGGTATTCGATTGAAAACCCGGTATTCGATACGATTCATATGAGACCTGTCCAAGTGTGGCCTGAACTGCCCCGTGTGTGCCAGTGTTTACACGCCAGCCAGTGTGCGCGCATCTAAGGATACATTCGGAACATTCCATATTATCTATATTATCACGCGTTTGGTGCTTGTTTCTGCAAAATAAGTCACCATGGGCCCCAAGAATACCACCTGGTGGTTCACACTTACACTCACTCACCCATTTGACCATAAACAGAAATATTAATCTCAACCTTAAAATAATGAATCCTGTGATACTCCAATACTGAAACTATGTACTGTGCCAAAACAAAAGCATTCACATTGCTAAACTCACAAACTAGTATTTAGTCACTTAGCCATAATACCAACTTACCTCATAATTTGTAATATTTTAAAATAAAGAATTAAACTAAGTCTGCCCGAAATGCCTAGCCATGCTAGGCGTTCTAGTGGTACACTCAGTAATCATTATTTAACTACATGTAAACCACACAATAACCAAATTCTGTAAATTCAACATTGCAATCCTTATAGAGAATAAACTCTGAATTGAATTGAAAAAAGAAAGCTTCTAGTGCCAACCCTGTGGTAAAAAGGGTGAGAATTAGTATGGAAATTAAGAAAGATTTTGAAGGGTTTGGGGCTAACCCTGAGAAGCCTATGCCAGTTGTGGACTCCATTGTGCCTACTTCAAAAATTAAGGAAATGTGTGCACAGTGGGTTGAAGTGCAAACCTTTATGGATGAAAATCACCCTAACACATCTATTGCAAGCCTTGCTGGTGACTATTACAATGACAATGTTGTGGCCCACTTTAGACAAATCGTAAAGGAACGGGAGGTACAGAACTCTATGGACAGATTTGTTGTGCGACAGAGGTCCAGTGACTCTCAAGCTGGTCCTAGTGGCATTAAAAGAAGAAGGGAAGTAACTCCGGAAAAGGACTTGCTACCTCAAGTCCTAATGGAAGGGGATTCCCCTTCTAAACACTAACACCTCTCCCCTCCTCCCATCCCATCAATCATCACCAGATCTTCATTAAAGGTAAGTGTCAATTATTTTATTGTTATTGTAATTATTCTATTGCATTAAACTTAATATTTCATGTAGTAAAATTTTTTTTTCATACTTTTGGGTGTCTTGCACGGATTAATTTGATTTCCATTATTTCTTATGAGGAAAATTGATTCGGTTCTCGATATTATCGGTATTCGATGAGCTCTCAGGAACGGATTAATATTGAATACCGGGGGTCCACTGTAATGTGTGATTCAGCCAAGTGTGCAAAATCACCTGTACTCACCTAATTGTACTCACCTAATTGTGGTTGCAGGGGTCGAGACTCAGCTCCTGGCCCCGCCTCTTCACTGATCGCTACTGGATCCTCTCTCTCTCTGCTTCCTGAGCTTTGTCATACCTCTTCTTAAAACTATGTATGGTTCCTGCCTCCACTACTTCACTTGCTAGGCTATTCCACTTGCTGACAACTCTATGACTGAAGAAATACTTCCTAACGTCCCTGTGACTCGTCTGAGTCTTCAGCTTCCAGTTGTGACCCCTTGTCCCTGTGTCCCCTCTCTGGAACATCCTATCTCTGTCCACCTTGTCTATTCCCTGCAGTATCTTGTATGTCGTTATCATGTCTCCCCTGACCCTTCTGTCCTCCAGTGTCGTCAGTCCGATTTCCCTTAACCTTTCCTCGTACGACATTCCCTTGAGCTCTGGGACTAGCCTTGTTGCAAACCTTTGTACTTTCTCTGACTTCTTGACGTGCTTGACCAGGTGTGGGTTCCAGACTGGTGCTGCATACTCCAGTATGGGCCTAACATACACAGTGTACAGTGTCTTGAACGATTCCTTATTAAGGTATCGGAACGCTGTCAGTGTGTACATGTGTGTTTATGACAATATGATAAAAATTTCCTATGTTATATTGGTGTATAAACAAAAATTGGCACCGATATCAAATGACTTACTATGAAACATAATTATCATATCATGAAAACCAAGAAAATGAAAAAAAAATGGAAGAAAACGGTAAATATTTTGAATTTCTGCATGCAGCAGTGCTCCATGTTGCCATCAGGTGATAGCCAAGTGCCAACTTCGCGGCCTCATACCTCGGCAAGTACTGACCCTAAATTATTTTTTTTATGCTAAAACACTTAAAAAAATGTGCTCTTTTTTCTATATAAAAATTTTTTTTTTTTTTTTTCAAAATATTCGGGGCGCTGCGCAAGTGAACATATATACATGTATGTATATGTTTGGACCGTTTAAGGGTTAAGGCTAGCAAAGGTTGGTTTGAGAGATTTAAGAACCGTACTGGCATACACAGTGTGGTAAGGCATGGTGAGGCTGCCAGTTCGGACCACAAGGTGGCTGAAAAATATGTGCATGAATTCCAGGAGTACATAGAGGCTGAAGGACTGAAACCTGAACAAGTGTTCAATTGTGACGAAACAGGCCTCTTTTGGAAGAAAATGCCAAAGAAGACCTTCATTACACAAGAGGAAAAGGCAATGCCAGGACACAAGCCTATGAAAGACAGGCTGACGCTAACGTTCTATGCTAATGCTAGTGGGGATTTCAAAGTGAATCCATTACTAGTGTGCCATTCTGAAAATCCCAGTGTTTTCAGGAAAAACAATGTTATGAAGAGTAAATTGTGTGTGTTTTGGAAATCTAATAGTAAGGCATGGGTCACGAGGGAAATTTTCGTCGAGTGGTTCAATGAAGTGTTTGGCCCTAGTGTGAAGAATTACCTCCTGGAAAAGAAATTGGATCTCAAGTGCCTGCTAGTAATGGACAATGCACCTGCTCATCCTCCAAACTTGGATGACCTAATTTTCGAGGTGTTTGGGTTCATCACAGTAAAGTTCTTGCCCCCGAATACCACTCCTCTCCTCCAGCCCATGGACCAGCAGGTCATTGCAAACTTTAAAAAACTCTACACCAAAGCAATGTTTCACAGGTGCTTGACTGTGACCACAGATACTCACTTGACCCTAAGGGAATTTTGGAGAGAACACTTCAGCATCCTCCATTGCATAACCCTTATAGGTATGGCTTGGGAGGGAGTGACTACCAGGACTTTGAACTCTGCCTGGAGAAGAGTGTGGCCAGATTGTGTCCACAAGAGGGATTTTGAAGGGTTTGAGACTGACCCTGATGAACCTATGTCTGTTGTAAAATCAACTGTGGCACTGGGGAGTTCCATGGGGTTGGATGTGAGTTTGGAGGATGTGGAAGACCACAACGAAGAGCTCACCACTGAGGAGCTGCAAGAGCTTCAGCAGGAACAGCAACAGATCACAGCTCAGAATCTTGCTGCAGAGGAGGAGGAAGAGAGATGGAAGATGGTGCCTTCTTCAGAAATTAAAGAGATTTTTGCTATGTGGGGTAAGATGGAAAGCTTTATGGAGAAACATCACCCTGACAAGGTTGTTGCAAGCCATGTTGGCAACATGTACAGTGACAAAGTCTTGGCCCATTTTAGGGAAGTTTTAAAGAGACGCCAGAAACAGAGCTCTCTGGACAGTTATTTTGCGAGACAGGACTCCAGTGACTTTCAAGGTGGTCCTAGTGGCATTAAGAAACAGAGAAGAGAAGCAACCCCAGAAAAGCAATTGGTACCTGAGGTGTTGCTGGAAGGGGATTCCCCTTCCAAACTATAAACAATCCAATCTCTCTCCTCCTCCAGTCTCCCATACACTAAGAAGAATCTCCAATAAAGGTAAGTGTTATGCTGTTAATGTTTCATTCATCATTTCCCATTGTATTGTTTATGTACTACATGTATATTTCATGTAAAAAATTTTTTTGTTTTAATACTTCTGGGTGTCAGGAACAGATTATTTGTATTTACATTATTTCTTATGGGGAAAATTGATTCGCAAATCGTAGATTTCGTTAATAGTAGCAGCTCCAGGAACGGATTAACTAAGAAAAATGAGGGACCACTGTATTTTACTCATTCTAGAGTATATATCATGTTTCTATGTTATTTATATTGTCTGTTATGTCATATTAGATGAGCTGTGATATATAAATAAGCCGTATAGATGATATTAGCGAAATTATTCATGAAGTATTTTGCCCGGTGTCCAGACAAACTCTCGTCCACCGCCGACACTGCCCATACCACTACATGAATGACATATTTTATTCATTCTAGAGTATATATCATGTTTCTATGTTATTCATATTGTTTGTTATGTCATATTAGATGAAGTGAGATAGATAAATAAACCGTAGAGTTGATATTAGTGAAATTATTGAAGTACAGAATTCCACTGGAACGGATTAATTGCATTTCAATTAATTTAAATGAGGAAAATTGATTCTGCAAATGAGCAAATCCAGTTGTGAGCAAGGTCATGGAACGGATTAAACTCGCAAGTAGAGGTTCCACTGTATATTAAACCCACCAGCTGACGCGTATTAGACTTGTCATGACATTTGTTTACTCTTGAACATGGGCAAAAATTGAACATTTCCGCTACTTTGAGCTCAGTTTCAAGCCGTTTTCAGTACTAAAACCAATCAAAATCATCAGTGTTTCTGTAATATATATCCATTCTATCAAATGAGACATACGAAAAAACACTGCAAAGTCACTGTTTTAATCCAAAATCACGGTCGCCGTTTTTTTTCTCTCATTATGCACTACTTGCTGCAGGATTTGTTTTATGTGGTGCACACTTACAACATAGATGTGTTCTCTCATATCTAGGCCCAAATTTACCACTCACAGGTTATCTGAGTGAGCCGAGCTCATGGCATAGATCTATGGTTTCCTTCCCAATACAGTAAATAATAAAACAATAATTATACTAAGTGAAAATATATAGTAGGACCTCTGTATCCATGAGGGATACATTCCAAGATCTACTGCGGATAGTAGCAAACCCTATATTTAAGTAATTTTTGTTTACAAACTTTTTTTTTTTTTTCAACAAGTCGGCCGTCTCCCACCGAGGCAGGGTGACCCAAAAAAGAAAGAAAATCCCCAAAAAGAAAATACTTTCATCATCATTCAACACTTTCACCACACTCGCACATTATCACTGTTTTTGCAGAGGTGATCAGAATACAACAGTTTAGAAGCATACACATAAAGATACACAACATATCTCTCCAAACTGCCAATATCCCAAACCCCTCCTTTAAAGTGCAGGCATTGTACTTCCCATTTCCAGGACTCAAGTCCGACTATATGAAAATAACCGGTTTCCCTGAATCCCTTCACTAAATACAGTGGAACCCCGCATAACGATATTAATCCGTTCATGAGAGCTCATTGTTATGCGAAATTATAGTTATGCGAATGAATTTTCCCCATAAGAAATAATGGAAATCAAATTAATCTGTGCAAGACACCCAAAAGTATGAAAAAAAAATTTTACCACATGAAATATACATTTTCCTACACACAAAGAGAAGGATACATACACAATAGTAGAGTAGTACATGCACAGTATATATTGTGCATGTACTACTCTACTAAATGAAGAATAAATGACACCTTTATTGAAGATGCAGCAATGACTGATGAGACACTGTGTCCTGGGAGTGCCTTTTCCTCCTGAGTACTGTAGGTCCTGTTTGGCATTTTCTTCCAGAACAGGCCTTATCACACTGTGTATGCCACTAAGATTCTTAAATCTCTCAAACCAACCTTTGCTGGCTTTAAATTCACCAATATGAGCACTAGTTCCAGGCATTTTTCCCTGTTCACCTGGGTGTCAGTCGACTGGTGTGGGTTGCATCCTGGGAGACAAGATTAAGGACCCCAATGGAAATACGTTAGAGAGTCCTTGATGATGCACTGACTTTCTTGGGTTATCCTGGGTGGCTAACCCTCCGGGGTTAATTGTTTCTCGGTAATTGTTTCACGTTAAGCCACACCAACAACACTCTCTCCACATCTTCGAGTAATACAGCTGACGGTGGTGCAGCAACAACAACAGCTGTGGTGCAGCTGACCATGGTGCAGCAGCAGCTGGGTGCAGCAACAGCTGACCATAGTGCAGCTGCAGCTGTGGTGCAGCAGCAGCTGACTGTGGTACGATAGTATTTATCACCCTTTTTACCACAGGGTTGGCACTAGAAGCTTTCTTTGGGCCCATGGTGGCTTATTTAGCAGTTACAAGCACTATAAATAATGGAATAATACAAAATGTATCGAATGTATGCATGCAACCGGCCACCCTGGCTTGTAAACAATGACGGCAAGGCAGGCGCTCAGGCTGGATGGACAGGTTCGGGACAGGTTCGGGACAGGTTCGGGACGAGTCATGTGGTGCAGCAGCAGCTGACTGATCCAGCAACAGCTGACTGGTCCAGCAACAGCTGACTGATCCAGCAACAGCTGACTGGTCCAGCAACAGCTGACTGATCCAGCAACAGCTGACTGATCCAGCAACAGCTGACTGATCCAGCAACAGCTGACTGATCCAGCAACAGCTGACTGGTCCAGCAACAGCTGACTGATCCAGCAACAGCTGACTGGTTCAGCAACAGCTGACTGATCCAGCAACAGCTGACTGATCCAGCAACAGCTGACTGATCCAGCAACAGCTGGCTGGTCCAGCAACAGCTGACTGGTCCAGCAACAGCTGACTGGTCCAGCAACAGCTGACTAGTCCAGCAACAGCTGACTGATCCAGCAACAGCTGACTGCTCCAGCAACAGCTGATCGTGGTGCAGCAGCAGCTGACTGATCCAGCAACAGCTGACTGGTCCAGCAACAGCTGATTGTGGTGCAGCAGCAGCTGACTGATTCAGCAACAGCTGACTGGTCCAGCAACAGCTGATCGTGGTGCAGCAGCAGCTGACTGATCCAGCAACAGCTGACTGGTCCAGCAACAGCTGATTGTGGTGCAGCAGCAGCTGACTGATTCAGCAACAGCTGACTGGTCCAACAACAGCTGATCGTGGTGCAGCAGCAGCTGACTGATCCAGCAACAGCTGACTGGTCCAGCAACAGCTGATCGTGGTGCAGCAGCAGCTGACTGATCCAGCAACAGCTGATCGTGGTGCAGCAGCAGCTAACTGATCCAGCAACAGCTGACTGGTCCAGCAACAGCTGATTGTGGTGCAGCAGCAGCTGACTAATCCAGCAACAGCTGATTGGTCCAGCAACAGCTGACTGTGGTGCAGCATCAGCTGACTGATTCAGCAACAGCTGACTGGTCCAACAACAGCTGATTGTGGTGCAGCAGCAGCTGACTGATCCAGCAACAGCTGACTGGTCCAGCAACAGCTGATCGAGGTGCAACAGCAGCTGACTGATCCAGCAACAGCTGACTGGTCAAGCAACAGCTGACTGTGGTGCAGCAGCAGCTGACTGTAGTATGATAGTATTTCTCACCCTTTTTACCACTGGGTTAGCACTAGAGACTTTCTTGGGGCCCATGGTCACTTATTTTGCAGATAAAATCACCAAAAACACTGTAATAATACGAAATGTTCCGATTGTATGCTTGGATGTTACCGCAGAGGCTGGCTTGTAAACAATGCCACCGGCGGAACATGCGAGGCTGGCTCAGGCCGCACATTAGATGCGTCTCGGACGAATAGCGTTGAGCGAGTTTTTTAGCGGTATGCGAGGCAAAATCTTAGCGATAAAATGTATCGGTATGCGGATTTAACGTTATGTGATGCCAACGGTATGTGGGGGTCCACTGTAATACCCTGCTCACACTCCAACAGATCGTCAGGTCCCAAGAACCATTCGTCTCCATTCACTCCTATCTAACACACTCACGCACGCTTGCTGGAAGTCCAAGCCCCTTGCCCACAAAACCTCCTTTACCCCATCTCTCCAACCCTTTCGAGGACGACCCCTACCCCTCTTTCCTTCCCCTAAAGATTTATATGCTTTCCATGTCATTCTACTTTGATCCATTCTCTCTAAATGACCAAACCACCTCAACAACCCCTCTTCTGCCCTCTGACTAATACTTTTATTAACTCCACACCTTTTCCTAATTTCCACACTCCGAATTTTCTGCATAATATTTACACCACACATTGCCCTTAAACAGGACCATCTCCACTGCCTCCAACCGTCTCCTCACTGCTGCATTTACCACCCAAGCTTCACACCCATATAAGAGTGTTGGTACTACTATACTTTCATACATTCCCTTCTTTGCCTCCATAGATAACGTTTTTTGACTCCACATATACCTCAACGCACCACTCACCTTTTTTCCCTCATCAATTCTATGATTAACCTCATCCTTCATAAATCCATCCGCCGACACGTCAACTCCCAAGTATCTGAAAACATTCACTTCTTCCATACTCCTCCTCCCCAATTTGATATCTAATTTTTCTTTATCTAAATCATTTGACACCCTCATCACCTTACTCTTTTCTATGTTCACTTTCAACTTTCTACCTTTACACACATTCCCAAACTCATCCACTAACCTTTGTAATTTTTCTTTAGAATCTCCCATAAGCACAGTATCATCAGCAAAAAGTAACTGTGTCAATTCCCATTCTGAATTTGATTCCCCAAAATTTAATCCCACCCCTCTCCCAAACACCCTAGCATTTACTTCCTTTACAACCCCATCTATAAATATATTAAACAACCATGGTGACATTACACATCCCTGTCTAACACCTACTTTTACTGGGAAGTAGTCTCCCTCTCTTCTACACACCCTAACCTGAGCCTCACTATCCTCATAAAAACTCTTTACAGCATTTAATAACTTACCACCTATTCCATATACTTGCAACATCTGCCACATTGCTCCTCTATCCACTCTATCATATGCCTTTTCTAAATCCATAAATGCAATAAAAACTTCCCTACCTTTATCTAAATACAGTGGACCCCCGGTTAACGATATTTTTTCACTCCAGAAGTATGTTCAGGTGCCAGTACTGACCGAATTTGTTCCCATAAGGAATATTGTGAAGTAGATTAGTCCATTTCAGACCCCCAAACATACACGTACAAACGCACTTACATAAATACACTTACATAATTGGTCGCATTCGGAGGTGATCATTATGCAGGGGTCCACTGTACAGTGGACCCCTGGTTAACGATATTTTTTTCACTCCAGAAGTATATTCAGGTGCCAGTAGTGACCGAATTTGTTCCCATAAGGAATATTGTGAAGTAGATTAGTCCATTTCAGACCCTCAAACATACACGTACAAATGCACTTACATAAATACACTTACATAATTGGTCGCATTCGGAGGTGATCGTTATGCGGGGGTCCACTGTACTGTTCACATATATGCTTCAATATAAACACTTGATCTACACATCCCCTACCCACTCTGAAACCTCCTTGCTCATCCGCAATCCTACATTCTGTCTTACCTCTAATTCTTTCAATTATAACCCTACCATACACTTTTCCTGGTATACTCAGTAAACTTATTCCTCTATAATTTTTACAGTCTCTTTTGTCCCCTTTCCCTTTATATAAAGGGACTATACATGCTCTCCGCCAATCCCTAGGTACCTTCCCCTCTTTCATACATTTATTAAACAAAAGTACCAACCACTCCAATACTATATCCCCCCTGCTTTTAACATTTCTGTCATGATCCCATCAGTTCCAGCTGCTTTACCCCCTTTCATTTTATGTAATGCCTCACGTACCTCCCCCACACTTACATTCTGCTCTTCTTCACTCCTAAAATATGGTATACCTCCCTGACCAGTGCATGAAATTACTGCCTCTGTTTCTTCCTTAACATTTAAAAGTTCCTCAAAATATTCTCGCCATCTACCTAATACCTCCATCTCCCTATCTACTAACTCCCCTACTGTTTTTACCTGACAAATCCATACTTTCCCTAGGCTTTCTTAACTTGTTTAACTCCAAAATTTTTTCTTATTTTCATTAAAATTTCTTGACAGTGCCTCTCACACTCTATCATCTGCTCTCCTTTTGCACTCTCTCACCACTCTCTTTACCTTTCTTTTACTCTCCATATACTCTGCTCTTCTTATAACACTTCTGCTTTGTAAAAACCTCTCATAAGCTACCTTTTTCTCTTTATATCACACCCTTTACTTCATCATTCCACCAATCACTCCTCTTTCCTCCTGCCCCCACCCTCCTATAACCACAAACTTCTGCCCCACATTCTAATACTGCATTTTAAAACTATTCCAACCCTCTTCAACCCCCCCACTACTCATCTTTGCACTAGCCCACCTTTCTGCCAATAGTCGCTTATATCTCACCCGAACTTCCTCCTCCCTTAGTTTATACACTTTCACCTCCCTCTTACTTGTTGTTGCCACCTTCATCTTTTCCCATCTACCTCTTACTCTAACTGTAGCTACAACTAAATAATGATCCGATATATCAGTTGCCCCTCTATAAACATGTACATCCTGGAGCCTATCCATCAACCTTTTATCCACCAATACATAATCTAATAAACTACTTTCATGACGTGCTACATCATACCTTGTATATTTATTTATCCTCTTTTTCATAAAATATGTATTACTTATTACCAAATCTCTTTCTACACATAGCTCAATTAAAGGCTCCCCATTTACATTTACCCCTGGCACCCCAAATTTACCTACTACTCCCTCCATAACATTTTTACCCACTTTAGCATTGAAATCCCCAACCACCATTACTCTCACACTTGATTCAAAACTCCCCACACATTCACTCAACATTTCCCAAAATCTCTCTCTCTCTACACTTCTCTCTTCTCCAGGTGCATACACGCTTATTATAACCCACTTTTCACATCCAATCTTTATTTTACTCCACATAATCCTTGAATTAATACATTTATAGTTCCTCTTTTCCTGCCATAACTTATCCTTCAACATTATTGCTACTCCTTCTTTAGCTCTAACTCTATTTGAAACCCCTGACCTAATACCATTTATTCCTCTCCACTGAAACTCTCCCACCCCCTTCAGCTTTGTTTCACTTAAAGCCAGGACATCCAGCTTCTTCTCATTCATAACATCCACAATCATCTCTTTCTTATCATCTGCACAACATCCACGCACATTCAGACTTCCCACTTTGACAATTTTCTTCTTCTTATTCTTTTTAGTAATCTTTACAGGAAAAGGGGTTACTAGCCCATTGTTCCCGGCATTTTAGTTGACTTTTACAACACGCATGGCTTACGGAGGAAAGATTCTTATTCCACTTCCCCATGGATATAAAAGGAAAAGTAATAAAACCAAGAACTATTAAGATAAAATCAAAGAAAACTCAGAAGAGTGTGTATATATAAATGTGTACATGTATGTGTAGTGTGACCTAAGTGTAAGTAGAAGTAGCAAGACATACCTGTAAACTTGCATATTTATGAGACAGACAAAAGACATCAGCAATCCTACCATCATGTAAAACAATCACAGGCTTTCGTTTTACACTCACTTGGCAGGACGGTAGTACCTCCCTGGGTGGTTGCTGTCTACCAACCTACTACCTTTACAAACATATCTATGATAAAGTTTAATTGATAAATTAAACACAATAAGTTGAGAATTAGTACTGTTTCACTGATGGGAACCACTTCAAGATTTCTCTTAGGCTCTGAAGAACTGTCACCATCACTATTTTTGCACTTTGGTGCCATTATTAACCCTTAACCCGTAAATGGTCCAAGCAGATCTACATTCACATGTGTAGTGCTCCAAAAGTAGATCCACGTTTTTTTGACATATTTTCAAATATAACAAAAAAAAAAAAGTAAATCGAAGCTTTTTTACACATTTTCAAATGTAAAAAAAAAGAAAAGAAAAGATCTACTTTTTTTACATACTTTCAAATGTTGAAAAAACGTATATATACGTTTGAACCGTTTACGGATTAAACTGTCCAAACGTAGATCTACGTTTTCATTGCCAGGGCTCTGAATATTTTGAAAAAAAAAAAAAAATAATTAAAGAAGACAATTTTCCGTGTGTAATAAGACTAAAAAAATTTTAGGGTCAGTACTTGCCAAGATATAAGACTGTGAAGTTGGCACTGGATGCTCACTTGATGGCAACATGGAGTCTTGCCACTTGCAGAAGTGTTGCCGATATACCTTTTTTTCTCGTTTTTACAGTGGACCCCCCGAGTTTCATGATTAATCCGTTCCAGAGTGTCTGCTGAATGGCGAGATTCACGAATGGCAAAACCATTTTACCCATAAGAAATAATGGAAATCCAATTAATCCATTTCAGACACCCAAAAGTATTAACCCCTTGACTATAGCAACTCCAAATCCTGAGGTATCTCCTGGTGTCGAAAAATTTTTGAAAAAAAAAAAAAAAAAAAAAAAAAAAAAAAAAAAAAAAAAAAAAAAAAAAATTATGAAATGATAGAGAATCTTTTCCCGATGGTAAGGACACCAAAAAAAAAAAATGAAATTTGATGGAAAAGTTACAGAATTACGCTCTCGCAAAGTTAATAACCTCGGCGATATTTGCGAATCGGTGATTTTTCCCACTTTGAGCCCTATTTTCGGCTAATTCCATTGTTCCAGTCGACCAAACTCATAACTATTTCTGTAGAACTCCATTTGTTCTATCAAATGAGTACAAGAAACTGCCCATTTACTGATTTCAACTACCCAATAATGTGGTCAGAAATTTGCAATTTGGCCAATTTCACGAAAATTAAAAAATATGCCAATTTCAAAATAGGGTCCAGAATGAAGAATGCAGACATTCCTGGTTCTAAAATAACATTTTCTTTGTTCATCAGTCATGTCTCCAGGCCTCTCTGATATTACTCTTGCTTTCTATTTTGAATTTTTATGCAAACAAAAAATAGAAGATTTACTGTTAAGCAGACTACTGCAATATTCTAATAATTGTATAAATAATGTCAACCCATTCATGACTACATATTAGAATGGCTAGTTGGACATTTATTGGACAATGACATCATTTGTTTACTTTTGAACATCAGCAAAAATCAAACATTTCCCCTACTTTGAGCTCCATTTCAAGGTTCTTTTCATAGTAAAACCAATCAAAATCACCTTTATTTCTATAATATATTTTCCATTCTATCAAATGAGACCAAGAAAACAAGAATGCAACCATAAATACTATATGAAAATACACCACAAATTCGGCATTTTAATCTAAAAACACAGTCGGAGTTTTTTTTTCTCATTATGCACTGCGTGCTGCAGGATTTTTTTTATATAGTGCACACTGACCACACAGACCCATTCTCTCACATGTGGGGCTACCAGCTTTCTCCTGCTTGATTTGAAGCTGCTAGAATTTTTGAGTATATATACATCAAACACGGTGGCTTGTAAGACGTATATATATGACCAAAACAGTCAAAGGGTTAAGAAAAATATTTTTGTTAAAGATAAAATATAGATTTACATACAGAAAAGAATGGCAAATAAATATAAAGCACTAATAAAATGGACAAATGAACATTTAACATCAAACTTACCTTTATTGAAGACACTTGTTAGTGTATGGCAGACAGGTAGGAGGCAAGAGGGAGGAAAATTTATTATGCTTCAACATGACACTAATACCATCTCTACAGCTTATTTATCTAGCACAATTCATCTGACATAATAAACAATATTAATAACATAGACACATGACATATTCTCTAGAATGAATAAAATATGTCATAATGTAAGTGAGGAGTAAGTGGTGGAGGTGTTGTTGTTGGGCTTATAAGGGCCACTGAGAGAAGCCATATATATTAGTGGTAGACGAGGCAGCAGCAGAAGTCACCAACGCTATTCACACTGAAACAATGTACGTAACTTATAAATAAGAAATATTTACACTTACCTTGGAGGAGATGTTAGCTGGCAGAGGTTTAGGATGGTGGAAGATAGCAGGGCAGCGTATGTTCAGTGGCCCTATACACCTCCAACAACATTGGAGAGTTACTTTCACGTCATTTTTCTATCGCTTAACTTGCTACACTGTAATGCTACACTTTATCGCTGGCTGGCGCTATAGCCTTTATCGATACCTGCTGCTTTAGTATCATACATATCATAGAATCACTGAAGAAAGCACATTCTCCCCTCTCTCTTCCTTTTCCACTTTGATACTTTGCTACGAGCTTTTTCTTGAATTCTATCATGTTTCTTTCCTTCTTTACCAAAGGCCTGGCACTAGGAGCTTTCTTTGGGCCCATGGTGGCCTATTTAGCAGTTACAAGCACAAAAAATAATGGATTATTATGAAATATATCGTATGAACCCAGGGGATGATGGTCACTCTCCCGCAAATCATGCCACACTGACTCTCTGAATGTTGTGTTTGAGTCTTTGTGTACGCCCAACCACTCCCGGCTGCACAGACACGTCCCGTACGACAGACGAATCGCGAGGCAAATCACGAACCGCGAGGCTATATTTTGACGAAAAAAGTTGCTGAAAGTTGGATTTCACGAAAGTCGCGGCTACCGAAACTCAGGGGTCCACTGTATTTTAATTTATATAATTTTTATGTTCTGATATTTACAATTTGTTGTAGTTCTTGTGATTTTATAGCCAATCTTTGTTCTGACACTAATATTAGGTACTGAAATAATACCATTCACAAACACACTGACAGCTGAACATTTTCACCTGTCTTGGTCACATACTATTATCTAGAAATATATACAAAGTATTTATAGGTCCCATCAATGTTTTAGACATGCTGGAGTATATATGAAACTCCTTGAAACATGGTGTAAGAAGAGTGTCACTCCACTGCTGACAGTGCAGCAGTGGAGTGGCACTTGATGATCTTGCACTGCTCCATTCAACCTTGGCTTTACTTGTTTTCACTGTTACACATAAACATGTCTGTCTATCAGTCTGTCTGTATGTCTCTCTAGCTCTGTCTCTGTTTATCTCTGTCTCTGCTTATCTGTCTTTCTGTCTGCCTGTGTGTCTCTGTTCATGAATCAAACACTACGATTCTGAAATGTGTGTAATACTTGTTGGTCCATAAGCTCCCTTAACCACTCTATCATATGCCTTTTCTAAATCCATAAATGCAATGAAAACTTCCCAATCTTTATCTAATACTGTTCACATATATGCTTCAATGTAAACACTTGGCCTACACATCCCCTACCCACTCTAAAACCTCCTTGCTCGTCTGCAATCCTACATTCTGTCTTGCCTCTAATTCTTTCAATAATAACCCTACCATACACTTTCTTGGTATACTCAGTAAACTTATTCCTCTACAATTTTTACAATCTCTTTTGTCCCTCTTTCCTTTATATAAAGGAATTATACATGCTCTCTGCCAATCCCTAGGTACCTTCCCCTCTTTCATACATTTATTAAACAAAAATACCAACAATAATGAGTAGTGGGGGGGGGGTTGAAGAGGGTTGGAATAGTTTTAAAAATGCAGTATTAGAATGTGGGGCAGAAGTTTGTGGTTATAGGAGGGTGGGGGCAGGAGGAAAGAGGAGTGATTGGTGGAATGATGAAGTAAAGGGTGTGATAAAAGAGAAAAAGGTAGCTTACGAGAGGTTTTTACAAAGCAGAAGTGTTATAAGAAGAGCAGAGTATATGGAGAGTAAAAGAAAGGTGAAGAGAGTGGTTGAGAGAGTGCAAAAGGAGAGCAGATGAAAGAGTGGGAGAGGCACTGTCAAGAAATTTTAATGAAAATAAGAAAAAATTTTGGAGTTAAACAAGTTAAGAAAGCCTAGGGAAAGTATGGATTTGTCAGTTAAAAACAGAGTAGGGGAGTTAGTAGATGGGGAGAGGGAGGTATTAGGTAGATGGCGAGAATATTTTGAGGAACTTTTAAATGTTGAGGAAGAAAGGGAGGTGGTAATTTCATGCACTGGCCAGGGAGGTATACCATCTTTTAGGAGTGAAGAAGAGCAGAATGTAAGTGTGGTGGAGGTACGTGAGGCATTACGTAGAATGAAAGGGGGTAAAGCAGCTGGAACTGATGGGATCATGACAGAAATGTTAAAAGCAGGGGGGGATATAGTGTTGGAGTGGTTGGTACTTTTGTTTAATAAATGTATGAAGAGAGGGAAGATACCTAGGGATTGGCGGAGAGCATGTATAGTCCCTTTATATAAAGGGAAAGGGGACAAAAGAGATTGTAAAAATTATAGAGGAATAAGTTTACTGAGTATACCAGGAAAAGTATACGGTAGGGTTATAATTGAAAGAATTAGAGGTAAGACAGAATGTAGAATTGCGGATGAGCAAGGAGGCTTCAGAGTGGGTAGGGGATGTGTAGATCAAGTGTTTACATTGAAGCATATATGTGAACAGTATTTAGATAAAGGTAGGGAAGTTTTTATTGCATTTATGGATTTAGAAAAGGCATATGATAGAGTGGATAGAGGAGCAATGTGGCAGATGTTGCAAGTATATGGAATAGGTGGTAAGTTACTAAATGCTGTAAAGAGCTTTTATGAGGATAGTGAGGCTCAGGTTAGGGTGTGTAGAAGAGAGGGAGAATACCTCCCGGTAAAGTAGGTTCTTAGACAGGGATGTGTAATGTCACCATGGTTGTTTAATATATTTATAGATGGGGTTGTAAAAGAAGTAAATGCTAGGGTGTTCGGGAGAGGGGTGGGATTAAATTATGGGGAATCAAATTCAAAATGGGAATTGACACAGTTACTTTTGCTGATGATACTGTGCTTGTGGGAGATTCTAAAGAAAAATTGCAAAGGTTAGTGGATGAGTTTGAGAATGTGTGTAAAGGTAGAAAGTTGGGAAAGTGAACATAGAAAAGAGTAAGGTGGTGAGGGTATCAAATGATTTAGATAAAGAAAAATTGGATATCAAATTGGGAGGAGGAGTATGGAAGAAGTGAATTTTTTTCAGATACTTGGGAGTTGACGTGTCGGTGGATGGATTTATGAAGGATGAGGTTAATCATAGAATTGATGAGGGAAAAAAGGTGAGTGGTGCGTTGAGGTATATGTGGAGTCAAAAAACGTTATCTATGGAGGCAAAGAAGGGAATGTATGAAAGTATAGTAGTACCAACACTCTTATATGGATGTGAAGCTTGGGTGGTAAATGCAGCAGCGAGGAGACGGTTGGAGGCAGTGGAGATGTCCTGTCTAAGGGCAATGTGTGGGTGAAAAATATTATGCAGAAAATTCGGAGTGTGGAAATTAGGAAAGGGTGTGGAGTTAATAAAAGCATTAGTCAAGGGCGAAGGGGGGTTGTTGGGGTTTTTTGGTCTTTTAAGAGAATGGATCAAAGTAGAAGACATGGAAAGCATATACTAAATCTATAGGGAAGGAAAGAGGGTAGGGGTCGTCCTCAAAAGGGTTGGAAAGAGGGGGTAAGGATTTTTGTGGCGGGGGGTTTGGGACTCCAGCAAGCGTGCATGACGTGTTAATAGGATTAAAGGGAACAAATGATATTTGGGACCTGAGATCTTTGGAGTGTACAGGTAATATTAGTAAAGGGGAAATTCGGGGAAACCCGGTTTATTTTCATATAGTGGGGACTTGAGTCCTGGAAATGGGAAGTACAATGCCTGCACAAAAAGGGAGGGGTTTGGGATATTGGCGTTTGGGGGGATATTTTTGTGTATCTTTTACTATAGCTTCTAAACTGTTGTATTCTGACACCTCTGAAAAAGCAGTATAATGTTTTAGTGTGGTGAAAGTGTTAATGATGATGAAAGTATTTTTTTTTTGGGGGTTTTTCCTTTTTTTTTTGGGGTCACCCCCCCTCGGGGAACGACCACTTGTTGAAAAAAAAAAAAAAAAAAATAAAAACCCCAACACTATTCCCCCCCTGCTTTTAACATTTCTGTCATATTCCATCATTCCAGCTGCTTTACCCCCCCTTCATTCTACTAAGCCTCACACACCCCCCTCACACTCACACCGCTCTTCTTCCTTCTAAAAGAGGTTACCTCCCGGGCCAGTGCATAAAATTACGCCCCCTTTTTTCGCAACATTTAAAAGTTCCTAAAAATATTCCCGCCATCTACCCAATACATCCCTCCACTCCCCACTACTAACTCCCCTAATCTGTTTTTAATTGATAAATCCTTTCATTCCCTAGGTTTTTTCTTAACTTGTTTATCTCACTCCAAAAATTTTTTTTTTATTTTCATTAAAATTTTTTGACAGTGCCTCCCCCATCTCATCTGCTCCCTTTTATGTCTCTCACCACTCTCTTTCCCCTTTTCTTTACTCTCCATATACCTGCTCTTCTTAAACACTTCTCTTTGAAAAAACCCTTCATAAGCTCCCTTTTTTCCCTTTTACAACCTTTTACTTCATCATTCCACCCAATCACTCTTTTCTCCTGCACCCACCCCCCTACAGCCCCCAAACTTCTCCCCACATTCTAATACTGCATTTTTAAAAAAAATTCCCCCCCCCCTTCAACTCCCCCCCTACTCTCATCTTTCACTAGCCCACCTTTTTTGCCAATAGTTGCTTTTATTCTCACCGAATTTTTCCTCCCCCTTTGTTTTTACACTTTTACCCTCTCTTACTTGTTGTTGTTTTCCTTTTCCCCATTTCCCACCAAAAAACACAACTAAAATTATTTCCATAATCACCCCCTAAAAAAAAAACATTTTAAGCCACCCCAAACCCCCTTTTTCCCCAAAAAACAAACAAACACTTTTATTAAAACATATCAACCTTTTTTTTAAAAACACACTGTTTTAAAATTTTCTTGATCTTTTTTTAAAACTGAAGATTTAGTGGACAACTAAAGCAATTCAAAAGTAAAATAATTATTGGATAATATTGAAAGGAAAGGAAAATTTTTAAAAAGAGACACTTTAAATTTCGAATCTTTGGGCATTGAAGCCCCTACATACACCTTACCAAATAAAGTGTCTTTGAGAAATATTATTACATTTATAAGAAGTCAAACTTCAAAATTGCATTCCTAGAAGCAATGTGAAACCTCAGTTGTGAATATTTTTTTTAAAGAATTTGTTTATGATTTGGGCTCATTTTGTGTTTCAGGTGTGGAAAAACCATTGAGCACATTTAGTCCTAAATCTGACGGACACTGAAAAAAACTGATTAACTTAGGCTATTTGCAAGAAGTCCTTCAGTAAAAATTGGGATAAGCAAAACATGCAACTAACAAAGCTTGTGAATTTTGGGATTTCACTGCACTGTATCAACAGAATAAGTAGAAAACTAACACATGAACTCTTTATCATCGGTGAAGAAAAGGTTCTGAGTGTCACTAGTTTTAGCAGCAAATTTAGTTAATGCTCTCTCTATGTCTCTCTTCTGAGCAGCAGCCTTCTCTCTGATAGCTTCATACTCTGTCACTGGCTGCTTATATGTGTGAGAGAAACTGGAAAAAACAAATTACATATAAATATATGCACTTAGTTATATAAATGTGTTTAATACACTAATCAGAATTATGCTACACATATACAAATTCAGTAGTAAGAGTGAACTTAAGATGCTTAACCCTTTGAAACTGCTTAAGAAATACCAATTAATGTAAGATCACTGAATCACTTTAAAGTATTAATGCATACTTAAAATTGTACAATTGTTCACTTAGCTACCTCACTCTCTGTACATTAATAAAATACTCCTACTCAGTAACCTACGTCTAGTCCTTAACCCTTTGACTGTTTTGGTCGTATATATACGTCTTACAAGATACAGTGTTTGACGTATATATACTCCTAAATTCTAGCGGCTTCAAATCAAGCAGGAGAAAGCTGGTAGGCCCACATGTCAGAGAATGGGTCTGTGTGGTCAGTGTGCACCATATAAAAAAAGTCCTGGAGCACACAGTGCATAATGAGAAAAAAAAACTCAGACCGATTTTTTTAATTAAAATGCTGAATTTGTGGTCTATTTTTGTATAGTATTTATGGTTGTATTCTCGTTTTCTTGGTCTCATTTGATAGAATGGAGAACATATTATAGAAATAGAGGTGATTTTGATTGGTTTTACTATAAAAAGAACCTGGAAATGGAGCTCAAAATAGGGTAAATGTTTGATTTTTGCCGATGATTCAAAAGTAAACAAATGATGTCATTGTCCAATAAATGTCCAATAGCCATTCTAATATATAGTCATGAATGGGTTGACATTATTTGTACAACTATTACAATATTGCAGTAGTCTGCATAACAGTATATCTTCCATTTTTTGTTTGAATAAAAATTCAAAATAGAAAGCAAGGGGCCTGGAGACGTGACTGATGAACAAATAAAATGTTATTTTAGAGCCAGGAATGTCTGCATTGTTCATTCTGGACCTTATTTTGAAATTGTCATATTTTTTAATTTTCGTGAAATTGGCCAAATTGCAAATTTCTGACCACGTTATTGGGTAGTTGAAATCGGTAAATGGGCAGTTTCTTGTACTCAATCGATAGAAAAATGGAGTTCTAAAGAAATAGCTATGAGTTTGGTCGACTGGAACAATGGAATTAGCCGAAAACAGGGCTCAAAGTGGGCGAAATCGCCGATTTGTAAATATCACCGAGGTCGCTAACTTTGTGAGAGCGTAATTCCGTCAGTTTTCCATCAAATTTTGTTTTTTTTTTTGGTGTCATTACAATCGGGAAAAGATTCTCTATCATTTTATAAGAAAAAATAATTTTTTTTTTTTTTTAAATTTTGCGACACCAGGAGACACCTCAGGATTGGGAGTTGCGACAGTCAAGGGGTTAAGCAGTGTATTAGGATTAGTCTGCCAAAATGCACAGCATGCTGGTGGCTTTCTTTTGTGCTTAACAATATTTATTACATGTAAACTACATTTTGTATGCTGCAGAAAGAAATAAAGTTGTCTTTTGTTTGTTTTGACTGTCCATCACGTAAACTATTATTGATGCCAGGGTATATCACATAGGTCTACGTCTTGAGCTCAGCTCACTCAGATAAGCTGTGAACAGTAAATTTTGGCCTAGATCTGAGAGAATGGGTCTGTACAGTGAGCATGCATGGTATAAAAAAAATTTTTGCCTCACACAGTGCATGATGGGAAAAGCAAAACTCTGACCTTGTGTCTGATTTTAAAATAGTGACTGAGTTGTGCTCTTGGATTCAATTCAAGTTTATTCTCTATATTCTTGGATTCAATTCAATTCAAGTTTATTCTCTATAAGGGTTACAATGTGGGGTTTACAGGTTTTGGGTATTGTGTGGTTTACATGTTATAAAATACAGTGGACCCCCGGTTTACGATATTATTTCATTCCAGAAGTATGTTCAGGTGCCAGTACTGACCGAATTTGTTCCCATAAGGAATATTGTGAATTAGATTAGTCCATTTCAGACCCCCAAACATACACATACAAACGCACTTACATAAATACACTTACATAATTGGTCGCATTGGGAGCTGATCGTAAACCGGGGATCCACTGTACTAATTACAGAGGGGGCCACTAGGACACGTAGCATGGCTAGGCATTTCGGGCAGACTTAGATTAATTTTTAACATTAAATCCTTACAGATTATGGTATTAAGGCTAAGTGACTACATCATAATTTGAGAGTTTAGCAATGTGAATGCTTTTGTTTTGGCACAATACAAAGTGTCTATATTGGAGTATCATAGGCAAACTTATGACTAGTTAGGATTTATTATTTTAAGATTAAGATTAGTATTTCTGGGTTTATAGTAGGTGGGTGAGTGTAATTGTGAACCACCAGGTGGTTATCATGTAGTTAGTTGTCAGGGTATATCAGGGAGATAAGATGTTTTGTAACCGTAGTATTGAAAGTGATGAATGTATCTGCAGTTCTAGAGTTTTCAGGTAGGGTGTTCCAGATTTTAGGTCCTTTGAAATACATTGAATTTTTGTAAAGGTTTAGTCGCACATGGGGAATGTCATAGAGATGTTTGTGTCTGGTGTTATGCCTGTGGATCCTGTCACAACTATCAAGAAAGCATTTTAGGTCAAGGTTAATATTGGAATTTAAGGTCCTGTAGATACAGACTGCACAGTAGTAAGTGTGGATGTTCTGAACAGGGAGTAAGTTTAGATCTATGAAGTGGGGGGGGGGGGGGTATGTTGCCAGGGATGGGATTTAGTGATTATTCTTACTGCGGCTTTTTGTTGGGTTATTATTGGCTTTAGGTGTGTTGCTGCAATTGAACCCCAAGCACAGATAGCATAGGTGAGGTATGGATATATAAGTGAATGGTATAGTGTGAGAAGGGCAGTTAGCGGCACGTAGCATTGTATCTTAGAGAGGATCCCCACCGTTTTGGATCCTTTTTTTGTTGTGTGTTGGATATGGGTGCTGAAATTTAGGTTGTTGTAGAGGTATAGGCCAAAGAATTTGCCCTCATTATGTCTGGCAATTAGAGTGTTGTCAATCTTAATGTTAAGTTGCGCAACACCTGCTCTGCTACCAAACATAATATAGTAGGTTTTGCCAGTGTTAAGTGTAAGTTTATTGGCTGTCATCCAAGTCGATATTTTGAGCAGCTCCTCATTAACAATGGTGTTGAGGGTGGCAAGATTAGGGTGGGAGATGACATAAGTCGTGTCGTCAGCAAAGAGAATGGGTTTCAGGTGTTGGGATATGTTTGGAAGATCATTGATATAAATGAGGAAGAGCAGGGGTCCAAGGGCACTTCCCTGCGGAACTCCAGTATCAAGTGGCCATATTGATGAGGCTGTGTCTTTAATGGTGACATACTGATACCTATTAGAAAGGTAGGATTTAAAATATGCAAGCGCATGGCCTCTTATACCATAGTGGTCAAGTTTGTGGAGTAGGATTCCGTGGTCTACTGTGCCAAACGCTTTTCTTAGGTCAATAAAAATTCCTAGCGGATATTCCTTATTTTCCAATGCTGTGTTAAGCAGGTCTAGCATTTTTATAATTGCATCATTAGTGCTTTTATTTTTCCTGAATTCAAATTGGCAGGGGTCGAGTATGTTTTGTGATGTTATAAATGAATATAGTCTCCTGTGCATGAGCTTCTCGAAGATTTTGGATAGCAATGGTAAGTTTGATATTGACCTATAGTTGTTTATGTCTGTAGGGTCACCACCTTTATGTATTGGTGTAACCCTTGCTGTCTTGAGTAGTGTTGGGAAAGTGCTAGTTTCTAGTGACTTGTTAAAAAGTAATGTAATAGCATGCGAAAGGACATGGGCCGCTCGCTTGTACAATAATGGTGGGATGTGAGACAGATTCCCCGAGTTATTTTTAAGTGACTTTATGATCGCGGTGACTTCCTGGGATCAGTTGGTACAAGATAAAAGGAATTTGAACTAGGTAAGTCCCCGGTCATGGCATGGTCCGTGGGATTTTAGTGCGAGATTAGATCCTATGTTTAGAAGAAGTCTTTATCTTGTTAGCTGTATCAGTGGGATGCAGTGGTGTTTCAGTTAGAAAATTCTGTTTATTTTACATTCTTGTTTTTCCAGTTTGGGTTTTCCAGTCATTCTGGATAGTTTTGTCCAGATCTTTTTTATTCCGTTGGGTAGGGATTCTTGGAGTATTACGGTGGCTGTTTATATTGTTTAAGATATCTGTTGAATTACTGTCTATATTGCTTTGTTATTGCACCCTTCTATATTTCAGATGCTTGGTTTAGCCCTGCAAAGCATTATTCAGTGATCTGTAGTTATAGGGCAAATGTTTGTGATAGTCTAGTTTTTTAAGAAAAATTCTGTTCTATGTCATACATGCATTTGAGAAATTATGTGGTCCAGTCAACACTCTAGGTGCTGTAAGTCCTTATAGCAATCTATATCTGGAAATCTAATGAAGCTTGTATGGAGTTGGGGTTAAATAATTTGTTGATCTTGGGGGTTTTAGTCGTACTGTAGAGTAGGTTGGGGTTTAGTAGCTGTCGCATATTATTACGGCCTCAAATCTAGATGGACAAGGCGATCTAGTATGTGATGACTGTCATGGGTCATGTGGTGGGTGTGCGCAGTAGGTAAATATGTTGGTGACACAGTGTGTTTCATGTGGGATGCATATCAGTGACACATTCACGTCCAGTAGAAATATTCCTCATCGGGAAAGGGGGCACTTTTGTTCCCAGTGCGTTTTATATACAGTAAGTGACAGGAAGTGGGTGTCATGGTTCGGGTGGGTTTTGCAACAAGACCTATTATGGGTACTTGAGGTATTACCAGAAACATCAGCCACAATTGGTGCTGGCCGTCCTAAGCATAGTCCAAATAAAGAGAAACTCCTATTTACAAAATCAGACTCAGATTGGTATGGTGATGTATGATAGTGAATTGATATCTGTCAATTGTTCAAGAATGGAGTAAGCAGGCAGTAGAATAGGAGGGAGGCAGAGTGAGAGTAGGAGGAGGAGGAGGGAGTCAAGTAGGTGTTGTTAGGGACTGAGTTGTAGTTAGGAGGAGAAGGATGAAAAAGGGAGTGAGGGATAGAGGAGGATGAGGATGACGTGATGGAGGAGGAGGAGGCGATTGAATAGAGTTTGATTGGGTAAGATAGAAGAATATAATGATAATAATACTGAATTAATTTATAATGATAATAAATAATGTTAATTAATCATTATATGATAATAATATTATAATTAGCATATTTATGGTAATAATGAAGTAATATAAATGTACCACCAGACATCACCACCATAGCCAGGGAGAAACCTAACCACTACGTCGAGAAATGAGGTCACACTAGCTATGCCCAAAAGATGAGATAACATCCCCCCTATTGCCCCTAACTAAACATCTTCTGTCATCAAGTTCATGTCGTCAAGCTACCACCAATCTGCTTGCAGAAGAGCCACAAGATTGGCTCATCCACATTAATCATTTCAAGAACAGTGAATTTGTGAGTTGTACCTGGTCCAGATTAAACTATTCTTGATTGTATTTATGAATGACCTAAACAAGATAGACCCCTAACATGAACTCAGGTGTAGAAATTTAATCCGTTCCGTGGATGTGTGTAGCTCGGCTCATTATTTTGACGGCCTGAACGGGAAATGCAATATCCATATGTCCATTTGCGCTCCGACTTGAAAATAACCCTAGAAGAGAGGATATGTATGCGCAATTAATTTAATAGAATGAGGAGAAGATATGAAAGGGAAAAGAATAAGAGAGAGGAGAAGAGGAATAGTATTGAGAGATGGGGAAGAGGGGAGAGAAGAGAGGAGGTGGTGGCAAGAGTATCGCATGAAAGGAAGAGGGATAAGGAGAAAGAGAGGAGAGGAAGGAACTGAAGTTAGACGGTAAAGGGAAGTACAAGCTTGAGGAAGAGTAGGGAAGAGAAGAGTAGGGAAGCAGGAGAGTGAGAAATGCGGGAGTGACACTAGACACTGGTACTGGCCACTAAATCTGCTGTCATTGTGTCTTCAGCTTACTAATGGGCTCTTGATTTAGGAATGGATCCCTCTGCCTGTCCCAGAGCCATGACATGTTTCCCCCCATGACTTAATCTCAAGGGTTTAGCACTTTCCCTTGGGTTTTTTGGATTATACTAGGATAATTTAATAACTATTATCAATTTTTTAAGTTGTACCTGTGAGACAAACTACATACACCTTGAACTGAGTATCGAACCATCTCAAACGAGTTTGAGGGTAAAGATAAAGCCATTGTGTAGAACATTACTTAACACCTGCAGCTAATAGTATAGTCCATGTTTTATATTAGTATATAGAGAACTATTTAATAAACAATGTCTGTACTTGTACCCGTTTATGTATAAGTTTCTTACATTTATTCCATGAATATTTTTGTGTTTTGTGTTGTAGCATGGTTATATGTACTTGCACCTTAACTTGTCTCATAGGCAAATAAAGTTGTGAAATAAAAAAATGGAAAGAAATCACAAACCTTCAAATAAAGTAAATCAAAGTTAACCGGGTGAGCGGCAGTCACCGCTGTTGCCATACGCGGCTCATTTTCTGCAAACTTCATGCATCCATATCTCCGTAAGTATTAATGGTAAAATTTTTTTGTTTATCCTATAATGTTTAGAAAAAAAAACTATTTTTTCATAAGAAAAAATAATTTTTTTTTTTTTGAAATTTGGCCGACCCTGAGAACGAGTTTCGGAGAGGGCCTGTCGACCCTCAAAGGGTTAAGAGGAAGGTTGGGTAGTGGTCAGTAGTGCTGTCTGTGATTATCCCTGATTTAAGAGGGGCTAGTATATTGGTCCATATGCGGTCTATTATGGTTGCACTTCTCTCAGTCAGCCTGGTTGGTTTAGTTATTGTTGGTATGAGGAGTGTGTTGTTCATAGTGTTGATGAAATCAGTTGCAGTCTGATCATCTGGTAGGTCAAGATTGATATTGAAGTCTCCAGCTAAGAGAAGGTGGTGCTTGTTCATTTGTCTGTTTGTTATTAGTGACTTTAGTTTCTCACTGAAGTTTGGGATGTTTGTGTGGGGTATCCGGTATATGGCACCGACTGTTATAGGCGTCTTGAGGTTTTTTACAGTAAAATTAGCAAAAATGTATTTCCCATATTCATCACTAAAGCAATTAGTGCTAATACAAGATAGTTGGTTAGAGTAATAGATTGCAGTACCACCCCCAACTTGGTATGGTCTGCAGTTGTGGATTGCTGTGTATCCTGGTAGTGGGTAGATATCAATTGTGTCCTGCTTAAGCCAGGTCTCAGTAAGAATAATGCAGGAGAAGGGTGTCTTTAGTGACTCAAGGAGTGCCAGGAGGTCATCATAGTGTTTGCTTAAGGACCTGATGTTGTAGTTAAGAACAGATAGACTTTGAGCAGTGTTCAGGATAGTGCTGGTTTGTGATGCTGTGTAATAAAGGCAGTTACTTTCCAATAAGTTTTGATTGTGTGTTAGATTATGGAGGTTTAGATCAGGGTTAACGTGATCATTCATCTTTTAGGTTTAAATAGTGGTTGTTTATATCCTGTATTATGGCTTTTATGATTTTATTGGCTGTTTCTGGGTATCAACTGACAGAATCGAAGGCAACCACCACAACCATCACCACCACTAGCCCCAACACAACCATCACCACCACTAGCCCTACCACAACCATCACCACCACTAGCCCCACCACAACCATCACCACCACTAGCCCCACCACAACCACCACAACCATCAATCACACAACCAAAGTCACAGATTCAGTAACTACCACCAGAGAAAGTCTGGGATTGGCAGGAAGATGCAACATTTGTGCCAAATCCCCATCAATCTGATAATATGAACAGTGGAATTTTGTTGAATTGTACCATAGCCAAAGACTCTAATAAACTGGATTTCTTTGAATTGTATTATGAACTGACACAAACCAACAATTATTACCCATATACAGTGGAACCTCAGGTTATGAATTTAATCCGTTCCGTGGACTTGTTTGTATGCTGGGTCAATTTTCCTCATTTAAATCAACTGAAATGCAATTAATTCGTACTAGCCGAATTCCTTCTCTCAGGAGGCATGACAAAATAACCCTAATATCAACTCTATGGCTTATTTATCTCTCGCAATTAATTTAATATGACATAATAAACAATATAAATAACATAGAAACCTGATATACACTCTAGAATGAATAAAATATGTCATTACATGGATGGCGGAGGGAGGAGGATTGTGGTCGGGAGTGGTCGCGCATTCTCGCTATGAAAATGTCAGAGGTGTTATAAGAGAAAACGGAGTTTGTGAGGCTAACTGAATTAGACCTGGTGTACATACGGCATTTACATACCTTGGAGAAGAAATGCAGAGTGGCATATCTTGTCAGGAGTTCACACTTAAGAACTGCCCCTAAAGGAAGGTTCCTTGATGATAGTGAGGGGCTCTTGATTTAGGGAATTGGATCTGTGCTCCAGTTCCCCGAATTAAGCCTGAATATCTTCTCCCCCCCCCCCCAGGCACTGTATAATCCTATGGGTTTAGCACTTCCCCCTTGATTATAATAATAATAATAATAATCTTAAGAACTGCTATGTACAATTTTTAAGTTTATCTCACTACACTACATATCTCCTGTGAACTGTTTCTCCGTCAACCATCTCAACCGCAGCTTTTCCATCTTTTCACTGACAGAGGTCCACTGCTTAGAAATTACTGTAACACCCTTTGCTAGTGCTATAGCCTTTATAGACTCCTGCTTTGGTATTATACATATAGAGGAGCTACGCTTGTACTCAACTCACTAAGTCCTCAACCCTTGTACCCAGTTTATGCTTATTAATCATTTCTTGCTTTAATTCCATGCAAATCATCCTCATTTTCTTCTCGGCACTGTCCATTGCACTTGCTTTCTTAAGACCCATTGTCAGAAGAAAGAAATCTGGCTAATTAACTGCACAAAACGTAAGGAAATCACGAGAATTCCTTGCACCGCAAGGGTAGCTCTGTAAGCACATGTGCACTGGTGACCATTGTTTTGATTGACACTGCTATCTGGTGGTGGTGCTGTCAAACTAAATTATACGCAGTACGTACATACATGTTTTTTTTTTATTAACACACTGGCCGATTCCCACCAAGGCAGGGTGGCCCGAAAAAAGAAAAACTTTCACCATCATTCACTCCATCACTGTCTTGCCAGAAGGGTGCTTTACACTACAATTTTTAAACTGCAACATTAACACCCCTCCTTCAGAGTGCAGCCACTGTACTTCCCATCTCCAGGACTCAAGTCCGGCCTGCTGGTTTCCCTGAATCCCTTCATAAATGTTACTTTGCTCACACTCCAACAGCACGTCAAGTATTAAAAACCATTTGTCTCCATTCACTCCTATCAAACACACACACGCATGCCCGCTGGAAGTCCAAGCCCCTCGCACACAAAACCTCCTTTACCCCCTCCCTCCAACCCTTCCTAGGTCGACCCCTACCCCGCCTTCCTTCCACTACAGACTGATACACTCTTGAAGTCATTCTGTTTCACTCCATTCTCTCTACATGTCCTAACCACTTCAACAACCCTTCCTCAGCCCTCTGGACAACAGTTTTTGTAATCCCGCACCTCCTCCTAACTTCCAAACTACGAATTCTCTGCATTATATTCACACCACACATTGCCCTCAGACATGACATCTCCACTGCCTCCAGCCTTCTCCTTGCTGCAACATTCATCACCCATGCTTCACACCCATATAAGAGCATTGGTAAAACTATACTCTCATACATTCCCCTCTTTGCCTCCAAGGACAAAGTTCTTTGTCTCCACAGACTCCTAAGTGCACCGCTCACCCTTTTCCCCTCATCAATTCTATGATTCACCTCATCTTTCATAGACCCATCCGCTGACACGTTCACTCCCAAATATCTAAATACATTTACCTCTTCCATACTCTCTCCCTCCAATCTGATATCCAATCTTTCATCACCTAATCTTTCTGTTATCCTCATAACCTTACTCATTCCTGTATTCACTTTTAATTTTCTTCTTTTGCATACCCTACCAAATTCATCCAGCAACCTCTGCAACTTCTCTTCAGAATCTCCCAAGAGCACAGTGTCATCAGCAAAGAGCAACTGTGACAACTCCCACTTCATGTGTGATTCTTTATCTTTTAACTCCACGCCTCTTGCCAAGACCCTCGCATTTACTTCTCTTACAACCCCATCTATAAATATACAGTAGGGACCCACTTATACGGCGGGTTAGGTTCCAAGCTGTCGCCAGAAAGCAGACATCGCCGGAAGGCAGAACGCCATTTTTTTCCATTTATAAATGCATATAAATGCCAGACAACAAGTTTACACTAAATTATATTAAGTTAGTAATAGAACCAGGCATTAAAAACACACAAAGTAAAATACATTCACAGTAAATTCATTACTTAAAATATTTGTAATCTTAATGTAGGGAGAGAGGTGAATAGCACTTATCTGTAGGAAGTCAGGTGCAGGTAGCCCAGGTGTAGGTAGCCCTGGCTCCCCGTCTCATACTTAATACAGTGGACCCTCACCTAACGATATTAATTGGTACCCGAGAACGAATATCGTTAGGCGAGTTTTTTAGCGTTAGCCGAGGCAAAATGTTAGCATTAAAATGTATTGTTAGGCGAATTTAACGTTATGCGATGCGTTCGTTAGGCGAGGGTCCACTGTTTACAATATTTAAAACATCCCAGAGAAGTAAAATACACATACAGTACACTCATTATTTACCTTAAAATATGTGTAGTCTTAATATAGGAAGAGAGGTGAGTAGTATTTATTTGTAGGGAGTCAGTGTAGGTAGCCAGTAGGTGTAGCCCACCTGGGTTACACCTACCGGCTACCTACACTGTGGCCCAGACCCATACAGTGGACCCCCGGTATTCGATGGCATCGTATTCGATAAATCCTGTATTCGATGCATTATATCGCAAAAAAATTTCCTCGGTATTCGGTTGAAAACCCGGTATTCGATACGATTTGTATGAGACCTGTCCACATGTGGCCTGAACTGCCCCTTGTGTGCCAGTGCTTACAAGCCAGCCAGTGTGCGCGCATCTAAGGATACATTCGGTACATTCCGTATTATCCATATTATCACTGTGTTTGGTGCTTGTTTCTGCAAAATAAGTCACCATGGGCCCCAAGAAAGCTTCTAGTGCCAACCCTGTGGTAAAAAGGGTGAGAATTAGTATAGAAATTAAGAAAGATTTTGAAGGGTTTGAGGCTAACCCTGAGAAGCCTATACCAGTTGTGGAATACATTGTGCCTACTTCAAAAATTAAGGAAATGTGTGCACAGTGGGTTGAAGTGCAAACCTTTATGGATGAAAATCACCCTAAAACAGCTATTACAATGACAATGTTGTGGCCCATTTTAGACAAATCGTAAAGGAACGGGAGGTACAGAGCTCTATGGACAGATTTGTTGTGCGACAGAGGTCCAGTGACTCTCAAGCTGGTCCTAGTGGCATTAAAAGAAGAAGGGAAGTAATCCTGGAAAAGGACTTGCTACCTCAAGTCCTAATGGAAGGGGATTCCCCTTCTAAACACTAACACCTCTCCCCTCCTCCCATCCCATCAATCATCACCAGATCTTCATTAAAGGTAAGTGTCAATTATTTTATTGTTATTGTAATTATTCTATTGCATTAAACTTAATATTTCATGTAGTAAAATTTTTTTTTTCATACTTTTGGGTGTCTTGCACGGATTAACTTGATTTCCATTATTTCTTATGAGGAAAATTTATTCCTTTTTCGATATTATCGGTATTCGATGAGCTCTCAGGAACGGATTAATATCGAATACCGGGGGTCCACTGTATTATTAACATGGACATAACTTGTTCACTGAATTTAATAATTTCTAACAACTACCTTTAGATGCCATCATAAACGAAGGTAGAAGTAATAACTAATTCATGCCGAAAATTGTAAACAAAAGTGGAGTGAGGGAGTGGCTGGGTCAAATGCAGATTCATACACATTTTCTCTGATGGCTGAACAGAGAAAACGTAATGTCCCTCCACCCGGCTACCACACAGCTCCACAAGTATTATTATCAGAGCACACATAAAATAGGCAATATATGCCAGACAACAAGTTTACACTAACTTATATTAAGTTAGCAATAAAAACAGGCATTAAAAACAATAAAAGGTAAGATACACACATGGTACACTTATTACAGTGGACCCCCGGTTCGCAATGCTATCGGTATCCGATAAATCCGGTAACTGATGCATTATATCGCAGAAAATTTACCTCGCTTCCCGATACAAAACCTGGTATGTATGATGGAAAGATGCTTCTTAACATACAACAAAAATAAAAAAGACGGATGATAAATAAGGGAGTTCACTTCTCAGCTATTAGCCATCTCTTTGCAGTATATTTTCGTATGGTTTTTATGGTTGTATTCGCATTTTTTTGGACTCATTTGATAGAACAGAAGATATATTACAGAAATAGACATGATTTTGATTGCTTTCATGACAAAAAGTACCGGAAATGTCGATTTTTGCATCAGTCAAGTTGGTTAATTTTATTAAGTGTATTCTAACCTAACTACTCTGTAATCTGGCAAACTCAGTAATCCAGCACATTACAGGTCCCAATGATGCCGGATTTGTGATGGAGGACCTGTACTGCTATCACTGACTGCATGTGGCAACACCCAATACTGCTATCACTAACTGCATGTGGTAACACCCAATACTGCTATCACTGACTGTATGTGGTAACACCCAATACTGCTATCACTAACTGCATGTGGTAACACCCAATACTGCTATCACTGACTGTATGTGGTAACACCCAATACTGCTATCACTGACTGTATGTGGTAACACCCAATACTGCTATCACTAACTGCATGTGGTAACACCCAATACTGCTATCACTGACTGCATGTGGTAACACCCAATACTGCTATCACTGACTGCATGTGGTAACACCCAATACTGCTATCACTAACCGCATGTGATGAAATTGAGACACATGTGCAACATCTGGGTATCTTTATTGCAGACGTTTCGCCATCCAGTGGCTTTATCAATACAAATTCCAGGACATAACTTGAAGACAGGAGAACTATGTACAGAAGATGAGGTAATCAGTCCCTCAACCTAGCAGTAGGTGCGAAGAGCACCTGGGTGGCGAAACGTCTACAATAAAGATACCCAGATGTTGCACATTTGTCTCAATTTCATCTTGTCGGTATTGTATACCATTCTTGTACAACTGCATGTGGTAACACCCAATACTGCTATCACTGACTGCATGTGGTAACACCCAATACTGCTATCACTAACTGCGTGTGGTAATACCCAATACTGCTATCACTGACTGCATGTGGTAACACCCAATACTGCTATCACTGACTGCATGTGTCAACACCCAATACTGCTATCACTAACTGCGTGTGGTAATACCCAATACTGCTATCACTGACTGCATGTGGTAACACCCAATACTGCTATCACTGACTGCATGTGGTAACACACAATACTGCTATCACTGACTGCATGTGGTAACACCCAATACTTCTATCACTGACTGCATGTGGTAACACCCAATACTGCTATCACTAATTGTATGTGGTAACACCCAATACTGCCATCACTGACTGCATGTGGTAACACCCAATACTGCTATCACTAACTGCATGTGGTAACACCCAATACTGCTATCACTGACTGCATATGGTAACACCCAATACTGCCATTACTGACTGCATGTGGTAACACCCAATACTGCTATCACTGACTGCATGTGGTAACACCCAATACTGCTATCGCTAACTGCATGTGGTAACACCCAATACTTCTATCACTGACTGCATGTGGTAACACCCAATACTGCTATCACTAACTGCATATGGTAACACATAATACTGCCATCACTGACTGCATGTGGTAACACCCAATACTGCCATCACTGACTGCATGTGGTAACACCCAATACTGCTATCACTGACTGCATGTGGTAACACCCAATACTGCTATCACTAACTTTGGGTGGCCCGGTGGCCTGGTGGCTAAAGCTCCCGCTTCACACACGGAGGGCCCGGGTTCGATTCCCGGCGGGTGGAAACATTTCGACACATTTCCTTACACCTGTTGTCCTGTTCACCTAGCAGCAAATAGGTACCTGGGTGTTAGTCGACTGGTGTGGGTCGCATCCTGGGGGACAAGATTAAGGACCCCAATGGAAATAAGTTAGACAGTCCTCGATGACGCACTGACTTTCTTGGGTTATCCTGGGTGGCTAACCCTCCGGGGTTAAAAATCCGAACGAAATCTTATCTCTCTTATCTCTAACTGCATGTGGTAACACCCAATACTTCTATCACTGACTGCATATGGTAACACCCAATACTGCTATCATCGATAGCATGTGGTAACACCCAATACTGCTATCACTAACTGTATGTGGTAACACCCAATACTGCTATCACTAACTGCATGTGGTAACACTCAATACTGCTATCACTGATTGCATGTGTTAACACCTAATACTGCTATCACTGACTGCATGTGGTAACACCCAATACTGCTATCACTAACTGTATGTGGTAACACCCAATACTGCTATCACTGACTGCATGTGTTAACACCTAATACTGCTATCACTGACTGCATGTGGTAACACCCAATACTGCTATCACTGACTGCATGTGGTAACACCCAATACTGCTATCACTGACTGCATGTGGTAACATCCCATTACTGCTATCACTGACTGCATGTGGTAACACCCAATACTGCTATCACTGACTGCATGTGGTAACACCCAATACTGCTATCACTAACTGCATGTGGTAACACCCAATACTGCTATCACTAACTGCATGTGGTAGCACCCAATACTGCTATCACTAACTGCATGTGGTAACACCCAATACTGCTATCACTAACTGCATGTGGTAACACCCAATACTGCTATCACTAACTGCATGTGGTAACACCCAATACTGCTATCACTGACTGCATGTGGTAACACCCAATACTGCTATCACTGACTGCATGTGGTAACACCCAATACTGCTATCACTGACTGCATGTGGTAACACCTAATACTGCTATCACTGACTGCATGTGGTAACAACCAATACTGCTATCACTAACTGCATGTGGTAACACCCAATACTGCTATCACTGACTGCATGTGGTAACACCCAATACTGCTATCACTGACTGCATGTGGTAACACCCAATACTGCTATCACTGACTGCATGTGGTAACACCCAATACTGCTATCACTGACTGCATGTGGTAAACCCAATATATCACTGACTGCATGTGGTAACACCTAATACTGCTATCACTGACTGCATGTGGTAACACCCAATACTGCCATTACCAGGTTAACAATCTTAAACTTCACGCCTTCATAATTTCACAAGTAATGAACCGATATTATTATTTTTGGTGTTATTAACTTCAGAAAATTGTGCTCTTTCAGATCTTTTTCAAAATTGTGACATAGAGGCATCTAATTTCTATAGTTTAGTAGCTAAAAAATTTGAAAAGTTTTTTGTTCCTGGTAGGTTAACTGTGTAGTATTTAACCCTTTCATTGCCGTGACCTCTGAAATTAAAAGTGCTTGTATTGGGATTTAAAAAAATTATCTTCTAAAATGGTAGAGAATCTTTTTCTAAAGATAATGACACTTAAAATGAAAAATTTGATGGAAAACTTATGGAATTACACAAGAGCCAAGTTGGCAGTCTGCTGAATTTGAGTTCTATTTTGGAAGAAATTCCAAAGCTTCAATTTGAAACAATTTTTAGCTATTTTGCATAAGCTTTACATTCTATTGATTGACCACAAGAAACTGCCCATTCAACTATCAGAACTACCCTTTGTCCACAAAAGTTAGTAACTGGCCTATTTTACACAAAATTCAGGAAATTCCATTTTAAAAAATGGAGTCAAAAATAAACACTGTAAGCATTGCAGTAACTAAAGTAACCTTTCTTCTATTCATTAATCACATCCCCAGGATTCTCTTATATAACCACTGCCTGCCATCATCACACAAAAAAATTAAAGTTTTATTCTATTTCTTGGAAAATAAAATAAAATTAAGAATGATTGGTCATGGTTTAGACCATTCCAATAATTCAAGCATACATGTACCTAGTTAAAACCCCTAAGACAGACTGAGAGGGGCCCTACCTATGCTCAGGAAAATTACCAAAACTTGGAAATTTCAGCCAATTTAGGCCCTATTTCAAGTTACCTCCAGTCTGAAACTGATCAAAATAATTTCTATTTCACTAGTATGTCTTCCATTCTATCAACTGATACCATAAAACCAACCCCAGAAAACACATTAAAGCCACTTTTTTAACCCGTAAACGGTCCAAACGTATACAGTGGACCCCCACATACCGATGGCATCACATAACGATTAATTCGCATACCGCTTGCTTTAATCGCAAAAATTTTGCCTCGCATACCGCTTAAAAACCCGCTCACCGATTTTTGTCCGAGACGCGTCCAATGTGCGCCCTCAGCCAGCCTCACATGTGCCGCCGGTGGCATTGTTTACCAGCCAGCCTCCGCAGTAACATCCAAGCATACAATCGGAATATTTCGTATTATTACAGTGTTTTCGGTGCTGTTTCTGGAAAAATAAGTGACCATGGGCCCCAAGAAAGCTTCTAGTGCCAACCCTACACCAATAAGGGTGAGAATTCCAATAGAGATGAAGAAAGAGATCATTGATAAGTATGAAAGTGGAGTGCGTATTGCCGACCTGGTCAGGTTGTACAAGAAACCCCAATCAACCATCGCTACTATTGGTGGTACAGCTGCTGCACTGTCAGCTGCTGCTGCTGCTGTAGCATCGTCTGCTGCTGCTGTAGCATCGTCTGCTGCTGCTGTGGTAACATCTCTGTGCTGCTGTAGCATCGCTGCTGTGCTGCTGCTGTAGCATCGTCTGCTGCTGCTGCTGCTGTAGCATCGTCTGCTGCTGCTGTAACATCGTCTGTTGCTGCTGTAGCATCGTCTGCTGCTGCTGTAGCATCATCTGCTGCTGCTGTAGCATCGTCTGCTGCTGCTGCTGCTGTAGCATCATCTGCTGCTGCTGTAACATCGTCTGTTGCTGCTGTAGCATCGTCTGCTGCTGCTGCTGCTGTAGCATCGTCTGCTGCTGCTGTAGCATCGTCTGTTGCTGCTGTAGCATCGTCTGTTGCTGCTGTAGCATCGTCTGTTGCTGCTGTACCACCGTCAGCTGCTGCTGCTGCTGTAGCACCATTGTTGGTGTGGCTTATTGAGAATACCAAGAAACAATTAACCCCAGAGGATTTGCCACCCAGGATAACCCAAAAAAGTCAGTGTCATCGAAGACTGTCTAACTTATTTCCATTGGGGTCCTTAATCTTGTCTCCCAGGATGCAACCCACACAAGTCGACTAACACCCAGGTGAACAGGAAAAAATGCCTGGAACTAGTGCTCATATTGGTGAATTTAAAGCCAGCAAAGGTTGGTTTGAGAGATTTAAGAATCGTAGTGGCATACACAGTGTGATAAGGCCTGTTCTGGAAGAAAATGCCAAACAGGACCTACAGTACTCAGGAGGAAAAGGCACTCCCAGGACAGTGTCTCATCAGTCATTGCTGCATCTTCAATAAAGGTAAGTGTCATTTATTCTTCATTTAGTAGACTAGTACATGCACAATATATACTGTGCATGTACTACTCTACTATTGTGCATGTATCCTTCTCTTTGTGTGTAGGAAAATGTACATTTCATGTGGTAAAATTTTTTTTTTCATACTTTTGGGTGTCTTGCACGGATTAATTTGATTTCCATTATTTCTTATGGGGAAAATTCATTCGCATACCGATTATTTCGCATAACAATGAGCCCTCTTACACGGATTAAAATCGTTATGCGGGGGTCCACTGTATATACATTTTTTCAACATTTGAAAGTATGTAAAAAAGTAGTTTGATCTTTTTTTTATATATATTTGAAAACGAGTAAAAAAGTAGATCTTTTTTTTTTTACATTTGAAAACGTGTAAAAAAACATAGATCTACTTTTGGAGCACTACGCATATGAACATTGATCTGCTTGGACCATTTATGGGTTAAACCAAACACAAGATCAGATGTCTGCTTTTCCCATCAAGTTCTACGTGGGGCAGGATTTACTTTAAACTGTGCATACTCACTATACAGATCCGTTCTCTGATGTCTAGGTCAAAATTTACTGCTCAGAGCTTAACCCTTAACCCTTTGAGGGTCAACAGGCCCTCTCCGAGACTCGTTCTCAGGGTCGGCCAAATTTAAAAAAAAAAAAAAAAAATTTTTCTTATGAAAAGATAGAGAATCTTTTCCCGATCATAATGACACCAAAATTATGAAATTTGATGGAAAACTTACGGAATTATGCTCTCGCGAAGTTAGCGGTCTCTGCGATGTTTACGCATCGGCGATTTTGCCCACTTTGAGCCCCATTTTCGGCCAATTTCACTGCACTAGTCGACAGAAAACATAAATATTTTGCTAGAACTCCATTTTTTCTATCGAATGAGTGCAAGAAACCACCCATTTACCAATTTTAACTATCCAGTACAGTGGTCAGAATTTAGCAATTTTGCCAATTTCACACAAATTTCAAAAGATGCCAATTTCCGAATAGGGTCCAGAATAAACAACAAAGACATTCCTGGCACTAAAATGACATTTCCTCTGTTCATTAGTCACATCTCAAGGCCCCTCTTACATTCTTTTGCTTTCCACTTTGAATTTTTATTCTCACAAAAAATAGAAGATTTACTGTTATGCAAACTACTGCATTAGTGTAAAAAATGGTATAAATAATATTGGCGCACTTGCAAAAGAATATTAGACTCACCAGTTGACGTGTATTGGATGCTTGGCATGATTTGTTTACTTTTGAACTTTGGTAAAAATCGAACATTTCTGCTACTTTGAGCTCAATTTCAAGGTACTTTTCATTGTAAAACCAGTCAAAATCATCTCAATTTCTATGATATGCCTTCCATTCTATAAAATGAGACCAAGAAAACTAGAATACAACAATAAATACCATACGAAAATACAGTGCAAAGTCGCTGTTTTATTCCAAAAAATCGCTGTTTTATTCCCAAAAAAACGGTCAAAGTTTTTTTTTCTCATTATGCACTGTGTGCTGCAGGATTTTTTTGATACTGTGCACACTGACCACATAGACCCATTCTTTCATATGTAGGCCTACCAGCTTTCTCCAACTAGATTTGAGGGCGCTAGAATTTAGGCGTACTAGTACGTCAAAAACCCTGGGTCGTAAGCCGTACTAGTACTGCCGAAACCCTCAAAGGGTTAACCCGTAAACGGTCCAAACGTATATATACGTTCACTACCGTACTGCCCCAACTTTTTTGAGAAAAAAAACACTTGTTTTTAATAGGAAAAAAAGAGCATATGGTACCCAGGCATCCCCAATTATTTTAATATGGCGCACAGTGAGTGCTCACACCCATTCTCACATGTCTAGGTGACTCAGGCTTATCGTGGCACTGTTAAATGTAGGACACATAAAACGTATATATACGTTTGGGGCACTAGCGGTAAAAACGTATATATACGTTTGGACCATTTACGGGTTAAACGGTCCCAATGTATAAATACGTTCTCTCAAACAGTGCCCCAAACATATATATACATTTCATTTTTCATTCATTCAAAATTGGCGCGACAGGCCTGAGTCACCTAGACATGAGAGAATGGGTGTGCGCACTCAGTGTGCTCCATATGAAAAAAATCGGGGATGCCTGGGTACCACATGGTAGGTCCAGTTACATTCAGTTCCATCTTGGGTCAGCATCATGGCACATCCTCGTGATTCACTCACACATCGTCGTATTAACACTCTACTATTTGAGGAAAGTGATATAGATCATGAGTTTAGTGGATTTGACACCAATGGGGCCAGTAATATTCAAGGAATTAGTGAAAATGTCGATGATAACCCAGATGACCCTCAGCCCATCACCTCTGGGGTAGCCACACCTGTCCTTGGGCCAAACGCCTCTGGGGTAGCCAGTGTGGCCACAGCAGACCCTAGGCCAAGCACTTCTGGGGTGGCCAGTGTGGCCACACAAGACCCTGGGCCAAGCACCTCTAGAGTGGCGAGTGTTACACATAGGCAACTTCGCAAGAGGAAACTATCAATTTCCCGGTGTTTTAGTGATAGTGAAAGCGATGAAAGTGATGTTGAGATTGATTTTATGCCATTCGAAGATTCGTCTAGTGATAGTGAAGTTCATTATTCACCAGTGAAGCGTACTTTTAGGCAGCGGCATCTATGTTCAGGCAGTGTGTCATATGCAATCCCAAGGGTCATGGCAGGTCAGGATCTAAAACCCTGGCCACTGATAGTGAAAGTGATCATGAAGGCGAGTAGTATGTGGGATGGAAGAAGTAGTAGTGGGTGGCACAGTGCCTGGACCACATGGCGCGGTGGGTGGACAGACAAAGGACCGCCCGGCATCCCCTCAACCATGTGCTGCCTCCATTCCTGTCCCTCCTCCTGCTCCCCCTCGCCCCATGCCACAGGTCCACCCTGCACCATATGATCATGAGTGGAACTGGACACAAAGTATATTCATGCCACAGTCTTGTGATTTTGATGCAAGTGGAAGAGGTATCCAGCCAGAATGTCCCCTAACAAATGAGTCTACAGAGTTAGACTATTTCCAGTTATACTTTGATGAGCCTATAATGAACTTGATAGTGACCCAGACAAACAATTATTACCGATATGTCATGGACAACATAGCAGAGGTTGGAGAATCGTCACGGCTGCACAGGTGGAAAGACACAACAGTGGCTGAAATCTATTTATTCCTTGCCACTGCCATCCTTATGCCACATATCTATAAGAACAATATACGTTGTTACTGGTCCACAGACCACTTCATCAGTACTCCAGTTTTCCGTGACCTCCTTCCCTGCAACAGATTCACTCTGTTGCTACGAATGTTGCACTTCTCAAGACAGAAATACGCCAAATAGAAATGACCTTCTACACAAAATCCAGGAAGTGTTTATGTATTTGAAGCAGAAATTCAGTGCATACTTTTATTCCTTCAAGAACATTGTTGTTGATGAGTCCTTGATTCTGTTCAAGGGATGCCTGTTACTGTATACACCGGGAGAAAGACACTTGATGATGACAGATGGATGTTGGGCATTTCCGGTGATGTTCGCAGGATGATGGAACCATACCTTGGCAAGGGCCATACATTGTACGCTGACAACTGGTATACAAACCCTATGCTTGCTGATTTCCTACATGTGAGCAATATTGATATATGTGGAACAGTGAGAAGGAATAGAAAACATATGTCAAGGTTCAGTGGAGGCAGTGTTGAATGTGCAGTGCAAGTGTTTCATGCTAATGACATCATGGCACTGACGTGGCATGACAAACAGGATGTGACATTGCTGTCAACCATCCACAAAAACGAGATGGTACAAAGAGACAGACTGAGCAGGTTCAACAATGAACCTATTGTAAAGCCAGCTGCTGTCGTGGACTATACGTACAATATGCGACTAGTTGGTAAGTGTGACATGATGATAGGGTTTGTTGACCGTGTACGTAGGAGTCGCAAGTGGTACATAAAACTGCTTTTTCACCTTGTAGATGCTGCAGTGCTCAATACATTCAATATGTATGAAATAAAGACTGAAAAATGACAACGTTTTGCAGAATTCCCTCTGAATGTTGTCAAACAGATAGCAAGAAAGTATGGTACCACACTTGCACCTGCCCCTCAACAGCAACTTGTCCCACAACCACAGCCAGTGGGGGAAGTGCCAGACTGAACCACTCCTAACCGACACTATCTGGTACCAATACCACCTACCCCAAAGAAGAAGAATTCCCAGAAAAAGTGTGCTGTGTGTGCTACCACCAAAAAAATGACCCCAACAGCGGAAGGACACATGATTCATTTGTCACCAGTGTGGGGTGGCACTCTGAATGAATCCATGCTTCATGGAGTATCATAGATAATAGAATATGATTCAGCCAGGTGTGCAAAATCATCTGTCAGTGTGTACATGTGTGTGTATGACACTATGATAATAATTTCGTATATAATATTGGTGTATAAACAACTGGCACTGAAATCAAAAGATTTACTATAAAACATAATTATTATATTGTGAAAATCAAGAAAATGAAAAAAATGGAAGAAAACGGTATATATTTAGAATTTCTGCAAGTGCTCCATGTTGCCGCCAGGTGATCACCAAGTGCCAACTTCACAGCCTCATATCTCGGTAAGTAGTGAAACTAAAAAAATTTTTTATTTTAAAACACTTAAAAAAATGTGCTCTTTATTTCTATAAAAAAAACTATTATTTTTTTTCAAAATATTTGGGGTGCTGCGCGAGAGAACATATACAGTGGACCCCCAGATAACGAAGGCATCACATAGCGATTAATCCGCATACCGCTTGCTTTAATCACAAAAATTTTGCCGCGCATACCGATTAAAAACCCGCTCACCGATTTTCGTCCGAGACGCGTCCAATGTGCGCCCTCAGCCAGCCTCACATGTGCCGCCCGTGCCATTGTTTACCAGCCAGCCTCCGCGGTAACATCCAAGCATACAATCGGAATATTTCATATTATTACAGTGTTTTCGGTGCTGTTTCTGGAAAATAAGTGACCATGGGCCCCAAGAAAGCTTCTAGTGCCAACCGTTACACCGTAAGGGTGAGAATTCCATAGAAATGAAGAAAGAGATCATTGTTTAAGTATGAAAGTGAGTGCGTATCGCCGACCTAGTCAAATTGTACAAAAACCCCAATAAACCCATCGCTACTTTTGTGGGCACCAGAAAGACAATCAAGGAAGCTGTTCTTGCCAAAGGTTTAACTGTGTTTTCGAAAAAAAGATCGCAAGTGATGGAAGATGTGAGAGACTCTTTGGTGTGGGATAAATGAAAAACAGCTGCAGGAGATAGCGTCTCTCAAGCGATCATATGTGAAAAGGCTAGGAAGTTGCATGAGGATTTAATTAAAAAAATGCCTGCACAGTGATGATGTGAGTGAATTTTTAAGGCCAGCAAAGGTTGGTTTGAGAGATTTAAAGAACGCGTAGTGGCATCCATAGTGTGATAAGGCATGGTGAGGCTGCCAGTTGGACCACAAAGCGGCTGAAAAATATGTGCAGGAATTCAAGGAGTACATAGACAGTGAAGGACTGAAACCTGAACAAGTGTTTAATTGTGATGAAACAGGCCTGTTCTGGAAGAAAATGCCAAAGCAGGACCTACATTACTCAGGAGGAAAAGGCACTCCCAGGAATAAGCCTATGAAGACAGGCTTACTTTGTTGATGTGTGCCAATGTAGTGGTGATTGCAAGTTTAAGCCTTTATTAGTTTTATCACTCTGAAACTCCCAGAGCGTTCAGGAAAAAAGAATGTCCTCAAGGATAATTTGTGTGTGCTGTGGAGGGCAAACAGTAAGGGGATGGGTCACTAGGGACTTTTCTATAAAATGGTTACACCATGCATTTTGCCCCCAATGTGAAAGATTACCTAACTGAAAAGAAATTAGACCTTAAGTGCCTTTCCCGGTGTTAGACAATGCCCCTGGTCATCCTACAGACGTGGCAGAGCGACTTTATGGGGACATGAGCTTCATTAAGGTGAAGTTTTTGCCTCCTAAAACCCCTCCTCTCCTGAAGCCTGGACCAGCAGGTTATGCAAACTTCAAAAAACTGTACACAAAAGCTCTGTTTGAAAGGTGCTTTGTAGTGACCTCAGAAACTCAACTGAAATCTAAGAGAGTTTTGGAGAGATCACTTTAATATCCCCAATTGTATAAACCTTATAGGTAGGCTTGGGAGGGAGTGACTAAGAAGACCCTTTACTCGCTTGGAAGAAACTGTGGCCAGAATGTGTAGACAAAAGGGATTTTGAAGGGTTTGAGGCTAACCCTGAGAGGAGTTATACCAGTTGAGGAATCAATTGTGGCATTGGGGAAGTCCCTTTGGGGGTTGGAGGTTAGTGGGGAGGATGTGGAAGAGTTGGTGGAGGAGGACAATGAAGAACTAAAAAACTGAGAGCTGATAGATCAACTCACGAGCAAGAGGCCAGACCTGAGGAAACTGGTTCAGAGGGGGGAGAGAGAAATTGAAGAAGTTGCCTACTACAAAGATTAAAGAAATCTGTGCAAAGTGGCTTGAAGTGCAAAAACCCTTTATGGATGAAAATCACCCTCACACAGCTATTGCAAGCGTGCTGGTGACTATTACACTGACAATGTTGTGAAACACTTTAGGGAAGTCATAAAGGAACGAGAGTAAAGGCCACTATGGACAGATATCTTGTGCGAAGAAGTCCAGTGACTCTGAAGCTCGCCCTAGTGGCATTAAAAGAAGAAGGGAAGTACCCCAGAAAAGGACTTGCCACCTCAAGTCTTAATGGAAGGGGATTCCCCCTTTTAAACACTAACATCTCTCTCCCCCCCTCCCATCCCATCAATCATCACCAGATCTTCAATAAAAGTAAGTGTCATGTATGGTGCATGCCTTTTCCAGTTTGTGTGTATTAAAATTAACATTTCATGTGGTAAAAAAATTTTTTTTTCATACTTTTGGGTGTCTTGCACGGATTAATTTTATTTCCATTATTTCTTATGGGGAAAATTCATTCACATACCGATTATTTCGCATAACAATTACTCCTCTTGCACGGATTAAAATCGTTATGCGGGGGTCCACTGTATATACATTCACTACCCCAGTGCCCCGAATATTTTAAAAAATATTTTTTTTTTTTTTTATTGAAAAAAGAGCACATTTTTCTAACTGTTATAGGATAAAAAAAAATTTTTAGGGTCAGTACTTACCAAGATATGAGGTCGCAAAATTGGCAATTGGCGATCACCTGGTGGCAACATGGAGCGCTGCCGCTTGCAGAAGTGTTGCCGATATATCTTTTTTTCCATTTTTCATACTTTTTTATATAATTTTTATGTCCTGATAATTACAATTTATAGTAGTTCTTGTCATTTCATAACCAATCTTTGTTCTGACACTAGTATTAGCTACTGAAATTGTACTCACATTGTCACAAACACACTGACAGGTGGACATTTTCACTTGCCTTGGTCATTTACTATTGTCTTGGAATATATACAAAGTATTTATAAGTCCCGGAGGAGGGAGGGAGGGAGGGAGGGAGGGAATGATGATGATGATGATGATGATGATGATGATGATGATGATGATGATGATGATGATGATGATGATGATGATGATGATGATGATGATATGATGATGATGATGATGATGATGATGATGATGATGATGATGATGATGATGATGATGATGATGATGATGATGATGATGATGATGATGATGATGATGATGATGATGATGATGATGATGATGATGATGATGATGATGATGATGATGATGATGATGATGATGATGATGATGATGATGAATGATGATGATGATGATGATGATGATGATGATGATGGATGATGATGGATGATGATGATGATGATGATGATATGTAATAATAATGAAATAATAAGTTCCCTTGAAGCATGAAAAACAAAGTCCACCCCTGACAGTGACGTGATAAGATGAGATAACACTTGATAAGAGCTGACGTTTGATGAGCATTGGCAAGGGTGCAGTGATAAGACTTGATAAGAAACGATTAGGGCCTGCTTTGTTTTCGCTGGTACACAAACATGTCTGTCTATTTGTTTGTCTGTCAAGCTCCCTGTCTATCTGTCTATCTCTCTGTCTGAGAGGGAGCCACAAGACTGCATCATCACGTTTACTCACATCTTCAAGCAGAGTATAGCACTTTGTCTGGATTTTTTGGGTTATCCTAGGTAATTTACACTATGTATACTTGTATTTATGTGTACCTGTGAGACAGAGATAGACAGACATAAATACAGACAGACAGAGTGCCAGGCGGCCAGCAGCCGGCCAGCCACACAGCTGGCTGCCACGCAGTTGGCCAGCCAGCTAGCCAGCCAGCTAACCAGCCAATCAGCCAGTCAGTCAGCCAGCCAGCCAACCAGCCTGCCAGCCAGCCAGAAGTGTTTCTCTTTATATAGGGCATAGGTTGTAAGACATTCTGAAAATGTGTTGCACAAATATTGCACATGGGTTATTATCAAGATTTTTTTATATTTCCTCGACCACTTGTGGCCACATCCACCTCAAACCCACTAAACTCAAGATCAAAATCACTTTCCTCTTAAATGGGAGTGTTAATACTACATGACATCAGTGAATCCCAGGTGTTTGCTGCGCTGTTTGCTCTAGCTGGTGCTCATTTGAACTGTACTCCCACAAGGTACTAAGTGGTCCCAGAGTTTTTTAATACCGCACACACTGAGTGTTAGAACCCATTCTATGCTGACAAGGCATCTCAGGCCAATCGTGCCAAATTTGAAGGCAAGAAAAATAAAACGTATATATACGTTTGGGGCACTAGCGGTAAAAACATACGTATATATACGTTTGGACTGTTTATGGGTTAAGAGTTAAATGAGGGAGGTGAGCTCAAAACATAAATCTACATGAGCAACACTGATGTAGATCTATATGGGAGACAATGAAAGTATTAAGAAATATTTTTCCTCTCAGTATTATTTTTACCAAAATGTGTTTTTTTGCATACTATACGAGTCTTTGGTATGTGTTTGGAATGCATGTGTGTGTTTGCTAAAAATCAGACAAGGTTGATTTTTAAGATTTAATTATGTATTTTCTTCAAAATTTTGGATCCAGTGCATTTATAATTGACTGTAAAGGATTTTTTTTTTCTTTGGCAGGGGGGGGGGTAACAGTAAGATTTACAACTAGAGGTTACTAAGTGTGAGACAAGTGGTCTTGAAATGAATTGGTTCTCTGATGTAGCATTAATCACAAAGCAAAATTTCACTGAGTAGACACTGGCTAGGTGAAGGATGGCTTTCTTTTTAACCCTTTCAGGGTCCCCAGGCCCGCCCTCAGCTTGTTCTCAGGGTCACCCAAATTTAAAAAAAAAAATTATTTTTTCTCATGAAAAGATAGAGAATCTTTTCCCAATCATAATGACACCAAAAGTATGAAATTTGATGGAAAACTTACAGAATTATGCTCTCGCGAAGTTAGCGGTCTCGACGATGTTTATGCATCGGCGATTTTGCCCACTTTGAGCCCTATTTTCGGCCAATTCCAATGTACTAGTCGACAAAAATCATAATTATTTCGCTAGAACTCTATTTTTTCTATCGAATGAGTACAAGAAACCACCCATTTACCAATTTCAACTATCCAATACAGTGGTCAGAATTTAGCAATTTTGCCAATTTCACACAAATTTCAAAAGATGCCAATTTCCAAATAGGGTCCAGAATAAACAAGAAAGACATTCCTGACACTAAAATAACATTTCCTCTGTTCATTAGTCACGTCCCCATGCCCCTCTTACATTCTTTTGCTTTCCACTTTGAATTTTTATTCTCACAAAAAATAGAAGATTTACTATTATGCAGACTACTGCATTAGTGTAGAAATGGCATAAATAATATCGGTGCTCTTGTGAAAGAATATTAGACTCACCAGTTGACGTGTATTGGATGCTTAGCATGATTTCTTTATTTTTGAACTTTGGTAAAAATCGAACATTTCTGCTACTTTGAGCTCAATTTCAAGGTACTTTTCATTGTAAAACCAGTCAAAATCATCTCAATTTCTGTAATATGTCTTCCATTCTATAAAATAAGACCAGGAAAACTAGAATACAACAATAAATACCATACGAAAATACAGTGCAAAGTCGCTGTTTTAATCCAAAAACACAAAGTTTTTTTTTCTCATTATGCACTGTGCTGCAGGATTTTTTTTATACTGCGCACACTGACCACATAGACCCATTCTTTCATATGTAGGCCTACCAGCATTCTTTCACTAGATTTGAGGACACTAGAATTTAGGCGTACTAGTATGTCAAAAACCTTGAAAGGGTTAAATCTGACCAGATAGTGACTTGCACAACAAGTAAACTGATGATTCATAAAATACCTTGTTCTCGTTTTTGCACTGTAAAGACAACTTCAACATGCTAGAAAACTTGAAAAAACATAAGAATGGTCATACATGAGGTGAACTCATCATAAAATATGTATTTAAGAAGGGAATAAATATTACAAGATGTAAAAATACATAGTGTTGTAGTTAGTTTAGGTATGTTAATTAAGGTACTGGTTTAGCTCTTTCACACCATGATTTTTTTTTTTTTTTTTTTTTTTGGCAAACAGAAAATAACAGAAGTTTATGTAAGCAGCAATGTAAATTACTACCAGTTTAAGTATAAACATCAAATATCAAATAGGAGAGAAATACATACCAATATGTGTGGGTATCAGGGAAAGGTGGAAGATGATCAGGGATATGCTGTGGATGCAACTTCTTGTCCCCCACCTGCAGTACATTGTGTTGCTTCAAATCAACCTGTTGCACTGGAGAGGCAATAACTACTCTGTTCTGACGAAGCCTAAATGCCTGTTGGTAAAAATTCTTAATGAAATAATATTCCTTTGTATATGTATATTTCATAAGCACTCAAGAACAACAAAATCACAAATTATTATTCTTCTTCTTCTTTCTTTCAACATACCAGCCGTATCCCACTGAGGTGGGGTGGCCCAAGAAAAATGAAAGCTTCTCTTTTTAAATTTAGTAATATATACAGGAGAAGGGGTTACTAGCCCTTTGCTCCTGGCATTTTAGTCGCCTCTTACAACACGCATAGCTTACGGAGGAAGAATTCTGTTCCACTTCCCCATGGAGATAAAGGAAATAAACAAGAACTAGTAAGAAAATAGAAGAAAACCCAGAGGGGTGTATATATATATGCTTGTACATGTATGTGTAGTGTGACCTAAGTGTAAGTACAAGTAGCAAGACGTACCTGAAACCTTGCATGTTCATGAGACAGAAAAATGGACACCAGCAATCCTACCATCATGTAAAACAATTACAGGCTTTCATTTTACACTCACTTGGCAGGACGGTAGTACCTCCCTGGGTGGTTGCTGTCTACCAGCCTACTACCTAGAAAATTATTATTATTATTATTATTATTATTATTATTATTATTATTATTATTACCAGCCTTCTCCCGCTTGATTTGAAGCCACTAGAATTTATGCGTATATATATGTCAAACACAGTGGCTCATAAGACGTATATATACGACCGAAACAGTCAAGGGGTTAATATGGTGCACACTCACTGCACAGACCCATTCTCTCATATCTAGGCCAAAATTTACCGCTCACAGTTTATGTGAGTGAGCTGAGCCTCAATAACATAGTTCTACATGACAGACAGCGAAAAGATTAATAGCACTATTCATAATTTACAGTAATTTTACTTACCTTCTCATGGTGAGAGATAAGGTGTAAACTGCTGTGATTGACAGTGTTGATTAAGAATAGCCTATATTTTCAGTAAGAGAAGCTGGAAAGCTCTACTAGCAAAAATGATGTAGATGACTGAGAAGACATGCCAGGCTCAACCTTCTTTATTAGCTCAAGTTTGTACATAACAATGAGAACCATACGTCTCCTTTTACCCACTGTTAATTGCACTTTATTTAAAATGTTAATAAAGTCACACAAAACACTGTAAATCTAGAGGAAAATTGGAGACTGAATGACAAGTGTATGCGTGAGCAAGCAAAAACAATAAACTGGTGCTGAAGGACTATGATTCAGGAAACAATGAAAAGAGAGACAGATCCTGGGGCATGGCTGCTTTGGCTGATTCTGGACGTTGTAATCATTAGACTTGGTCCAATGCTTTGGGAGACAATCAGACACTACCGGAACAGACAAAATCAGGAAAAACGGGCTTTTTTCCATTTTATCGAACATTTTCCATTTATCCAGCCAAGTTTTTTTTGTCTGAAATTGCCAAAATCTGCTAAATGGAAGATCGTCAATGAGAGCTTAATTATATGGCAGGTTAGGTTCCAGGTTGTGCACGTAGAGTGGAAATCGCCATAAAGTGGAACACCCTTTTTTCCACTTATAAATGCATATAAATACTAGATAACAAGTTTAAAGATACATATAGTAAGTTAGCAATAGAACTAGGCATTAAAAAAAACACTAAAAAAGTAAAATACACATATAGTACAATCATTACTTACATTAAAATATTTGTAGTCTTAATGTAGGGTCAGAGGTGAGTAAATGAGATAAAACAAATAAATGAGAGAGAGAGAATGATTACATGAGAGAGGACAGGTGCGGAGTTATGTAAACAAACTGGGCATATGCAAGTTTGCGAGTTTTGTAAACAAGCCAGGTTAACACATCTGGTTTGTGTACAAGTTACATTGTGTACAAGTTGTCTCTACGTTGATACGGTAGAATAAATAAAGAGGAACACTCCCATTCTCATGTAACACAATTTTTAGAAGAAATGATGCCCTCAGTGAAGGCATATGAAAGGAATAATTTTCTAGTTACCCCCAGTAACACGTTTTCTCTGATGTTGAACTAGAGAAAACGTTATTCTTGCCATCAGTTGTACAAGTCGTCTGGCTGCCACATCTCATATTTATGTTAATTTATTCTACTGTGGGGTGTATTTATCATGTTTATATATTACAGTGGAACCTCAAAAATCGAACTTAATCCGTTCCAGGAGCTAGTTCTAAATTCGAAAAGTCTGAAATTCGAAGCAATATTTCCCATAAGAAATAATGGAAATACAATTAATCCGTTCCAGAAACCCAAAAATATTCACACAAAAAATACATTTTATAGAGATTAATTACAGTTTTACATACAACAAATACTATAGTTTTTAATTATGCATAGTAATACATATAAAATAACATTTTTACTTACCTTTATTGAAGATTGGTGATGGCATCTGGAAGATAGGGAGGAGGAGAGAGGGAGTTGGGGTTAGTGTTTGGAAGGAGAATCCCCCTCCATGAGGACTTCAGGTAAAGCCCTCTCTGGGGTTACTTCCCTTCTCTGTCTTTTAATGCCACTAGGACCAGCTTGAGAGTCACTGAACCCCTGTCTCACTAAATAACTGTCCACAGTCCTCTGTTTCTGGCGCCTCTTTAACATTTCCCTAAAATGGGACATGGTTCTATCACTGAACTTGTTGCAAAGATGGCTTGTTTCAGCTTGCTCAGGGTGGTACTTCTGCACAAACATTTGGACATCATTCCACTTGGCACAAATCTCCTTAATCTTTGAAGAAGGTACCTCATCCACTCCCTATATTAACACCTTTCACAACATCAGCTTCCTTGATTTGTTCTTTCTTTGCCAGGATAGAACCAATGGTGGACTTGTTTTTCCCATACATCCTGGCAAGCTCAACAATTCTCACACCACTGTCATACTTCTGTATTATTTCCTTCTTCACATCTATGGTGTTTCTCACTTTCTTTACCACAGGGGTACCACTAGCAAGTTTCTTTGGGCCCATGGCAGCTTATTTCACAGTCCCACAAGCACTAAACACAACGAAATAATCGTAAAATGCGTGAATGAGAGCGCAGGTTAGTGTTCACTCAAGCATAAACAAAGCTAGACTGCTCACGGCGCCTGCGCGGGGATGCGAACAGAGCGGGCGGCAGACAGGTCCCGTACCCGGCGGTCCGAAAATAGGGGCGCGTTCGATAATAGGGACACAGTTTGTCCGAAAAAATGGTCCTATTTTCTAAACGTTCGATATGTGATACGTTCGATTTTTGAGGTTCCACTGTACGTACCGTGTTTATTATATACAGTGGACCCCCGACTTACGATATTAATTCGTTCCAGAAGGCTGTTCGGGTGCCGTTACTGAACAAATTTGCTCCCATAAGGAATATTGTAAATTAGATTAGTCCGTTTCAAACCCCCAAGAATACATTTACTGTTACGTTGGTATGTCCCTTATTACTTTGATAGTAAGGTTCTCACTACATGTTCTAGTGTGGGGTAGCTTTTTACTTAATGGCCTAATCTGTCTAGGGTAATACTTACATCATGACTGATCATCCTCAGTGTCTCTGATATCCTTTCACCAGCCCTCTTCACAGGTTATTTAAACTACTACTATGAAAATATAACTGTATTCCAAATAGATATGTACAGAATATACAATTACAGCATTCACATATTCAAAACATAAGCCTGCATACCCCTTAGCTGCTCTTCTAGGACAGTCCACATGGTGCATTTCAACAATGTCCTTCTCTCTTCTTGACATAACTCTGGGCTAACCAGTGTTTTGACATACTTTAGTCACCCTGGGTATGGTGGCCACAACTTAAGTTATAAAAACTCACCCCTGGAGCACACATAATGCCCAAAAGAAATAGAAGGACCCAGAGGTCCTGCCAGCTGGGAGTCCACCAACAGAGAGAGAGAGAGAGAGGAGGGGGGGGGAGCCTAGCTAAACTCCTCCCACCAAAACAAAAGACTGTTGCCAAGCACAATTCTCTTGTTACCACAATTCTACTATACCTTATTTTACTGTTACAAAAAGAAAACAACTTTATAAACTACTTATTTAAATTGTGTGTGTGTGTCTATAGTATAACCTATTATATTAAGAAAAACAGGCTTGACTCAGCTGCCTTACAGCCATAAGAGTGATCTGCCCTTATGACATTTAGAGCTGAGTCCCCATCAATTCAATATAATTAGGTATCCCAGAGTAACTTACAGATACATAAATACATGTTGGGCCCCATAGCCCCATAACATTTACAAAAGCACTTACAAAAATACACTTACATAATTATTCGAGTTGGGAGCTGATTGTAAGTCGGGGGTCCACTGTAATTTTGAAAAAATACATACAGTGGGATCCCCGGTTAACATAATTAATCCATTCTAGAGAGAGTGTCTTATACCGAATCTGACTTAATCCGAATTAATTTTCCCCATAAGAAATAATGTAAATCCAATTAATCTGTTCAAGACACCCAAAAGTATTAAACAAAATAATTTTTTTACATGAAATATACATTTCCCTACACAGAAAACAATGAGATATGCAGAGTAAAACATTACTGAAATAACACTTACCTTTATTGAAGATTTATTGATGAGTGATGAGACAGGAGGGAAGAGGATGGAGGTGTACTATTGTTTGGAAGGGATATCCCCTTCCATAAGGACTTCAGGTACCAAGTCCTTTTCCGGGGTTACTTCCCTTTGTTTTTTAATGCCACTAGGACCAGCTTGAGAGTCACTGTACCCCTGTCACACCAAAAATCTGTCCAGAGAGCTCTGTTTCTGGCGTGTCTTTAAGATTTCCCTAAATGGGACACAACATTGTCATTGTAGATGTTGCCAGCAGCACCTGCAACAGCTGTGTCAGGGTGATGTTCATCCATAAATGTTTGCATTTTATTCCACTTTGCACAAATGTCCTTAATCTTTGAAGAAGGTACCTTCCTCCATCTCTCTTCCTCCTCCTCTGAAGGAAATTCCCGAGCTGTGGTCTGTTGCTGTTGCAGCTCTGAAGTGGTTAGCTCTTCATCGTCGTCCTTCACCAACTCTTCCACATCCTCCAAACTCACATCCAACCCCACGGAATTCCCCAATGCCACAATAGACTCCACAACTGGCATAAGCTCCTCAGGGTCAGCCCCAGAATGTACACATTCTGGCCACAATTTTCTCCAAGCAGAGTTTAAAGTCCTGGAAGTCACTCCCTCCCAAGCCCTACCTATAAGGTTTATGCAATGGAGGACACAGAAGTGATCTTTCCAGAACTCTCTTAGGGTCAATTCAGTGTCTGAGGTCATTTTAAAGCACTTTTGAAACTGCTTTGGTGCACAATTTCTTGAAATTTGAAATGACTTTCTGGTCCATGGGCTAGAGGAGAGGAGTGGTATTAGGGGGAAAGAATTTCACTTCAATGAAACTATACTCCGGCACCATTCGCTCTTCCAAGTCTGGAGGATGAGCAGGAGAACTGTCCATTACCAGGAAGCACTTGAGTTTCAATTTATTTTCCAGGAGGTATTTTTTCACACTGGGGCCAAACATGTCGTGGAACCAATCTAGGAAAATGTCCCTCGTGACCCATGCCTTACTGTTTGCCTCCACATAACACACAATTTAGTCTTTTTGATGCTGTTTTTCTTGAACACTCTGGAAATTTCGGAGTGATACATGAGTAAAGGCTTCACTTTCAAATCCCCACTAGAATTACTACAAAACATGAGAGTTAGCTTTTCTTCCATAGGCTTGTGTCCTGGGGGTGCCTTTTCCTCTTGAGTAATGTAGGTCCTGTTTGGCATTTTCTTCCAAAACAGGCCTGTTTCGTCACAACTGAACACTTATTGGGGTTTGAATTTTTCAGCCTCTATGTACCCCTTGAATTCCTGAACATATTTTTCAGCCACTTTTTTGTCAGACTACTGCAGCCTCACCATGGCTTATTCACACTGTGTATGCCACTACGATTCTTAAATCTCCCAAACCAACCATTGCTGGTCTTAAATTCACCAATATCAGTACTAGTTCCAGGTATTTTCTTAATGAGATCATCATGCAACTGCCTTGCCTTTTCACATATAAACTGACTACGAAAACACTATTCCAGATACACTGTAATTCGTTCTCGTTGATCCACACCAACAACAGTCTCTCCACATCTTCGAGTATTTGCAATCTCTGTTTTGTAAGCATATTTGCACCTTTTGCAACAACAGCTTCCTTGACTGCCTTTTTTTCTTGGCCAAGATAGTAGCGATGGTTGTATGGGGTTGTTATACAACCTGGAAAGCTTGGAGACACGCACTCCACTTTAGCATTTTGTGATGATCTCTTTCTTGAATTCTATAGTGTTTCTCACCCTCTTTACCAAAGGGCTGGCACTAGAAGCTTTCTTTGGGCCCATGGTGACTTATTTAGCAGTTACAAGCACTAAAAGCAATGGAATATTACAAAATGTATTGCATGTATGCATGAAATCATCCTCACTGGCTTGTAAACAATGGCACACTGGCTGTGTATGGAGTGTCTGGGCCTCTCACGGTGCATGGACACATTTGGGACGAATGACTTTAACCGAGCCAATACTTTGATGCAAAAATGTTACTTAATCTGATTATTACTTAAACCCTTTTAACTGTTCCAAATTAGTCTACGTTTGCTCACGTAGCGCTCCGAAATAGATCTACCTATTTTATATTGTTTCTTATGGAGAAAATCAAGGTCAGAGCGCTACGCGCACAAACGTAGATCTACATTTAAGGGTTAATTCGATTATTACTTAATCCAATGACGTCTTAATCCGGGGGTCCACTGTAAATGGATTAATGAAAATGTGTATACAGTATTAGCATAATATACATTTGATGAGACTTGGTGATTATTATTGAGTACAGTGGACCCTCGGTCATCAGCCATTCCTGTTATCGGCCAACTCGGTGATCGGATGGTTTTTCGGCTCCCGGTGATCGGACATTTCGGACGCGTCTGTCCGTCGGCTGGGGACACTTGCTTATCAGATTGGCTGTGTCTTTCGGTGTGTGAGGAAGCTTCTGCTCATGTATCCAAACATTTTGTTTGTTTTCCAGTGTTTTTAGTGAGTTTTTTGCAGTGCAGCTGCGAAATAAGTAACCATGGCTCCAAAGAAAGTTCCTAGTAAAGTTCATGTTTTGGTAAGAAGTGAGAAAAGACACATGGAATTTTATGCAGACGTGTAGCAGACATGCAGGAAGTGTAGCAGGCATGTAGGAAGTGTAGCAGGTATGCAGTAAGTGTAGCAAGCATGCAGGAAGTGTAGCAGGCATGCAGGAAGTGTAGTAGGCATTCCAGAGCCAGCAATAGTCTTCAATAAATCGTTATTGTACAATTACTGATTTATTAGTTAAAAAGTGATTTTTTGGTGAATAATTTTGTCTGGAACAGATTAATTGTATTTACACTAATTTTTATGGGTAATATTATTTTGTTTTTTGGCCATTTCGGTTTTAGGCCGAGCTTCTGGAACGGATTACAGCTGATAACCGAGGGTTCACTATCAGTGAAACCCCAGACTTACTATTGGCCTTCATCTTATGATAAAATCATCGTACGAAGCACCTTCAGCATAAAAACAATTTCCCCGCCCTACGAAGAAAAGTTCAACTTACATCATTTGTCCCAAATGCGGTCCATCTGGCGAGAGCGCCTCAGCTCAGCTAGTGCCATTGTTTACAAGCCAGGGTGGATAGTCGCACGCATACATTCGATAAAAATTGTATTATTCATTGTTTTAGTGCTGTAAAACTACTAATAAGCAACCATGGGCCCAAAGAAAGCTTCTAGTGCCTAACCCTGTGATAAAAGGGCGAGGAATTACTATCGAAATACTATCGTACCATGGCCCTCAGCTGCTGCTGCACCACATCAGCTGTGCTGTACCACAGTCAGCTGCTGCCTGCAGCTTTACCATGGTCAGCTGTGCTGCTGCTGTAACATGCGTCAGCTGCGCTTGCTGGACCATGGTCAGATGCTTACTGCTGCCGTACCAAGTCAGCTGCTGCTGCTGTTTTACCACGGTCAGTGCTTCTGCTGCCGTACCCACAGTCAGCTGCTGCTGCACCACCATCAGCTGTTGCTTGCACCACCATTCAGCTGGCTGCTGACACCACCCTCAGTGCCTGCCTATAAACACGGTCATGCTCTGCACCACCATCAGCTGTTGCTGCCACCACCATCGCTGCTGCTGCACCTTATACACTGTTCAGCTGCTGATGTTCCTGTACCCACTGTCAGCTGTGCTGCTGTACCAAGGTTCTAGCTGCCTGCTTACACCGTTAAGCTGTGCTGCCCACCATCAGTGTGCTGTACCACAGTCAGCTGATGTGCTGGTTGTACCATGGGTCAAACTGCTGCTGCTGCTTGTGCTGCTGATGCTGCCTACCATGGTTCAGCTTGCTGCTGCACCACCATCAGCTGTTGTTGCACACCATTCAGCTGCTGCTGTACCACAGTCAGCTGCTGATGCTGCTGCTGTACCATGGTCAGCTGCTGCTGCTGCTGTACCACAGTCACCTGCTGACTGCTGCTGTACCATGGTCGGATGGCTGCTGCACCATCATCAGCTGTTGGCTGCACCACATCAGCTGTTGCTGCAACACATCAGCTGTTGTTGGTGTGGCTTAATGAGAAACAATTAACCCAGAGGGTTAGCCACCCAGGATAACCCAAGAAACCCAGTGCATCATCAAGGACTGTCTAACTTATTTCCAATGGGGTCCTTAATCTTGTTCCCCAGTATGCAACACACACAGTCAACTTAAAAAAAAAAAAATACAAAAAAAAAAAAAAACACCCTGTGTGACAGGAAAATGTCTGGAACTAGTGCTCATATTGGTGAATTTAAGGCCATCAAAGGTAGTGGCATACACAGTGTGATAAAGCATGGTGAAGCTGAAAAATTCCAACCCCAACAAGTGTTTAATCATGACAAAACAGGCCTGTTCTGGAAGAAAATGCCAAACAGGACCTACATTACTCAGGAGGAAAAGGCACCCCCAGGACACACGCCTGTGAAAGACAGGCTAACTCTCATGTTTTGTTGTAATGCTAGTGGGGATTGCAAAGTGAAGCCTTTACTCATGTATCACTCTGAAAATCCCAGAGTGTTCGAGAAAAACAGTGTTTCATCACTCATCACTACATCTTCAGTAAAGGTAAGTGTTATTTATTCTTCATTTAGTACAGTACACTGTGTATGTATCCTTCTTTTTGTGTGTAGGAAAATGTATATTTCATGTGGTAAAAAATTTTTTTCATACTTTTGGGTGTCTGGAATAGATTAATTGAATTTCTATTATTTCTTATGGAGAAAATTAATTCAACTTACGATAATTTTGTCTAACGATGAGCTCTCTGGAACAGATTAATATCGTAAGTCGAGGGTCCACTGTATTATTATTATTACTAATATGGCGTCTTGACACATGAGACATTCTTATTGATTTTAATGTATACCTGTATGCAAGCACAGTAAGTTTATTTAAGTACAGGTATACATAGGTATAATTATCAGAGTACAGTGGAACCTTGACTTAGGAATTTAATCGTTCTGTGGTACCTAGCTATATACTCAATTTACTCATATAACAAATCAATTTTCCTCATTTAAATTAACTGAAAAGGCATTAATCCATTCCTGCACTCTGGAGACAAGACAAAATACTTAAATATGACACTAATGTCAACTGTACGGCTTATTTATCTATCACAATTCATCTAATATGACATAATAAACAATGCAATTAACACAAAAACATGATATATACTCTAGAATGAATAAAATAGGCCGTAATATGGTGGCAGAGGCAGCGGTGGAAGTGTCCGCCATTTCCTGTCTAACTTTGATTATAGTATATTATCTGTGAAGCTAATTGCAGAAATATCATATAAAAAACATAATAAATCATAATACACTACAAAATGTCAAGAAATGTTAAACTGTTTATATAAAGTGTATATGTACTTACACACTTGGAGCAGAGATGGTGGGGATGTTGAGGGTGAGGGGATGTGAGGAGTGGGGGATGAGGGTGAGGGATGTTGGGGGGGGGGTTTGAGGGGGGGTTTGATGGGGGGGGATGTTGGGGTGGGGGGATTTTTGAGGGTGGGGGTGTTGGGGGGTGAGGGATGTTGGGGGTGGGGGATGTTGATGGGGGGGATGTTGATGGTGGGGGATTTTGGGGGGGGATGTTGAGGTGGGGATGTTGGGGGTGGGGGATGTTGAGATGGGGGATGTTGAGGTGGGGGATTTTGGGGGGGGGGATGTTGAGGGTGGGGGATGTTGGGGGGGGGGGATTTTAGGGGGGGGGGGGTTTTGGGGTGGGGGATGTTGAGGGGGGGGGGATGATGTGGTGGGGGGATTTGAGGGTGGGTGATGAGGGGGGGGGGATGTTGAGGGTGGGGATGTTGAGGGGGGGGGGAGTTGAGGGTGGGGTTTTTGGGGGTGGGGGGGTTTTGTGGGGGGGGGGATGTTAGGGGGGGGGATCTTGGGGGTGGGGGATTTGAGGGTGGGGGATTTGATGGGGGGGATTTTGGGGGGGGGGGGGATTTTGAGGGGGGGGGGTTGAGGGGGGGGGGGTGTTGAGGGGGGGGGGATGTTGGGGGGTGAGGGATTTGAGGGGTGGGGGTGTTGGGGTGGGGGTTTGAGGGGGGGATGTTGGGGTGGGGGATGTTGTGGGTGGGGGGAGTTGAGGGGGGGGATCTTAGGGGGGGGGATGTTGAGGGTGGGGGATGTTGGGGTGGGGGTGTTGATGGGGGGGGATGTTGAGGGTGGGGGGAGTTGGGGTGGGGGGTTTGAGAGGGGGGATTTTGGGGGTTGGGGGTTTTGAGGGTGGGGGTGTGGGGGTGGGGATTTTGGGTGGGGATTTTGAGGGTGGGGGTTTAAAGGTGGGGGGATTTTTGTGGGTGGGGGGGGATGTTGGGGGGGGGGGTTTTTGAGGGGGGGGTTTTGGAGGGGGGGGGATTTTGGGGGGGGGATTTTTTGGGGGGGGGT
>NC_069404.1:86992046-87041252 GCF_026875155.1 Cherax quadricarinatus
CCCCCCCCCCCCTTTTTTTTTATACTATATAATTATATTATATATTATATATATATAAATAATCTATTTCTACATTTATTTATTTATAAAAATATTTTGACCATGACGACCCTTTTACATATGACATCCCTTTGACTGACAAGCATTCACTGGTAACCAGAATTATATTAAAATTTATTTAATTGTGTGAACAGATAAAGAAAAATTAATAAAATTCAACAAAACAGAATATTTTAGAAACTGCCAACATACTAACAAAAAATAAAAGCCCATAATAAAATATTAAATTCTCACATATGTTTACCTGCCAAGTATTGAAAATCCAATTATTTTTAACGTTATACTAAATTTTTACTAGGAGCAACAGGTATCTCTATATATATTGAACACTTTAAGACACTATATTATAATTTTTTTTGAATATTTTTTTAAGAAGTGAAGGAGCAACTTTTGTTTACATCGCAGCTTCAGGCAAGACGCTGTCCTAGTCATAGATTCTTTTATTTTAATTACTGCAGCTGAGGAGATCTGAGATTATCATGACTAAAAGTAAGACTCGGGAGTGATTTTAAGATACGAGACGGTATTTAAGTTAGTTATAAGTATTCCATAAGGTGCAAGCTGGTGGACAAGATGGGGCCAAGAAGGACGAGGTGCAAAAAAATAAGACATTAAGACATGTTCGCTGTAGAGCTTTATCAAGTTATAATATTATAAAGGTCTAAAGTGAGCGTTATAGTGTCCCAATAATATGTTGTTGTGCAGCATATGTCTTACACATGAGTGATGTGTGCAGTATAACACAGTCAAGTAGGGCTGACCTGACTTCACTTACGGCACTAAATACATTTTTTTTTCTTTAAGTAAATTAAGTTTTGCGATTACATATGAAAATGTTCATACAAGCTGTTGTTTTGATTTTCTACAATGTTTTTTATATTGTACATGATAATTATGGGCATACACAATTGTAATAAATCACTGCCAGCTGGATCAGTGACCATTACAGCTGTACTTTATTTCAGTAATTTATATCACATGATGATAAAATATAAAAATTGTGGGTATGAAATTACGTAGATATGTGGATTTAAAACTTATTGATTAATTGTAAGAATATCCTGTGTTAAATTGACATAAAATGGTGACAAGTTTCTTCAGATAATAAACTGGAATATACAGTGAGAAAATTTATACAAGTATAGTCAGGTGAGTGGCCAGGACATTGTCATTACTTGAGATGTTTCCAAGTTCAGAACATTGCACGAAGCCTACCAATCCTTCTGATGATCTGTGTAAGATTAGTTGGGCTGAAAGTTTGGCTAAACTGAACACCTGTAGTTTACCTGGAGAGGGGTTTCGGGGCCAAACACCCCCACGGCTTAGTCTGAGACCAGGCCTCATGGTGGATTAGGGTCTGATCAGCCAGGCTGTTACTGTTGGCTGCATGCAAACTGATGTACAAACCACAGCGTGATTGGTCAGGTATTGACTTTAGGTGCCTGTCCAGTGCCTTCTTGAAGACAGCCAGGGTCTGTTGGTAATTCCCCTTATGTATACTGGGAGGCAATTGAACAGTCTTGGGCATCAGACACTTATTGTGTTGTCTCTCACTGTACTCGTGGCGCCCCTGCTTTTCATCGGGGGAATGTTGCATCTCCTGCTGAGTCTTTTGCTTTCATAGGGAGTGATTTTCGTGTGCAGGTTTGATACCAATCCCTCCAGGACCTTCCAATTGTATATTATCATGTATCTCTCTCGCCTGCCTTCCAGGGATTACAGATCAAGGGCCTTCAACCGTTCCCAGTAATTTAGGTGCCTTATCATACTTATGTGTGCTGTGAAATCTCTTTGTACACTCTCCAGGTCTGCAATGTCTCTAACCTTGAAGGGGGCTGTTAGTGTACAGCAGTATTCCACCCTAGAGAGAACAAGCAATTTGAAGAGGATCATCATGGGCTTGGTGTCCCTAGTTTAGAAGGTTCTCATTATCCATGCTATCATTTTCCTTGCAGATGAGGTAGATACATTGTTGTGGTCTTTTTAAGGTGAGATCCTCTGACATTATCACTCCCAGGTCCTTCACATTTTCTTTTTTTTGCTCTATTGTATGGTTAGAATTTGTTGTATACCCTGATACATTTTTAATTTCCTCAAGTTTTCCATATCTGAGTAGTAGAAATTTCTCCTCGTTGAAATTCATATTGTTTTGAGTGGCCCATTTGAAGATTTGGTTGATGTCTGCTTGGAGTTTTGTGGTGTCTTTGATGGAGGTCACTGCCATGGCAATCCAGGTGCCATCTGAAAAGGAAGTCCAACTACTATAATTCCTCGTACAACTATGTATCATGTCCAAATAAACTAGTATATGAATATGAATATGTATATGAAGACGTGGAGCTATGGCTTACATCTCTGTCTATGTTGGAAATGAGGATGAGGAATAGAGTGGGACGAGTACTGTGCCTTGTGGAGCAGAGCGTTTTGCTTGGGACTTTACTCTGTTTTCTGTTACTCTTCGTGTTATATTTGTCAGGAAGTTTAGATCCATCTACCAACTTTTCCTGTTATTCCTTTATCATGCATTTTGTGCTGCTATCTACACCATGATGCACACTTGTCAAAGCTTTTGCAAAGCTGTCTTAGTGGACAGGTAGCTGGGAAAGGCAGGAGCGACCTGGCTCTAAAACCCGGTGTTTGCCCGGGGTGTGTAATGATGGTTATTAGGTAGTTGGCTATCTTGATATTTGAACCCTATCAAGATTTTTATGATATGGGATGTTAGTGCTTCGTCTGTAGTTCTTAGCAATTGCTTTACTGCCACATTTGTGGAGTGGGGCTATGTATGTTGTTTTTAGCGTGTGTGGGATGACCCCTAGTGTCCTTGCCTCCCTCTCCATAGAATGCCTGAAGGACATGGTAGGGGCTTCTTGCAATTCTTGATGAATACAGAGTTCCATGAGTCTGGGCCTAGGGCAGAGTGCATGGGCATGTCATTTATTGCCTTTTCAAAGTCTTGTGGATTTAGGATAATATCCAAGATTTTTGAGATGACAGAATTTGGGGTTTCATTCATAAAGAATTCATTTGGATTGTCGACCCTTAGTCTGGGCAGCGGCTCACTGAACACTGAGTCATATTGGGACTTTAATGTCTCATGCATTTCTTGGCTGTCATCTGTGTATGTCCCATCCCGCCTAAGCATATTTTTGTGAAGGTAATAAGACAAAAAAAAAATTTCTGATCAGTACTTACCGAGATACAGTGCCAAGAAGTTTGTCCAAAATGATGTGGTGGCGGCAACATCGACGAATTCCACATATGCGCATTACTTTATTTAGCGGTTTTTGTAGTTTTTTCTTTTCTTTTCCAATTTTTTTCTTTTCCTTCTAACATTTGGGGCCTGAGAGACCAATACTATATATAATGTATATATATAAACTCACTGTATTGAACACAATAACCGCACTAAAGTTATTATCATATTATTGTTTACCACTGTTGTTTATTACAATAAACATGCACAAATCTTGTATAATACAGTGGTCCCTCGTTTATCGTAATTAATCCGTTCCTGGAGCCGTTACTATAAACGAAATTTACGATTTACGAATCAATTTCCCCATAAGAAATAATGTAAATACAATTAAATCCGTTCCTACACCAGAAGTATTAAAACAAAAAAATTTTTTAACATGAAATATACATGTAGTACATAAACAATACAATGGGAAATGATGAATGAAACATTAACAGCATAACACTTACCTTTGTTGGGATTCTTCTTAGTGATGGGAACTGGAGGAGGAGAGAGAGTGGATGTATAAAGTTTGGAAGGGGAATCCCCTTCCATCAACACTCAGGTCCCATTTGCTTTTCTGGGTTTGCTTCTCTTCTCTGTTTCTTAATGCCACTGGGGACCACCTTGAGAGTCACTGGAGTCCTGTCTCACAAATAACTGTGGGGGAGAGCTCTGTTTCGGGCGTCTCTTTAACACTTCCCTAAAATTGGCCCAAGACTTTGTCACTGTACATGTTGCCAACCGGGCTATGCAAAAACCCTTGTTAGGGTGATGTTTCTCCATAAAGCTTTCATCTTACCCCACAAGTAAAAATCTCTTTAATTTCTGAAGAAGGCACCTTATTCCATCTCTTTTCCTCCTCTGCAGCAAGATTCTGAGCTGCGATGTGTTGCTTTTTCCCTGCTGAAGCTCTTGCAGCTCCTCAGTGGTGAGCTCTTCATTGTGGTTTCCACCAATTCTTCCACATCCTCCAAACTCACATCCAACCCCATGGAACTCTCCAGTGCCACAATTGATTTTACAACAGACTTAGGCTCATTAGGGTCAGTCCCAAATCTTCAAAATCCCTCTTGTCGACACAATCGGGCCCACAGTTTTCCTCCAGGCAGAGTTCAAAGTCCTGGTAGTCACTCCCTCCCAAGCCATACCTATAAGGGTTATGCAGTGGAGGATGCTGAAGTGTTCTCTCCAAAATTCCTTAGGGTCAAGTGAGTGTCTGTGGTCACAGTCAAACACCTGTGAAAAAATTGCTTTTGTGTAGAGTTTTTTAAAGTTTGCAATAACCTGCTGGTCCAAAGGGTTGGAGGGAGAGGAGTGGTATTCGGGGGCAAGAACTTTACTGGATGAACCCAAACTCCTCGAAAATTAGGTCATCCAAGTTTGGAGGATGAGCAGGTGCATTGTCCATTACTAGCACGCACTTTAGATCCAATTTCTTTTCCAGGAGATACTCCTTCACACTAGGGCCAAACACTTCATTGAACCACTCGACGAAAATTTCCCCGTGACCCCATGCCTTACTATTAGATTTCCAAAACACACACAATTACTCTTCATAACATTGTTTTTCCTGAACACTCTGGGATTTTCCCGAATGGTACACTAGTAATGGCTTCACTTTGAAATCCCCCCTAGCATTAGCACAGAACAAAAGCGTCAGCCTGTCTTTCATAGGCTTGTGTCCTGGCATTGCCTTTTCCTCTTGTGTAATGAAGGGCCTCTTTAGCATTTTCTTCCAAAAGAGGCCTGTTTCGTCCCCAATTGAACACCTTGTTCAGGTTTCAGTCCTTCACCTCTATGTACTCCTGGAATTCATGCACATAATTTTTCAGCCGCCTTGTGGTCCGAACTGGCAGCCTCACCATGCCTTACCACACTGTGTATGCCAGTACGGTTCTTAATCTCTCAAACCAGCCTTTGCTGGCCTTAAATTCACTACTTCACCACTATTTGCAGGCAATTTCTTTACCAAATATACATGCAAAATGCCTGTCTTTTCACAAATAATCGAAGTCATAAGAGTATTCTCCTGCTAATTGTTTCTCATTTATCCACACCAATAATAACTTCTCAAACCCCTTCGAGTACTGGTATCTCATTTTTGTCAGCATAAATACTCCCCTTTGCAACAATAGCTCCTTTATTTAATTTTTCTTGGCCATTATGGAACATAAGGTTGTGTAGGGTTTCTTTTACATCCTGGACAGTTCGGCCACGCTTGAACCACTTTCATATTGTTCAATGATGGTTTTCTTAAATTCAATCGTATTTCTCACCTTCTTTACCACAGGCTTGGCACTAGGAGCTTTCTTTGGAGCCATGGTAGCTTATTTAGTACTTGCAAGCACTAAAATTTAAATTTGGGAAAATTATGAAATATTTCGCTGGAGCACGTGAGGGGACCCTTCGCTCACTGGTTAAACAATGCCAGACTGGCTGCCGCCCCCAGCTCACGCAGTGGGTACGCGTCCCGGACGAACTATGACTCGTGAGTCAACCTATGAAAAGCGAGTCCATGTTTATACGAAAATACCCCTATGATTGGCGAATTTCACGATTGCCGGGAACTACGAAAACCGGGGGACCACTGTACTAATGTTCTTTCTTATATTTACATATTTACAATCACTGGACATGGTTTTAGAACTGCTGGAGCTTGTGGAACTCCTTGAAACAAGGCACCATGCACAGAGGCACCTTACATTCCTCACACATAAACCGAGTGTCTTTGCGTCTTTGTTGCCGTCGTTTTGTTTGTGCACAGACGATGCATCTCTTCTGAGCAAATTTCTTCTGAGTTCAATGAAGCTGTATTATGAAATGATCACCTTCCCTCCTCAAACGCTTGGGTATATCCTGAGGAATTCGAGGACCTTGTTGTATAGCAGGTGTTCTTACCTGGTACTTCATTATGAGTTGTCTGACGAACAGACAAACAAAATTCACCATACGGTGGTCTGTTGCCAGTCTTTATTTGGTACATATTATATGCATTGAGCATTGAAATGTCCATGAGATGGAAGAAAAGTTTCATGTACCACTTGTAACTCTTACGAACACAATCAACAAAACCAATCTGCATGTCACATTTGTCAACCAAGCGCATGTTTTGTGTATAATCAATCACTGTCACTGGTTTTCGAATACGTTCATTAGTCTCTCGATCAACTTTGCCACTGTCTTGCATTTCATTACAGTGAATGGTTGTCAACAATGTGACATCTCGTTTGTCATGCCACCGTAATGCCATGATGTCATTGGCAGTAAACACCTGCACGTCATCACCACGAGCACCTGCGTTGAGCCTGGGCATATGTTTACGATTAGAACGCATTGTGCCACACATCTGTCTTGTTCACTCGCAAGAAATCACTGAGTAACGGGCTTGTGTACCAGTTATCGGTATATAATGTATGCCCCTTACCAAGATAAGGTGCCATCATGTTTCTCACTACGTCACCTGAGATACCCAATAACATCTTGGTATCTTTCAATGTTTTACTTACCGTGTATACAGCAATATCCAACACCAGGCCACTGTCACAGTCACAAACAGTTTTATACCAAAGCGTTTCCTCTTGCTCGGTATATACTGCTTGAATGACAGTCTACCTTTGAACAAAATCAAAGACTCGTCAATTACAAGATTCTTGAATGGATAAAAGTATATGCTGAACTTTTGTTTGAGATACATAAAAACATTTCTAATCTTGTATAACCTGTCACTTCTGTCAGGCCTGGTTTTGTCAGAGAAGTGCAACATACGTAACAGTAAGATAAACCTGTTCACTGGGATGATTTCACTGAAGACCGGGGTAGGAATTAGCCGATCTGTGGACCAGTATGCTTTTATATTATGCTTATAGACATGAGGCATAAGCATTTTTGTTGCAAAAAGCAAATACATTTCTGCAACAGTCGTCTCTTTCCACCTGTGTAGTCTTGACTGTGGTGATATGATCGTATTTGCCATGGTGTACTTAAAATACTTATTACTTTCCTTGACAATAGTTTCCATCAATGGCTGGTCAAAGAATAATTCAAAGAACTCCAGTTCATTGGCCGTGGTTCCAAGGGGACAAGTAGGTAGAATTCCACTGTGAGAGTCATCAAAGTGGTGGGGCTTGGGAACAAAATTGGGATTTTGCTGCCAATCCCAGATACGGTTTGCTGGTGGATACTGGACATCATAGGCTGGTTGTGCGGGTGGTTGTGGTGGGCTGGTGGCTGACGCTCCGCTTTGTCCTTGAACTGAGGAGTCAGCAGCGTGGGTCCCAGCCTGGGCTCGTGAGTCATGCATGGCGGTACCACTACCATCACCACTACCACCATCTATTGATGCCTGTGGTCTATCCATGCCAAGTGTAGCCACATCATCCTCACTATCACTATCTAAACCTGGTGTAGGGCCACGGGATGTACTCCGTTCCTTGGGCACAGCATAGGGTACACTACCCGAGCGCATGTGGCGGCGTACATACCGACGCTTCACTGGTGAATATGATTCCTCACTATCACTACTCGAATGATCGTCAATCGCAATAAAATCACAATCCACGTCACTATCATCATCATTACTGAAGTCAGAGGCCTGGCCACGCGAAAATATTAGTTTTCTCTTGCGTTGAGGTACAACTCACCGTGGCTGACAAGTGCCCACACCAGAGGTAGAAGGTTGAGGATCGTCAGGGTTTTTTGCACTATTATTGATATCCTGGTCATTCCTTTCGGTCACTAACTGATCAAAGCCATAGAATTCATCTTCTGACTTGCGACGGGGCATGGTGAACAAGGGTAACTGAGCCGGTGTTTCCACAATGCTATGCGGGCGCCTAGATTTTTTGTTTATGGCGCACATCCACCATGCAGACCCATTCTCTCGCATGTAGGCCTATGAGCGCTTTCGTGATAAATTTGACGGCGCTAGAATTTTGGCGTAGATCTATGGTTTGGACACTCAACGTGAAGCCGTAGATCTACGGGACTGACCCTGAAAGGGTTAATACTGGATGTTGTTTTTCCCTTAGATTTGGCATAAGAGAAGAATTATTTTGTTTTTATTGTTTAATTTCCTTTATGGCTTTTAGTTCTTCCTGTGATTCTTGTCTCCTGTAAGATTCCTTCAGCTTAAGTGTGATACGTATTTGCAATTCCATTGACCAGTACCTCCCTTTATATTTCGGGTATATTGCCCCTCTCAGCAGCTCTATGACTCTTTGCCTTCGTCAGTATAGGGAGCATCTCTCTCTAGTTTACATCTTCTCTTTCTTTTTCTTAATGGGATGTGTCTTGAGCAGATCTTAAGAACCAGAGTTCATTTTTCCTAGGCAAATGTTTGGATCCATGTTGATTAGGATATCTTCCCAGCTTGTTTCATTTAGGACATGGTTGACTTGATCCCTTTGTATGTTTTTGTTATTAAAATTGAATTTTGTGAAGAGACCTTCATAACTGATCACATTTTGCTGGTCAGGAGCCCTGGGCATACATGTCTGTACTTCTATTATGTTGTGATTTGAGTGTATTGTCTTTGTTTCTGTTGTATTACGTATTGGATCATTGTTGTTAATATATATGAGGCTCAGCGTATTTTCTAGTCTTGTAGGCTCTTAATATTTGCTGGTTTAACCCGTAAACGGTCCAAACGTATATATACGTTTTTTCAACATTTGAAAGTATGTAAAAAAGTAATCTTTTTTTTTTTTTTTTACATTTGAAAATGTGTAAAAAACTTTGATCTACGTTTTTGTTTTTTTTGCTATATTTGAAAATATGTAAAAAAAAGTAGATCTACTTTTAGAGCACTACGCATATGAACGTAGATCTGCTTGGACCGTTTACGGGTTAAGGTGAATTTGGTGTAGGGATGTAATAGTTTGTGTGTGTGTGTGAGTTTTTCATTTGAGCTTCCTCCTGGGGTGATCTCCGCTAAAACATTGTTGAACATGCATTTTTGTGTTTTGCCCATTTTCTTTGTAACTAGCTGGCATCCTTCCATGGCATCAAGCATGCAGTCTGATCCCTATGTATCATGGAGGTGTTATTCATGTCATGAGTCCTTCAGGAGTATTGGTGTTCTTTCAACCAGGTCTGTAGGCTATAAGAGGTCTCTTCCACATATTTCTGATTGCAACCTCCACATGGAATGAGGTAGATACCTACATTGTGGATGGGCAGATTAGATTGACTAGATCGGCTTATGATAGGGTTTCCTATGAGAGGCTGACTTGGAAACTTCAGAACACTGGCAGAATAAAAGGCATACTTAAAATGGATGGGCAATTTTTCATATGGGAGAAAAATTCAAACAGCAGTAAGAGGAAAAATGTCCTCTAAGGTAAATGTTATCCTTGGGGTGCCACAAGCATCTGTATTTGCCACTGTTTTTAATTTATATAAATAACTTAGGATTGCTGGTTTCTTTTTCTGTCTCATAAACACGCTAGATAACAGGGATATCTTGCTACTCCTACTTACACTTTGGTCACACTTCACAGACACGCACATGCATATATATATACATTCATCTAGGTTTTTCTCCTTTTTCTAAATAGCTCTTGTTCTTCTTTATTTCTTCTATAGTCCATGGGGAAGTGGAAAAGAATCTTTCCTCCGTAAGCCATGCGTGTCGTATGAGGCGACTAAAATGCCGGGAGCAATGGGCTAGTAACCCCTTCTCCTGTAGACATTTACTAAAAAAGAGAAGAAGAAAAACTTTATAAAACTGGGATGCTTAAATGTGCGTGGATGTAGTGCGGATGACAAGAAACAGATGATTGCTGATGTTATGAATGAAAAGAAGTTGGATGATCCTGGCCCTAAGCGAAACAAAGCTGAAGGGGGTAGGAGAGTTTCAGTGGGGGGAAATAAATGGGATTAAATCTGGAGTATCTGAGAGAGTTAGAGCAAAGGAAGGGGTAGCAGTAATGTTAAATGATCAGTTATGGAAGGAGAAAAGAGAATATGAATGTGTAAATTCAAGAATTATGTGGATTAAAGTAAAGGTTGGATGCGAGAAGTGGGTCATAATAAGCGTGTATGCACCTGGAGAAGAGAGGAATGCAGAGGAGAGAGAGAGATTTTGGGAGATGTTAAGTGAATGTATCGGAGCCTTTGAACCAAGTGAGAGAGTAATTGTGGTAGGGGACCTGAATGCTAAAGTAGGAGAAACTTTTAGAGAGGGTGTGGTAGGTAAGTTTGGGGTGCCAGGTGTAAATGATAATGGGAGCCCTTGATTGAACTTTGTATAGAAAGGGGTTTAGTTATAGGTAATACATATTTTAAGAAAAAGAGGATAAATAAGTATACAAGATATGATGTAGGGCAAAATAACAGTAGTTTGTTGGATTATGTATTGGTAGATAAAAGACTGTTGAGTAGACTTCAGGATGTACATGTTTATAGAGGGGCCACAGATATATCAGATCATTTTCTAGTTGTAGCTACACTGAGAGTAAAAGGTAGATGGGATACAAGGAGAATAGAAGCATCAGGGAAGAGAGAGGTGAAGGTTTATAAACTAAAAGAGGAGGCAGTTAGGGTAAGATATAAACAGCTATTGGAGGATAGATGGGCTAATGAGAGCATAGGCAATGGGGTCGAAGAGGTATGGGGTAGGTTTAAAAATGTAGTGTTGGATTGTTCAGCAGAAGTTTGTGGTTACAGGAAAGTGGGTGCAGGAGGGAAGAGGAGCGATTGGTGGAATGATGATGTAAAGAGAGTAGTAAGGGAGAAAAAGTTAGCATATGAGAAGTTTTTACAAAGTAGAAGTGATGCAAGGAGGGAAGAGTATATGGAGAAAAGAGAGAGGTTAAGAGAGTGGTGAAGCAGTGTAAAAAGAGAGCAAATGAGAGAGTGGGTGAGATGTTATCAAAAATTTTGTTGAAAATAAGAAAAAGTTTTGGAGTGAGATTAACAAGTTAAGAAAGCCTAGAGAACAAATGGATTTGTCAGTTAAAAATAGGAGAGGAGAGTTATTAAATGGAGAGTTAGAGGTATTGGGAAGATGGAGGGAATATTTTGAGGAATTGTTAAATGTTGATGAAGATTAGGGAAGCTGTGATTTCGTGTATAGGGCAAGGAGGAATAACATCTTGTAGGAGTGAGGAAGAGCCAGTTGTGAGTGTGGGGGAAGTTCGTGAGGCAGTAGGTAAAATGAAAGGGGGGTAAGGCAGCCGGGATTGATGGGATAAAGATAGAAATGTTAAAAGCAGGTGGGGATATAGTTTTGGAGTGGTTGGTGCAATTATTTAATAAATGTATGGAAGAGGGTAAGGTACCTAGGGATTGGCAGAGAGCATGCATAGTTCCTTTGTATAAAGGCAAAGGGGATAAAGAGAGTGCAAAAAATTATAGGGGGATAAGTCTGTTGAGTATACCTGGTAAAGTGTATGGTAGAGTTATAATTGAAAGAATTAAGAGTAAGACGGAGAATAGGATAGCAGATGAACAAGGAGGCTTTAGGAAAGGTAGGGGGTGTGTGGACCAGGTGTTTACAGTGAAACATATAAGTGAACAGTATTTAGATAAGGCTAAAGAGGTCTTTGTGGCATTTATGGATTTGGAAAAGGCGTATGACAGGGTGGATAGGGGGGCAATGTGGCAGATGTTGCAAGTGTATGGTGTAGGAGGTAGGTTACTGAAAGCAGTGAAGAGTTTTTACGAGGATAGTGAGGCTCAAGTTAGAGTATGTAGGAAGAGGGAAATTTTTCCCAGTAAAAGTAGGCCTTAGACAAGGATGTGTGATGTCACCGTGGTTGTTTAATATATTTATAGATGGGGTTGTAAGAGAAGTAAATGCGAGGGTCTTGGCAAGAGGCGTGGAGTTAAAAGATAAAGAATCACACACAAAGTGGGAGTTGTCACAGCTGCTCTTTGCTGATGACACTGTGCTCTTGGGAGATTCTGAAGAGAAGTTGCAGAGATTGGTGGATGAATTTTGGTAGGTGTGCAAAAGAAGAAAATTAAAGGTGAATACAGGAAAGAGTAAGGTTATGAGGATAACAAAAAGATTAGGTGATGAAAGATTGAATATCAGATTGGAGGGAGAGAGTATGGAGGAGGTGAATGTATTCAGATTTTTGGGAGTGGACGTGTCAGCGGATGGGTCTGTGAAAGATGAGGTGAATCATAGAATTGTTTGGGGGAAAAGAGTGAGTGGTGCACTTAGGAGTCTGTGGAGACAAAGAACTTTGTCCTTGGAGGCAAAGAGGGGAATGTATGAGGAGTATAGTTTTACCAACCCTTATATGGGTGTGAAGCGGGGTGATGAATGTTGCAGCGAGGAGAAGGCTGGAGGCAGTGGAGATGTCATGTCTGAGGGCATGTGTGGTGTGAATATAATGCAGAGAATTCGTAGTTTGGAAGTTAGGGGGGAGGTGCGGGATTACCAAAACTGTTGTCCAGAGGGCTGAGGAGGGGTTGTTGAGGTGGTTCGGACATGTAGGAGAATGGAGCGAAACAGAATGACTTCAAGAGTGTATCAGTCTGTAGTGGAAGGGGAAAGGGAGGGTAGGGGTCGGCCTAGGAAAGGTTGGAGGGAGGGGGTAAAGGAGGTTTTGTGTGCGAGGGGCTTGGACTTCCAGCAGGCATGCGTGAGCGTGTTTGATAGGAGTGAATGGAGACAAATGGTTTTTAATACTTGACGTGCTGTTGGAGTGTGAGCAAAGTAACATTTATGAAGGGATTCAGGGAAACCGGCAGGCCGGACTTGAGTCCTGGAGATGGGAAGTACAGTGCCTGCACTCTGAAGGAGGGGTGTTAATGTTGCAGTTTAAAAACTGTAGTGTAAAGCACCCTTCTGGCAAGACAGTGATGGAGTGACTGATGGTGAAAGTTTTTCTTTTTCGGGCCACCCTGCCTTGGTGGGAATCGGCCAGTGTGATAATAATAATAATAAATAAATAACTTACCAGAAGGAATGGACAACTATATTAATTTATTTGCAGATGATACAAACGTCTTGTGCAAAATAAATAATATCACGTAATTCAGTGGACCCTCGCCTAACGCTATTAATCCGTTCCTGAGAGCTCAACGTAAGGTGAAATTATCGTTAGGTGAATTAATTTTCCCCATAAGAAATAATGGAAATCAAATTAATCCGTTCGTGACACCCCAAAGTATGAACAAAAAAAAAATTTTTACCACATGAAATATTAATTTTAATACACACAAACTGAAAAAGACATGCACAGTTACATGACACTTACCTTTACGAAGATCTGGGATGATTGATGGGATGGGAGGAGGGGAGCTGTGGATGGGGGTAATGTTTGAAGGGGGAAACCCCCTTTCCCTTAGGGGCTTTAGTGGAAATCCTTTTCCCAAAGGGTTTTTCCCTTTTAAAAACATCTTTTAGGATGAGGAAAGCCGTTGTGGTGTGGGGGGGAAATTTGTGAGGCGTAGGGAAATGAAAGGGGGAAAGCAGCCGGGATTGATGGGATAAAGATAGAAATATTAAAAGCAGGTGGGGGTATGTTTTGGGTGGTTTGGGCAATTATTTTAAACCCCTTTAGGGTCCAACCCAAAATTTGGGGGTCATGACCGTGTCAGAATTTAAAAAAAAAATTTGTTATTTTTTCTTATGAAATTGTAAGAATCTTTTTTTTTGAAAGGAAAAAACAAAAGTACGAATTTGTGGAAAATTGACGAAATTATGCTCTCGCGAATTTTGAGTGTCACGTATTTTGAATCGGTGATTTTGGGCCGACTTGACCCCCTTTTGGCCAATAATTATTCCAATAAAACCCAAATTTCTTAGCATTTTCACAAAATTTACTTCTATTCTATCGATTGAGCACAAGAAATCGCCAAGTCAACTGTTTCAACTACAAAATAAAGTGATTGGAAATTGTTAATTTGGCCAAATTTTAAACACAAAGTTCAAAATATTCCAATTTCAAAATAGGGTCCAGAATGAAACAATGTAGGCATTCCTGGCACTAAACTAACATTTCCTCTGTTCATTAGTTATGTTTTGAGGCTTTAACAAATAAATTCCATTTTGATTTTTTATTCACAAATGAATTTTTATTCACACCAAAAAATAGAAGATTTACTGTTATGCAATACTGTAATAATTGATAAATATCATCACCATATTTGTGAATGTATATTAGACCCACCAGCTGTTGTGTAATTAGACGTGTGAGGTCGTTTGTTTACTCTTGAATATCGGCAAAAATTTAACATTTTCCGCTACTTTGAGCTCCAGTTTCAAGCCATTTCCAGTGCTAAAACCAATCAAAATCATCTCTATTTCTGTAGTATGTCTTCCATTCTATCAAATGAGACCAAGAAATCGCAAATACAACTATAAAAAACATACAAAAAAACACCTGCAAATTTTGCTGTTTTAATCGAAAAATCATGATTTCATTTTTTTTCTCTCATATACACAGTGTGCTGCAGGATCTGTTTTGTGTGGTGACACATACCACATAGATGTATTCTCTCATATCTGGGCCCCAAATGTACCACTCACAGTTTATCAGAGTGAGCTGAGCTCAGGCGTAGATCTACGTTTTGGACCCTGAATGTAAAGCCGTAGATCTACGGGACGGACCCTGAAAGGTTTAAATAAATGCATGGAAGAGGGTAAGGTACCTGGGGATTGGCAGAGAGCATGCATAGTTCCTTTGTAAAAGGGCAAAGGGACAAAAGAGAGTGCAAAAATTATAGGGGATAAGTCTGTTGAGTATACCTGGTAAAGTGTATGGTAGAGTTATTATTGAAAAAATTTAGAGTAAGACGGAGAATAGGATAGCAGATGAACAAGGGGGCTTTAGGAAAGGTAGGGGGTGTGTGGACCAGGTGTTTTACAGTGAAACATATAAGTGAACAGTTTTTTAGATAAGGCTAAAGAGGTCTTTGTGGCATTTATGGATTTGGAAAAGGCATATGACAGGGGGGATAGGGGGGCAATGGGGCAGATGTTGCAGGTGTATGGTGTAGAGGTAGGTTACTGAAAGCAGTGAAGAGTTTTTTACGAGGATAGTGAGGCTCAAGTTAGAGTATGTAGGAAAGAGGGAAATTATTTCCCAGTAAAAGTAGGCCTTAGACTAGGATGTGTGATGTCACCGTGGTTGTTTAATATATTTATAGATGGGGTTGTAAGAGAAGTAAATGCGAGGGTGAGCGTGTTTGATAGGAGTGAATGGAGACAAATGGTTTTTAATACTTGACATGCTGTTGGAGTGTGAGCAAAGTAACATTTATGAAGGGGTTCAGGGAAACCGGCAGGCCGGACTTGAGTCCTGGAGATGGGAAGTATAGTGCCTGCACTCTGAAGGAGGGGTGTTAATGTTGCAATTTAAAAACTGTAGTGTAAAGCACCCTTCTGGCAAGACAGTGATGGAGTGAATGATGGTGAAAGTTTTTCTTTTTCGGGCCACCCTGCCTTGGTGGGAATCGGCCAGTGCGATAATAAAATAAGAAAATCTTCCCTTCTTCTTTTAATGCCACTAGGACCAGCTTGAGTCACTGGACCTCGGTCGCACAACATATCTGCCCATAGAGGCCTTTACCTCCTGTTGCTTTATAACATTCCTAAAGTGTTTCACAACATTGTCAATGTAATAGTCACCAGCACGGCTTCCAATAGCTGTGTTAGGGTGATTTCCATCAAAAAAGGTTTACACTTTAAGCCGCATTGCGCACATTTCCTTAATCTTTGAAGTAGGCAACTTCCTCAGTTTCTCTATCCCCTCCTCCGAAGCAGTTCCCTCAGGTGTGGCCTCTTGCTGTTGAAGATGATCTAGCAGCTCATCAGTGGTTAGTTCTTCATTGTCCTCCTCCACCAACTCTTCCACATCCTCCCCACTAACCTCCAACCCCAAGGACTTCCCCAATGCCACAGTGGATTCCTCAACTGGCATAGGATTCCCAGGGTTAGCCTCAAACCCTTCAAAATCTCTTTTGTCTACACATTCTGGCCACAGTTTCTTCCAAGTAGAGTTCAAGGTCCTTTTAGTCACTTCCTCCCAAGCCTTAGCTATAATGTTTACACAATTGAGGATGCTAAAGTGATCTCCCCCAAAACTCCTTAGAGTCAATTGAGCTTCTGAGGTCACTACAAAAGCACTTTTAAACTAGCTTTTGTGTACAGTTTCTTGAAGTTGGGAAAAGACCTGCTGGTCCATGGGCTGCAGGGGAAGAGTGGTATTAGGAGGAAAAAACTACCTTAATGAAGCTCATTTCAGCAAAAAGTCGCTCCCGCCACGTCTGAAGGATGACCAGGAACATTGTCTAATACCAGGGGGCACTTAAGGTCTAATTTCTTTTCAATTAGTAATTTTTCACAGTGGGGCAAATGCATTGTGTAACCAGTCATAGAAAAAGTCCTAGTGACCCATGCCTTACTGTTTTCCCCACAGCACAAACAAATTAGCCTTGAGACATTGTTTTTCCTGAACACTCTGGGAGTTTCAGATGATACACCAATAAAGGCTTCACTTTGCAATCACCACTAGCATTGGCACAAAATCAACAGAGTAAGCCTGTCTTTCAAAGGCTTATGTCCTGGGAGTGCCTTTTCCTCCTGAGTAACGTAGGTCCTGCTTGGCAATTTCTTCCAAAACAGGCCTGTTTCATCACAATTAAACACTTGTTCAGGTTTTAGTCCTTCACTGTCTATGTACTCCTTGACTTCCTGCACATATTTTTCAGCCGCTTTGTGGTCCGAACTGGCAGCCTCAACCCCTGCCCCATCACACTATGTATGCCACTAAGATTCTTAAATCTCTCAAAAAACCCAAACCCTTTTCTGGCCTTAAATTCACTCATATCACCACTAGTTGCAGGCATTTTTCTAATTAAATCGTCATGCAACTTCCTAACCTTTTCACATATGATCGCTTGAGAGATGCTATCTCCTATCTGTTTTTCATTTATCCACACCAGTAACAGTCTCTCAACATCTTCTATCACTTGCGATCTCTGTTTCGAAAGCAAAGTTGCACCTTTGGCAAGAACACTTCCTTTTATTGCCCGTTTTTCTTGGCCACAATAGTAGCGATGGTTGATTGGGGTTTTGTGTACAGCCTGGCCAGCTCGGAGACACGCATTCCACTTTCATACTTAGCAATGATCTCTTTCTTCATATCCATAGTAATTCTCACCCTGTTTGCTGTAGGGTTGGCACTAGAAGCTTTCTTGGGGCCCATGATGACTTATTTTGCAGGTGCAATCACTAAAAAGGCTGTGATAATATGAAATATTCCGATTGAATGCTTGAAGCGACCGCGGTGGCTGGCTTGTAAACACTGGCACCCACGGAACAAGTGAGGCGGGCTCAGGCCGCACGTGGACGCGTCTCGAACGAATCACGCTGAGGGAGTTTTTTAGCGCTAGCCGAGGCAAAATTTTTGCTTTAAAATGTATCACTAGGCGGACTTAACGTTATGTGATGCGTTCGTTAGGCGAGGGTCCACTGTATTTATGTAGTATTTTGGATAAATTTAGCAAATGGAGCAACAGGTAGATGATGGAATGTGAAGTTGATAAATGCCATATATGTAAATGGAAGTGAGAGAAAGCTTTGTTTTATTGCAATACCTGCAGTATACCTGGAGGGGGTTTCAGGGTCATTGCTCCTGTGGCCCAGTCCATGACCAGGCCTTGTGGTGGATCAGGGCCTGATCAACCAGGATGTTATTGTTGGCCGCACATAAGCCAGCATTTGAACCACAGCCTGGCTGGTCAGGTACTAACTTTAAGTGCCTATCTAGCTCCTCCTTGAGGACAGCCAGGGGTCTATCGGTGATTCCCCTTATGTATGCTGGGAGGCAGTTGAACAGTCTTGGGCCCTTGAGACTTATTGTGTTGTCTCTTAGCATACCTGTGGCCCTCCTGCTTTTCATTTGGGGGATGTTGCATCTCCTCCTAGATGTTTTGCTTTTGTAGGGAGTGATTTTCTTGTGCAGATTTGGGACTAGTCCCTCTAGGTTTTCCAAGTGTATACAGCCTCTCCTCACTTAGCGATGTACTCGTTTACCGATGACTCGGACTTACAATGGGCCTTCTGACCAGTATGCATACCTAAATAATGTATATTAGAGCTGATTTCCTCTATTCTGTTTATTACAATATACAGTACACTGCTGTATAAACATTTAACCCTTTCAGCATCGACAGGCCCTCTCCCAGACTTGTTCTCAGGGTCAAAAAATTTTCAAAAAAAAAAAAAAAAATTTCTTATGAAAAGATACAGTTTTTTTTCTAAACATTATAGGCTAAAAAAATTTTTTTTTGCCATCAATACATACCAAGATATGGAGGCGTGAAGTTGACAGAAAATGAGCCGCATGTGGCATCATCGCCACCTGCCGGTCACCCGGTAATTTTTTATTTACTTTTTTCTACTTTTTTCTATTATTTTTAAAAAAAAATTTCAAGTAACTTTTATGGCCTGTGAAACCAATATGAGCACTATTTTGTAAGTTTTTTCTCTTTCTTTACTACTCAACAACTGCACGAACACTGTTGTTACTATATTGTTTACAAAACTTGTTTACACAAACGAACAATGTAAAATATTGTTTATTACAATTTTCCTATGTTTTATATATACATACACAGTCACAGGACATATTTCTAGAAGTTCTGCAGCCTGTGGAAGTCTTTGAAACACGGTGTCATGCACAGTGGTGTTTTACACTCCTCACATAAAACAAGTGTCTCTGCGTTGTTGTGGGCGTTTTTTTTGTATGTGCACATACGTAACACCTCTTCTGAGCCTTTTTCTTGAAAGCAGTAGCAGGCAGTTTTATTAGGAAGTGATCACCATGCTTCAGACGAGAAGGTAGTTGTTGATAATTTAGTGGGCAGTTTTCTATTGCAGGTGTTGTTCCTTGGTACTTGAGTAATATTTGTCTGATGACAGACAGACAAAATTTGCCATATAGTGGTTTGTTTCTGGTCCTCATCTTATACATATTATAAGCATTGAGCATGGAAATGTCCAGAAGATGGAAAAAGAGTTTTATGTACCACTTATAACTCTTGCGAACACAATCAGCAAACCTAATCTGCATGTCACATTTGTCCACTGAGCGCATATTGAAGGTGTAATGAATCACAGCTGTAGATTTTAGAATGGGTTCATTGGTCTCTCTATTCTGCCTGCCAGTGCTTGTCATTTCATTAGGGTGAACTGATGACAACAGTGTGACATCTCGTTTGTCATGCCACCGAAATGCCATGATGTCATTGGCAGCAAATGCCTGCACCTCACCTGTACGAGTGCAAGTGTCAAACCTGGGCATATGCTTACGATTTGCACACACTGTGCCACACACATCTGTCATGTTCACTCGCAAAAAATCACTGAGTAAGGGTCTTGTGTACCAGTTATCAGTATATAATACAGGTCTGCCATCACAAATCCGGAAATCAGTTATTTGGTTCCTTCAGATATTCGGCACTAATTTTGGCTAGCATAATTTCAAATTTCCAGGGTCGCCACACCAACCTGCTGGTACTGTTTGGTGGCACTACTTGCTGCATAAGTCATTCCAATTTCTTTTTCTCCATTTATTGCTTTAACCTGCTTGCTTTTAGCCCTAGCCATGGTTCCAATGAATAAAAGAAATGCTTCTCATTATGTAAAGCACTTACACAGTACATTATCCATTAAAGATAAGGTGGCTTTGAAGCCACTGTCAGTTGCCGTGAGCTCAGTCTCATGAAGCAGGAGAATATGCTTTATTATTACGCTAATATCAACACTACAGCTTATTTGCCTATCACAATTGATCTGATATGACATAATAAACAATATAAATAACATAAAACATGTTAAATACTCCAGAATAAATAATATTTGGCATAACACCGAGCATTTCGACGGAGGTATGAAGAGGATATGGTATACAAATACCATTCTCCTATCCCTGTCTTGGTGGCTTATATTAGAGAAAACGGAGTGTAGCACAGGGCTAACTGTGATATACACTCGTCCTGCACCATAAACATGAAACAAAGTTTTTTCTCTATATAGATTATCACACAGCAGCATATGTGTAGAGAACCTAGGATAACCCAAAAAAGTCAATGTGGCTTATTTTTAGTACCTGGCTTGGGTTAACCATATATGATTTTTGGTAAATATTCAATTCTCAGCCAGGGTAGAAACATTAGGCGTGTTTTTTTTTTTTTTTTTTTTTTTTGCCGGTATTCTCCCGGCCCGGGTCTTTTCCAAGTAGTGGTGACCCGGCCTTGGCTCCCTATCTGGGGAGTGTCTCGAGACGTAAGTCTCCCATGGGAGGAGGTACTAGTACCCCCTCATCTTTGGGACCAACTGTCCCCAGGCCTAGCCACATTCTTTACACCTGTTGTCTATGTTTACCCATCAGTAAATGGGTACCTGGGTGTTAGCCAACTAGTGTGGGTGTTATCCTGGGACACTGACCTAATTTTCTTGAAATACTCAGCATAACAAACGGCTTTCTATACAGTAGTATGTCACTGATGTCAGCTAGGCCTGTATACCTTGTACATGTACATGTAGTAAATAAAGATATTATTATTATTATTATTATTTATTATTATTATTATTATTACAGTGGACCCCCGCATAGCGACCTTAATCCGTGCAAGAGGGCTGGCTGTTATGCGAAATGTTCGCTATGTGAATGAATTTTCCCCATAAGAAATAATGGAAATCAAATTAATCCGTGCAAGACACCCAAAAGTTTGAAAAAAAAAATTTTACCACATGAAATATACATTTTCCTACACACAAAGAGAAAGATACATGCACAATAGTAGAGTAGTACATGCACAATATATATTGTGCATGTACTACTCTACTAAATGAAGAATAAATGACACTTACCTTTATTGAAGATGCAGCAATGACTGATGAGACACTGTGTCCTGGGAGTGCCTTTTCCTCCTGAGTACTGTAGGTCCTGTTTGGTATTTTCTTCCAGAACAGGCCTTATCACACTGTGTATGTCACTACGATTCTTAAATCTCTCAAACCAACCTTTGCTGGCTCTAAATTCACCAATATGAGCACTAGTTCCAGGCATTTTCCCTGTTCACCTGGGTGTTAGTCGACTGGTGTGGGTTGCATCCTGGGAGACAAGATTAAGGACCCCAATGGAAATAAGTTAGACAGTCTTCGATGACACTGACTTTTTTGGGCTATCCTGGGTGGCAAATCCTCTGGGGTTAATTGTTTCTTGGTATTCTCAATAAGCCACACCAACAACGGTGCTACAGCAGCAGCAGCAGCAGCTGACGATGTTACAGCAGCAGCAGACGATGCTACAGCAGCAGCAGCAGCAGACGATGCTACAGCAGCAACAGACGATGCTACAGCAGCAGCAGACGATGCTACAGCAGCAACTGACGATGTTACAGCAGCAGCAGACGATGCTACAGCAGCAGCAGATGATGCTACAGCAGCAGCAGACGGTACTACAGCAGCAGGAGCAGCTGACGGTGGTACAGCAGCAGCAGCTGACAGTGCAGCAGCAGCTGACGGTGATACAGCAGCAGCAGCAGCTGTACCACCAATAGTAGCGATGGTTGATTGGGGTTTATTATACAACCTGGCCACCTCGGAGACACGCACTCCACTTTCATACTTATCAATGATCTTTTTCTTCATCTCCATAGTAATTCTCACCCTTATTGCTGTAGGGTTGGCACTAGAAGCTTTCTTGGGGCCCATGGTCACTTATTTTCCAGAAAAAAAATCACCAAAAACACTGTAATAATACAAAATGTTCCGATTGTATGCTTGGATGTTACCGCGGAGGCTGGCTGGTAAACAATGCCACCCGCGGAACATGTGAGCGTGGCTCAGGCCGCACATTGGACGCGTCTCGGACGAAGGCCGCTGAGCGGGTTTTTGTCCACTATGCGGGGCAAAATTTTAGCGATCAAAGCGTGCGCTATGCGGATTGTCCGTTATGCAAGGCGTCCGTTATGCGGGGGTCCACTGTATATTATTATTATTTTCTTGGTTGTTTGTTGGGTTATCTTATTCAAATTTGGGCAATGTATGATGGAAAGATACTTCTTAACATAGACCAAAAATGAAAGAATCAGACCATAAATAGCGGAGTTCACTTCTCAGCCATTAGCGGCCGCTTAGCGGTATATTTTTTTGTTTTTATGGTTATATTCTCATGTTTTCGGTCTCATTTGATAAAATGAAAGATACATATATTATAGAAATAGATATGATTTTGATTGCTTTCATGATGAGAAGTACCTTGAAATTTCGCTCACAGTAGCGAAAATGTTCTATTCTTTAGCGAATCTCAAGAGTAAACAAATAACGTCACCGTCCAATACCTGTCCGCATGCCAGTCTAAATTACAATACGCAGCCAAGAATGGATTGACATTATTTATACAATTATTACAATAATGCAGAAGTCTGCATAACAGTAAATTTTCTATTTTTTTGTGAAAAAAATTTCCAAATGGTAAGGAAGAGTAATATAAGAGGGGCCTGTAGCTGTGACTAATGAACAGAGAAAATGTTATTTTAGTGCCAAGAATGTCTGCATTGTTTATTCTGGACACTATTTTGAAATTGGCATCTGTTGAAATTTGTGTGAAATCGGCCAAACTGCCAATTTCTGACCACTTTATTGGGTAGTTGAAATAAGTGAATGGGCGGTTTCTTGTACTCAGTTGACAGACTAGAAGTAAATAAGTTTATTCAGGTATACACAAATACAATTACATAGATTATCATACATAGCAGTATATGTATAGAGAACCTGGGATAACCCAGAAAAGTCAGACAAAGTGACTTATTTCCAGTACCTGGCTTGGGCATGCCATTTATGATTTTTGGTAAATATTTTTTTCTCGGTTGTTTGTTGGGCTATCTCATTGAAACTTGGGCAATGTAAGATGGAAAGATGCTTCTTAACGTACAACAAAAATAAAAAAGATGGACGATAAATGAGGGAGTTCACTTCTCAGCCATTAGCCGCCTCTTTGCAGTATATTTTTGTATGGTTTTTATGGTTGTATTCTCATTTTTTGGACTCATTTGATAGAATGGAAGATATATTACAGAAATAGACATGATTTTGATTGCTTTCATGACGAAAAGTACCTTGAAATTGAGCTCAAAGTAACGGAAATGTTCAATTTTTGCTGATGTTCAATGAGCTTTGTGTAAGTCAAGTTGGTTAATTTTATTAAGTGTGTTCTAACCTAACCACTCTGTAATCCGGCACACAAAGTAATCCGGCACACTACAGGTCCCAATGATGGTTCCATCATTGTTCTAACCACCTCACCAGAGATGCCCAATAACTTCCTGGTATTTTGCAATGTATAACTTCCAGTGTACACAATAATATCCAATACAAGATCACTGTAGCAGTCACAAAGCACAAATAACTTTATACCAAAGCGTTTCCTCTTGCTTGGTATATACTGCTTGAATGAGAGTCTTCCTTTGAACAGAATCAATAACAAGCTTCCTGAAGGGATAAAAATACATATTTAATTTCTCTTTCAGATACACAAACACATTCCTAATCTTATATAACCTGTAGTTTCTTTCAGGCCTGGTTTTTGTCTGAGAAGTGAAGCATACGTAATAGTAGCACAAATTGATTCACTCAGATTATATCACTGAAACCTGGGGTTGCAATCATGCTGTCTGTTGACCAGTATGATTTGACACTGTGCTTATACACATGTGGCATGAGCATTATTGTGACAAAGAAAAGATACATCTCGGCCACAGTTGTCTCCTTCCACTGGTGTAGACGTGATTTTGGTGAAAGTATTGTGTTTGCCATGGTGTACTTGAAGTATCTGTTGCTTTCCCTGACAATAATTTCCATCAGGGGTTCATCAAAGAATAATTCAAAACATTCCAGTTCAGTGGCATTGTTCCCAAGTGTACAAGATGGCCATATTCCACTTTGAGTTTCGTCAAAGTGATGAGGATTGGGAACAAAATTGTCAGCTTGCTGCCATTCCCAGGTGCGGTCTGCTAGTGGGTACTGGATATTGACAGGTGGTTGTGGAGTTTGTGGTTGTGGAGGTTGTGGTTGTGGAGGCTGGTGTGGTGGGTGGGTGGGGGATGGTGGCCTTTGTTGTAGATCAGCTGAGGTAGCAGCGTGGGTGGCAGCATGGCCCACTGCCGGTGCCTCACGGCTGGCACCACCACTAACACCACCATGCACATTTTCCATCCCAATTGCAACACTATCATCTTCATTTTCACTATCTGTTCCTGTTGTACAGCCATGGGATGTACTCCGAGATATACTCCTTCCCCTTGGAATAGCATATGGCACACTACCAGAGCGCATATACCGTCGTATATTCTGACGCTTCACTGGAGAATATTCCACTTCACTATCGCTACTGGAACTGTTTTCAAGAGCTTGTAGTTCACATTCACCATCACTATCATCACCAATGCCCACATCTGAGTCCAAGATATGGGAAAATAGGATTTTCCTCTTCCGTTCTAGTACAACTGAACGTGAACGAGACGGCCCAGCATCAGAGGTGGAAGGCTGAGGGTCGTCTAGGTTTTCCTCACTATTACCGGTATTATGGTCATTAGTTTCGGTCACAACCTCATCAGAACCTTGAAACTCATCTTCACTGGCACTTCCATCTGTATTAGAACTGTCACTGGGGAACAAAAGTGTCCCAGTTCGCCGAGGAGTGAGGAGTTTCTTACCGCGAGGCATTGTGAACAAGGTGTACTAAAATGGCGTTCCCACAATGCACCACTGGGTCCCAGATTTTTTTTCTACCGCGCACACTGACCCCACACACCCATTCTCTCACATCTAGGCCTACCAGCCTTTTCCCGCCTGATTTGAAGGTGCTTGCATTTATGCGTACTAGTGCATCAATAACCCTGGAGCTTAAGCCATACTAGTACGTCGGAAACCCTGAAAGGGTTAAAAAATATACCAGAAATGTTTTAAATGGTGCAAAGGTGACATTAAAACAATATCAGAGATAGTTGACACAAACCCACTACTTAGCGACAAATTCGTTTACCGACGTGGCTTAGGAATGGAACTTCATCGTTAAGTGAGGAGAGGCTGTATTATCATGTATCTTTCTCGTCTGCATTCCAGGGAGAACAAATCAAGGGAATTCAACTGTTCCTAGTAATTTAGGTACTTTAACATACCTATACATGCTGTGAAAGTTTTCTGTATATTCTCACGGTCTGCAATTTCACTTGCCTTGAAAGGGTTCTTGGTGTGCAGCAATATTCAAGCCTAGAGAGAACAAGCGATTTGAAGAGAATCGTCATGGACTTGGTATCTCTAGTTTTGAAGGTTCTCATTATCCATACTATAATTTTCGTATTAGATGTGGTGGATACATTGTTGTGATCTTTGAAAGTGAGATTCTTTGACATTATCACTCCCAGGTTCTTCACATTAGTTTTTCACTCCATTGTGTGGTTCGAATTTTTTTTTACTCCAATACAGTTTTAATTTCCTTGAGTTTTCCATAGCGGAGTAATTGGAATTTGTCTTCATTGAACATCATTTTGTTTTCTGTGGCCCATTTAACCCCTTGACTGTCACAACCCCAAATCCTGAGGTGTCTCCAGATGTCAAAAATTTTTGAAAAAAAAAAGAAAAATAATTTTTTCTTACGAAATGATAGAGAATATTTTCCCGATGGTAATGACACCAAAAGAACGAAATTTGATGGAAAACTGACAGAATTACTCTCTCGCGAAGTTAGTGACCTCAACAATATTTACAGATCAGTGATTTCGCCCACTTTGAGCCTTATTTTTGGCTAATTCCATTGTTCCAGTCTGCCAAACTCATAGCTATTTCTTTAGAACTCCATTTTTTTCTATTGATTGAATACAAGAAACTGCCCATTTACCAATTTCAACTACCCAATAACATGGTCAGAAATTTGCAATTTGGCCAATTTCACAAAAAAAAAAAAAAATGACAATTTCAAAATAGGGTCCAGAATGAACAATGCAGACATTCCTGGCTCTAAAATAACATTTTCTTTGTTCATCAGTCATGTCTCCAGGCACCTCTGATATTACTCTTGCTTTCTATTTTGAATTTTTATTCAAACAAAAAATAGAAGATTTACTGTTATGCAGACTACTGCAGTATTGTAATAATTGTATAAATAATGTCAACCCATTCATGACTGCATATTAGAATGGCTAGTTGGACATTTATTGGACAATGACATCATTTGTTTGCTTTTGAACATCGGCAAAAATCAAACATTTCCCCTACTTTGAGCTCCATTTCATAGAAAAAACAATTAAAATCACCTCTATTTCTATAATGTTTTCCATTCTATCAAATGAGACCAAGAAAACGAGAATACAACCATAAATACTATACGAAAATAGACCACAAAGTCGGCATTTTAATTATAAAAAACTCAGTTTTTTTTCTCATTATGCACTGCATGCTGCAGGATTTTTTATATGGTGCACACTGACCACACAGACATTCTCTCACATGTGGGCCTACCAGCTTTCTCCTGCTTACTTTGAAACCACTAGAATTTGAGTACAGTGGACCCCTGCCTTATGAACACATCACGTTGTGTTAAATCCGCTATACGATGCATTTGAACGCAAAAATTTTGCCTCGCCTCACGATAAAAAGCTCGCCTTATGTGATTCGTCCGGGACATATCCCACATGTGGCCTCAGCGCCAGTGTTTACAAGCCAGCCAGTGCGGTCGCATCTATGCATACATTCGGTACATTTCACATTATCCCAGTGTTTTTAGTGCTTGTAACTGCAAAATGAGTAACTATGGACCACAAAAAAGCTAGTGCCATCCCTGTGGTAAAAAGGGGCGAGAATTAGTATGGAATTGAAAAAAGAGATTAAGGAAATGTGTGCAAAGTGGGTTGAACTGCAAACCTTTATGGATGAAAATCACCCTGACACAGCTACTGCGAGCTGTGTTGGCAACCTGTACAATGACAATGTTATGGCCCATTTTAGGAAAGTCTTAAAGGAATGGGAGGTACAGAGCTCTATGGATAGATTTGTTGTGTGACAGAAGTCCAGTGACTCTCAAGCTGGTCCTAGTGGCATTAAAAGAAGAAGGGAAGTAACCCCGGAAAAGGACTTGCTACCTCAAGTCCTAATGGAAGGGATTCCCCTTCTAAACAATAACTTCCACACACTTCCCTCCTCCCATCCCATCACTCATCACAGATCTTCAATAAAGGTAAGTGTCATGTATCCTATTCCTAGTAGAGTAGTAATTGTGCATGTCTTCTTCAGTTTGTGTGTATTAAAATTAATATTTCATGTGGTAAAATTTTTTTTTTCATACTTAGGGATGTCAGGAACGGATTAATTTGATTTCCATTATCTTATGGGGAAAATTAATTCGGCTAATGATAATTTCAGCTTACAATGAGCTTTCAGGAACGGATTAATATCGTAAGGCGGGGTTCCACTGTATATACAAACACGGTTGCTTGTAAGACGTATATATACAACCGAAACAGTCAAAGGGTTAAAGATTTGGTTGATGTCTGCTTGGAGATTTGTAGTGTCTTCAGTGGATGACACTGCCACGCATATTCGGGTGTCATCCGCAAAGGATCATACGGTGCTGTGGCTTACATCTCTGTTTATGTCAGATATGAGGCTGAGGAATGGGATGGGAGTGAGTACTATATTTTGTAGAACAGTTTTTTTCACTGTAGATGCCTCTGACTACTCTTTTTACTATTACTTTTTGTGTTCTTTTGGTTAGGAAGTTATAGATACATCTACCCACTTTTATTATTCTTTTTTACACATATTGTGTGCTATTACACCGTGATCACGCTTTTCGAATGCTTTTGCAAAGTCTGTGTATACATCTGCATTTTGTTTTTTATCCAGAGCATCCAAGACCATGTCATAGTGGTTCAGTAGTTGGGACAGGGAGGAGTAGACCTGCTCTAAATCCATGCTGCCTTGGGTTGTGCAACTGATGGGTATCTAAGTGGGTGGCGATCTTGCTTCTTAGAACCCTTTCAAAAATGTTTATGATGTGGGATGTTAGTGGTATCAGTCTGCAATTCTTTGCAATTTCTTTACTGCCACCATTGTGGAGTGGGGCTATATCTGTTGTTTTTAGTGACTGGGATGACCCCTGTGTCCATGTTCACTCTCCATAGAATACTTAAGGCATGTGAAAGGGGTTTCTTGCAGTTTTTGATGAACATGTAGTTTCATCGGTTTGGGCCTGGGGTAGAGTGCATAGGCATGTCATTTATTGCTTTTTCAAAGCCTTGTGATGTTAGGTTACTATCAGAAATTTTTGAATTAACCGGATTTTGAGTCTTGGTCATAAAATATTCATTTAGACTGTCAACTCTTAGTCTGATTAATGGCTCACTAAACACTGAGTCATATTGGGACTTCAGTATCTCACTCATTTCTTTGCTGTTGTCTATGTAAGTTCCATCTTGTTTAAGCAGGGGTCCAATACTGAATGTTGTTGTTGCCTTAGGTTTGGCATAAGAAAAGAAGTATTTTTTTTTTTCAGTTTCATTTATGTCTTTAAGTTCTTCCTGTGTTTATCTCCTGTATGATTCCTTAAGCTTAAGTTTGATATTTGCTATTTCTCTGACTGGTACCTCCTTTCATATTTCAGATACACTGGCCTCTTTCAACAGCTCTGTGATTCTTTTCCCAATGAGACATTTAACGTGAGTGCACTTCTTGTGCTCGTTGATGTACCTTATTCTCAGCCTTTTATTCATACTCTGCTTCATTATTTAGGCAAATGGTACATGGTCTGCTCCTTGTATCTTTTTCCTTCATACCCATTATCTATCCCTGATTTTGATTTTCTTTTTTATTCCTTACTTCCACTACTTTTATTGGGTGATTTTAATGTTCATCATTTCTTCTGGTAAGAGTCTCACTGTGACACTCATGGGGACCATTTGCAGGCTTTTCTCACTTCTCTTCCTCTCCATGCTTTTATATTGGCACCCCTACACATTTCAACCTTGTATAGATCTTTCTGTTTTCTCTTCTTTGACAGCACTTGACTGTAATTGGTCTGTGGTACCTGATCTATATGACAACGATCATTTTTCTGGTTTTCCTTACTTCTCATTCGTGTGCATAACTTCCTCGTTGCTCTTGTTGGCAGTTTGAGTGGGTGGATTGGTACAGTGGACCCCCGCATAGCGACCTTAATCCGTGCAAGAGGGCTGGTTGTTATGCGAAATGTTCGGTATGCGAATGAATTTTCCCCATAAGAAATAATGGAAATCAAATTAATCCGTGCAAGACACCCAAAAGTATGAAAAAAAATTTTTTACCACATGAAATATACATTTTCCTACACACAAAGAGAAGGATACATGCACAATAGTAGAGTAGTACATGCACAATATATATTGTGCATGTACTACTCTACTAAATGAAGAATAAATGACACTTACCTTTATTGAAGATGCAGCAATGACTGATGAGGCACTGTGTCCTGGGAGTGCCTTTTCCTCCTGAGTACTGTAGGTCCTGTTTGGCATTTTCTTCCAGAACATGCCTTATCACACTGTGTATGCCACTACGATTCTTAAATCTCTCAAACCAACCTTTGCTGGCTCTAAATTCACCAATATGAGCACTAGTTCCAGGCATTTTCCCTGTTCACCTGGGTGTTAGTCGACTGGTGTGGGTTGCATCCTGGGAGACAAGATTAAGGGCCCCAATGGAAATAAGTTAGACAGTCTTCGATGACACAGACTTTTTTGGGTTATCCTGGGTGGCAAATCCTCTGGGGTTAATTGTTTCTTGGTATTCTCAATAAGCCACACCAACAACGGTGTGCTACAGCAGCAGCAGCAGCTGACGGTGGTACAGCAGCAACAGACGATGCTACAGCAGCAACAGACAATGCTACAGCAGCAGCAGACGATGCTACAGCAGCAGCAGACGATGCTACAGCAGCAGCAGACGATGCTACAGCAGCAGCAGGGCGATGCTACAGCAGCAGCAGACGATGCTACAGCAAAATAGCAGCAGCAGACGATGCTCTACAGCAGACATGCAGCGAACGAAAAGCTACAGCAGCAGCAGACGATGCTACAGCAGCAAACAGCACGAACAGCTGTTACAGCAGCAGCAGACGATGCTACAGCAGCAGCAGACGATGCTACAGCAGCAGCAGACGATGCTACAGCAGCAGCAGACGATGCTACAGCAGCAGCAGACGATGCTACAGCAGCAGACGAGCTACAAGCACAGATGATGCTACAGCAGCAGCAGACGATGCTACAGCAGCAGCAGACGATGCTACAGCAGCAGCAGACGATGCTACAGCAGCAGCAGACGATGCTACAGCAGCAGCAGACGGTACTGCAGCAGCAGCTGACGGTGCAGCAGCAGCAGCTGACAGTGCAGCAGCAGCTGACGTGGCAGCAGCAGCTGGTATCCCCCAATAGTAGCGATGGTTGATTGGGGTTTATTATACAACCTGGCCAGCTCGGAGACACGCACTCCACTTTCATACTTATCAATGATCTTTTTCTTCATCTCCATAGTAATTCTCACCCTTATTGCTGTAGGGTTGGCACTAGAAGCCTTCTTGGGGCCCATGGTCACTTATTTTCCAGAAAAAATCACCAAAAACACTGTAATAATACGAAATGTTCCGATTGTATGCTTGGATGTTACCGCGGAGGCTGGCTGGTAAACAATGCCACCGGCGGAACATGTGAGCGTGGCTCAGGCCGCACATTGGACGCGTCTCGGACGAAGGGCGGTGAGCGGGTTTTTGGGCGGTATGCGAGGCAAAATTTTTGCGATCAAAGTGTCCGGTATGCAGATTGTACGGTATGCGATGTGTCCGGTATGCGGGGGTCCACTGTACTTGTTTTTGCACCACACCATACATCTCTTCTTGATGTTCTCTGTCCTTCATCCTCTTTAGATGAGTTGTTACGACTTTTTACCTCTTCTGTTCTGACCGCAGCCTTGATTGCAATCACCTCCCAAACCTCAGTTAGACTTTCTTATAAATTTTTAAATTTAGTGATCTCCTGCTTTTGTTTTGTGCAGTGCAATTGAAACATGGTGCATGGGCCATTACCATTACGTACAATATAATCACTGTTTGATTCCTGGTTTTTAAATCCCGAGGTGCTCCTGTCGTGTAATTTGGAAAATGAAATGTCTTATTTGAGGTTCAGTCTACTGTTACTTCCATTATTTTTGAGTGAAATTTTGGGAAAAAAAGGAAAGGAAGTTGTGCCCCTTTTTTTTATGGTGGGTTCAGGTTGTAGATTCTTTTGATTTTGCCACAGCAGTTAGGGATCATCATCTCCATATACCGGGTCCATTCTTCCTCTCACTCTTTCCCCCAAACTTGGGGAGGTTTAACCCACTGGGGAAACCCTTTTAAAGCTGTCCCTGCACTGCACAAATGACAATCTTTAAATTTGTTGTCCCATCTGCACGGGGCCAAATGGCACCATTTTTAATCTTGTTGATCAAAGGGTTCTCCCTCTTCAGGTAGCTCACTTTTTGCCCTCCCTTTTTCAAAAATCAAGTTATCCAGACAAGGGATGTATCTTATTACAGACCCATTGTTCTCGCAGTAATTTCAAGTTGTTAGAATAGGGTTAACAAACTTTTTATATGGTTTTTTGAAATCAATGTTATGTTTTTATCTTAGTGTTACACCCTTTTTGTTTAAAGTTATTTCCTTGGGCTTCTGGGTAGTATCCATTTTCCTGAAGGATTTCTTTCAAGAGGGCTCTGTGTCCCAGTTAATTTGGGAAAAGGTTTTTTTCCTTAATCCCTCCAGGCTGAAGGCATCCCCCAGACCTGTGTTTCCTGCACCACCCCCCCCTGCTTTCTATTAAATGACCGTGCCCCCTGTTCCTCCCTTTGAAAATTTTTCATCTGTTTTTTTTTTTAAGGGTTTTGCGAGCTTGTGCAAGTGCTGCCCTTTTCTTGTAGCAGCTGCTTCAAGAATGCTCGATCAATTTGATGCTGGGCACCTCTCATGGGTTTTTAAAAATTTTATTGCCAAAACTATCAATTTTTTTCCAAAGGGTCCTGTTTTCTCGCTTCTCTTTTATTGTTTTCCAATCCTTGAACAAGATAGTCAAATTTCTTGGTCCTGTTTGATTGCCGAATGTCCTGGAAGCCTCACATAACCTCCCTGAAAACTGCTTGCTATAGCTGTCTGAGCCTCCTTAAAACCCTAACCCACCTTTCTTGGGGACCAACTGTATTCTTCAGCCTTCCAATAACTCTTTCCGAACTAGATATTATTTATCATCCTGGGTTATGCTGAGTCGCAGGGGTTTATATTCTTCCCCAGCTGAGAGCATGTATGCAGAGGGAACATATCATCTTTGCAAGATTGGTGCAGTTCCCATTGATTCAGTTATTTTTTCTGCTCTCATGATCCTTCTACTAGTCACTTTAGAGCTATTGTTAAAAAGCACCTCATCCCTTAATGTAATCCATACAGCAATATGCTTTGTCACACAAAACCAACTTTTGTTCAGATTATGTCCCTGTTCTTCCAGCCTTCCTTTGGCTCCCATTCATAAATGTCCCATTTATTTGTATTGTAATCTAAGCAACTCTTGCTGTGTCTTCACTATCTCTGTTCAATAACTGCACAGAACTGAAGATCATTGAACCAGTGTAAACAACATGTAATTCTTTTGTAAATGATCACCTTACGGTGGCCCATAGCCTGGTGGCGAAAACTCTTTCTTCACATGGTGGGGGTCTGGGTTTAATTCCTAGAAAAGGTTGGTAACATTTGGCGTGTTTCCTTAACACCGGTTGTCCATGTTCACCCGTCAGTCATAATAGGTACCTGGGTATTAGTTGACTGGTGTGGGTCGCATCCTGGGACAAAAGTGACCTAATTTGCTTGAAATGCTCTGCATAACAAGGGGCTTTCCATATAGTAGTATGTCATTGATGTCAGCTAGACCTGTATACCTTGTACATATAGACATAAAAATATTATTATTAGCTACTTTTCTTATTGCAATTATGATTGTAGTTAACTGCACAAGAAGCCTTCTTAATAATCTCTGTCTAGTTCTTAAGTAGTATGTAAGCCTTATAATTAGTTTCCCAAAATGAATTGCATAATTAGTGGCTTTCTTTTGTGCCTACTATTGCACCAGTTCATGTAACTACAATTTTTCTATGGCTCACTGAAATGAACTATTAGTGGAACCTCTACTTGCACGTTTAATCCGTTCCATGACCTTGTTCGCAACTAGATTTACTCGTTTGCAGAGTCAGTTTTCCTCATTTAAATTAATTGAAATGCAATTAATCCGTTCCAGTGGAATTCTGTACTTCAATAATGTCCCTAATATCAACTCTACGGCTTATTTATCTATCTTACTTCATCTAAAATGACATAATAAACAATATAAATAACATAGAAACCTAATATATACTGTAAAATTAATAAAATATGTCATTCATGTAGTGGTATGGGCGGTGTCGGCGGTGTACGACAGTTTGTCTGGAGACCGGGCAAAATACTTCATGAATAATTTCGCTAATATCATCTGTACGGCTTATTTATCTATCAGAGTTCATCTAATATGACATAACAAACAATATAAATAACATAGAAGCATCATATATACTCTAGAATGAATAAAATATGTCATTATATAACAGGTGGAGGCGGCCACAACTGCTCCCTCTTTGTTGTGGTAAACACTGCCATCTAGTGATGGCCTTTTGAAGCCATCTATTATTATAATTATTATATGTAGTACATTATTATTATATATGTATTATTATTATACATATTATTATTATTATTATTATTATTGTATTACATTATTGTACACCTACCATCCGACTTACGACCACTTGACTTACGACTGTGTTTTTATGCCAGATTTCTGCGAAATAAACAACTATTTGTGTTGTACACAGTGTTTATCCTAAACCTTACAGTATAAAATACAGTACTAACAACATAAAAAGTAAAGTAAAACATGAAATACCAAAATAAAACAATAAAATAAAGTCATTACAAAAATGTTTTGTTGATATTCAGTAGTAAAATTCAACTTACGACCATTTCAACTTATGACCGGTTTCTCGGAACCGAACTCGGTCGTAAGTCGGATGGTAGGTGTACTATTATTATTATACGTATTATTATTATACATATTATTATTATTATTATTATTATTATTATTATTATTAAATATTATATAAATAATTTGTAATTTTTATTCACACAAAAAATCTAAGATTTACTGTTATTCTTTATTGCAATAATTGTATAAATCATGTCAACCCATTCACGACTGCATATTGGAATGGACAATGACATCATTTGTTTACTCTGAAACATAGCCAAGCAATGGACCATTTCTCCTACGTTGAGCTCAATTTCAAGGTACTTTTTGCCGTGAAAGCAATCGAAATCATATCTTGCTCTGTAATATATCTTCCATTCTATCAAATGAGACCAAAAAAGCGAGAATACAACCATAAAAACCATTCAAAATTACCACTAAGGGGTTGCTAATTGCTGAGAAGTGAACTCCATTATTTATGCTTAGATTTCTTTCATTTTTGGTGTATGTTAAGAAGCATCTTTCCATCATACATTGCCCAAGTTTCAATAAGATAGTCCAGCAAACAAATGAGATACAATTCCCGAGATCAAGAGCCCCTCACCAGTGTCAAGGAACCTGCCTTGAGGTCTGCTCGCTTTTGGAAATTTTGCTCACTGTGAAAGCAAAAAATCGACACATCGACTGGTCGTATTTGGAAAAACTCGCATGTGGACACGCTCGCAAGTAGAGGTTCCACTGTATTATTGTTATTATTATAAGATGGTAACAGATGTTAGTGGAGCATCTTTGTTTAATCATTGTCCCTGTTTACTATGTCCCTTTCCTCTCAGTATTTGCTTTCTATTGGATTCCCTTGATGTGCCTTTTTTTTTTTTATGTCCACCCTGCTCCTTACTTTTGTCTCCCTCACTTAGAAAGTCCCAATGATTTGTGTTTGCACTTTCCACTCACTCACCTACTGTAAATTTATGCTAACTCTTTCTTGATCACTTCCATTCTCATTGTGCAGTGTCCACCTATGGCTCTAAATCCCCTGATGTTATTGAGTATGTTTGCAGACAAAATCATCTAAGGTTGTTAATTAGAATGGGCTAGTGTTTTCACAGCTGAGTTGTATGCAGTTTTCATGGCCATCATACATATTGCATCGATGTTCACCTCATTATTTGTAGTCATTATGGACTACAGTCCATTACAGACTATCCAGAAATTTACTATCTCTCATTCCATCATCCTACATATACAATGGACCCTCGGTTTTCGTCATTAGTCCGTTCCAGGGAGACTGGCGAAAACCAAAATCAGTGAAAACCGAAACCATTTTCCCCATAAGAAATAACATAAATCCAATTAATCCGTTCCAGACACCCAAAAGTATTAAAAAAAATTTTTTTTTTAGCTTAAATATAGATTTACATGCAGAAAATAATGAACATTCAACATGATACTTACCTTTATTGAAGACTCTTGGTGTATGGAAGACAGGGAGGAGGGAAGAAGGAAGAGAGGTTATTCTTTGGTAGGGGAATCTCCCTCCATAGGGACTTCAGGTATCAAGTCCCTCTCTGGGGTCATTTCCCTTCTTTGTCTTTTACTGCCACTAGAACCAGCTTGAGAGTCACTGGACCCCTGTCGCACAAAAAATTGGTCCAGACAGCTCTGTTTCTGGCGTCTCTTTAAAATTTCCCTGAAATGGGACATGGCATTGTCATTGTAAAAGTCGCCAGCATGGATTACAACAGCTTTCTCAGGGTGATGTTTCTCCACAAATGCTTGCACCCTACTCCACATTGCACAAATCTCCTTAATCTCTGAAGAAGGCACCATCTTCCATCTCTCTTCCTCCTCCTTTGAAGCAATTTCCTCAGATATGCTCTGTTGCTGTTGCAGATGGTGTTGCAGCTCTTCACTGGTTAGCTCTTCATTGTGGTCCTCCAACTCTTCTACATCCTTGCCACTCACATCCAACCCCATGGAATTCCTCACTACCACAATACTTTCCACAACAGGCAGAAGGTCGACAGGGTCAGCCCCAAACCCTTCAAAATCCTCTTGGACACAATCTGGCCACAATTTTTCTCCAAGCAGAGTTCATCATCCTGGAAGTCACTCCCTGCCAAGCCTTATCTGTAAGGCTTATGCAATGGAAGATATTGAAGTGATCCCTCCAGAACTCTCTTAGGGTCAATTTAGTGTCTGAGGTCACATCAAAGCACCTTTGAAACATTGCTTTGGTGTACAGTGTTTTGAAGTTTGCAATGATCTGCTGGTCCATGGGCTGGATGAGATGAGTGGTGTTAGGAGGCAAGAACTTCACTGTTACAAAACTGAATTCCTTAGACAATTGGTCTTCCAAGTCTGGAGGATGAGCAGGAGCATTATCCATTAACAGGAGGCACTGGAGTGGCAATTTATTATCCAGGAGGTATTTCTTCACACTTGGGCAAAACACTTCATTGAACCATTCCAGGAAAATTTCCCTCATGACCCATGCCTTACTGTTAGTCTTCCACATCACACATAATTTACTCTGGAAGACACTGTTTTTCTTGAACACATCTGGGATTGTCAGAGTGATACACCAGTCAAGACTTTACTTTGAAATCCCCACTAGCATTACCACACAACAAGAGAGTTAGCCTGTCTTTCATAGGCTTGTGTCATGGCAGTGCCCTTTCCTCCTGTATGATGTAGGTCCTCTTTGGCATTTTCTCCCAAAAGAGGCCTGTTTTGTCACAATTGAACACTTGTTGGGGGGACAAATTTTTCAGCCTCTACATGATCTTTGAATTCCTGTACGAATTTTTCAGCCACATGTTTGTCTGAACTTGCAACCTCCCCATTCCTTACAACACTGTGTATGCCACTTCGCCTCTTGAATTTTTCGAACCAGCCTTTGCTGGCCTTAAATTCACTAACATCAGCACTAGTTCCAGGCATTTTCTTTATTAGATCGTCGTGAAACTGCCTTGCCTTTTCGCAGATTATCGTCTACACAATACTATCTCCCATTAACTGTTTTTCGTTGATCCTCACCGACAACAATTTCTCCACATTTTCAATGGTTTGTGATCTCTGTTTCATTATCACATTTAGCCCTTTTGCAACATCAGCTTCCTTGATTTCTTTTTTCTTCACATAATGGAACTGATAGTTGATGGCAGCTTCCTGTTCATCCTGGTGAGGTCGGCCACACGTATGCCACTATCATATACATATTTGGATGATTTCTTTCTTTAATTCTATGGTGTTCTTCACTTTCTTTTTAGTAATTTAAGCATACTTTACCAAAGGACTGGCACTAGGAGCTTTCTTTGGGCCCATGGTGGCTTATTTAGCAGTCACACACAATAAACAAGTGCCAAAAACAATGGATTATTAGCCCTTTGACTGTTTCAGTCGTATATATACGTCTTACGAGGTACCGTATTTGACGTATATATACTCATAAATTCTAGTGGCTTCAAATCAAGCAGGAGAAAGCTGGTAGGGCCACATGTGAGAGAATGGGTCTGTGTGGTCAGTGTGCACCATATAAAAAAATCCTGGAGCACGCAGAGCATAATGAGAAAAAATAAACTCTGACTATTTTGTTTTTAATTAAAATGCCAACTTTGTGGTCTATTTTTGTATAATATTTATGGTTATATTCTTTGTTTTCTTGGTCTCATTTGATAGAATGGAAAACATATTATAGAAATACTATGGTTTTACTATAAAAAGAACCTGGAAATGGAGCTCAAAGTAGGGGAAATGTTTGATTTTTGCCGTCCAAAAGTAAACAAATGGTGTCATTGTCCAATAAATGTCCAACTAGCCATTCTAATATGCAGTCATGAATGGGTTGACATTATTTGTACAATTATTACAGTATTGCAGTAGTCTGCATAACAGTAAATCTTCTATTTTTTGTTTGAATAAAAATAGAAAGCAAGAGTAATATCAGAGGGGCCAGGAGACGTGACTGATGAACAAAGAAAATGTTATTTTAGAGCCAGGAATGTCTGCATTGTTCATTCTGGACCTTATTTTGAAATTTTCATATTTTTTATTTTTTGTGAAATTGGCCAAATTGCAAATTTCTGACCATGTTATTGGGTAGTTGAAATCGGTAAATGGGCAGTTTCTTGTACTCAATTGATAGAAAAAAATGGAGTTCTAAAGAAATAGCTATGAGTTTGGTCGACTGGATCAATGGAATTAGCCGAAAATAGGGCTCAAAGTGGGCGAAATTGCCAATTTGTAAATATTGCCGAGGTCGTTAACTTTGTGAGAGCGTAATTCCATCAGTTTTCCATCAAATTTCGTTTTTTTTTTTTTTGGTGTCATTACAATCAAGAAAAGATTCTCTATCATTTCGTAAGAAAAAAATAATTTTTTTTTTTTTTAAATTTTGCAACACCAGGAGACGCCTCAGGATTGGGGTTTCCGACAGTCAAGGGGTTAACAAATGTTTCGTATGACCTCACAGGATAATGTTCACTCACCAAGCAACAACACAACACTGCCTGAGAATGTGTGTGGGGGAGGCTTTGTGTGTGCGCAGGGCACTCAGACACGTACCAGACCAACAACAAAAACCGAGGAAAGCAATGAAAACGGAGGCAATATTTTGACGAAAACAGTTGGCGAAAACCGAAATCAACGAAAACAGAGATCAACAAAAATGGAGGGTCCACTGTACAACTTTGGTTGTGGTGTATTTCTAACAAACACAAAGACCTTATTTTTTGCTGGCTCCCTGGACACGATGTTCAAGGTAACAAACAGGCAGACTCAGTTGCTCAGTTGGCTGTTTATTACCTACTAGTTTTGTATTATTATTATTATTATTATTATTATTATTATTAAGTCTGCTTGCACCATGGATGAATATGGTGAATATATATTTGCAAAATTCACATTCAAAAACCTAAAAAAAACCTATAGCAGTTGGAGCAGTCTACAGACTACCTCACACTAATACACATTTAGTGACAACTGAAGGGAGGGATGAGCCTTTTTTCAGTGATCAGGACATTAAAATTGAAAAATTACGGAAAAAAATGTTTTCTTACTGAAAAATAGTGCAAAATTCTGGCAACATTTTGATGTAATCAGCTTGTTTCTATCATATTTCTAAGTATTTTTTCATTAAATGTATTTTTTTTGTTCTGCTGTCAGCAAAAATACATGTTGGCAATTAGCAGTTGTTTTTTCTCCCAAAATTACGATTTTTATGATTATTTCATTGCAAATACGTACTCTACATGGCAACTTGTGTGCTGGCTAGTGTGTGGAGAACAGACAGTAAGTCCCTCAGTAGCCGGCAGGCTGTAAAGAATATTGTCCTAACTAAACCTAATGAAACACCACTGCAACCCACCGACACAGCTAACAAGATAAACGACTTCTTCTCAACCATAGGTTCTAATCTCGCCAATAAAATCCCACGTACCAATGCCCATGCCGGGGACTACCTAGATGGGAATTTCCCAAATTCCTTCTATCTTGCTCCAACTGAGTCCACGGAAGTCACCGAGATTATAAAGTCACTTAAAAATAACTCAGGGAATCTGTCTCATGTCCCACCATTATTGTACAAGAGAGTGGCCCATGTCCTCTCGCATACTATCTCATTGCTTTTTAACAAGTCACTAGAAGCTAGCACCTTCCCGAAACTACTCAAGACGGCAAGGGTTACACCAATACATAAAGGTGGTGACCCTACAGATTTAAACAACTATAGGCCAATATCAAACTTACCATTGCTATCCAAAATCTTTGAGAAACTCGTGCACAGGAGACTATATTCATTTATAACGTCACAAAACATACTCAACCCCTGCCAATTTGGATTCAGGAAAAATAAAAGCACTAACGATGCAATTATAAAAATGCTAGATCTGCTTTACACAGCATTGGAAAATAAGGAATATCCACTAGGAATTTTTATTGACCTAAAAAAAGCTTTTGACACAGTAGACCACGGCATCCTACTCCACAAACTTGACCAATATGGTATAAGAGGCCATGCGCTTGCATATTTCAAATTTACCTTACTAATGGGTTATTAGTATGTCCCCATTAAAGCCCACGCATCAACAACACAGCCACTTGATACTGGATTTCCGCAGGGAAGTGCCCTTGGCCCCCTGCTCTTCCTCATATACATAAAATGATCTTCCAAACGTATCTGACACCTGAACCCCATTCTCTTTGCTGACGACACGACTTATGTCATCTCTCACCCTAATCTTGCAACCCTCAACCCCATTGTTAATGAGGAGTGATCAAAATATCGACTTGGATGACACCAATAAACTTAAGCTTAACGTTGAAAAAAACCTACTACATTATGTTTGGGTAGCAGAGCAGGAGATGCGCAAATTAACATTAAGATCGACAACACTCTAATTACCAGGCATAATGAGGGCAAATTCCTAGGCCTATCCCTGGGACAACAACCTGAACTTCAGCACCCATATCCAATACATAACCAAAAAAGTATCTAAAACGGTTGGGATCCTCTCCAAGATACGTACTACGTGCCCCCAAACTCCCCTTCTGATTTATACCATTCACTTTATATCCATACCTCCCCTATGCTTCTGTGTTTGGGGGTTCAAACTGCAGCAACACACCTAAAGCCAATAATAACCCAACAAAAAGTGCAGTAAGAATAATCACTAAATCCCATCCCTGGCAAACCCCCCCCCACTCTTCATAGCTCTAAACTTACTCCCTGTCAGTACATCCACACTTACTACTGTGCAGTCTACATTACAGGACCTTCAATTCCAATATTAACCTTGACTAAAACCCCTTTCTTGATAGTTGTGACAAAAACCCACAGGCACAACACCAGACACAAACATCTCTATGACATTCCCCGTGCCCGATAAACCTTTAAAAAAAATTCAATGTATGTCAAAGGCCCTAAAATCTGGAAACACCCTACCTGAAAATTCCAAAACTGCAGACCCAAATTTATCACCTTCAAAACTACCATCAGAAAACATCTTATCTCCCTGATACACCCTGTCAACTAATAATACGAATACCACCTGGTGGTTCACACTTACACTCACTCACCCATTTGACCATAAACAGAAATATCAATCTCAATCTCAAAATAATGAATCTTAACTAGTCAAAAGTTGGCCTGTGATACTCCAATACTGAAACTATGTATAGTGCCAAAACAAAAGCATTCACATTGCTAAACTCACAACTAGTATTTAGTCACTTAGCCATAATACCAACTTATCTCATAATTCTGTAACATTTTATTTTTATTTATTTATTTATTTATTTACAATTTGAGCACACATACAGAGGTACAAAAAAAAAAAATACAGATAAGAGCAGCATGCCAAAGCCACTTATACTATGCATAGCATTACGGGCTGGCTTAAAATTAACTTAAGATTAACTAAGCAATGATGAAATCAGTGATAAAACATTAATGTAAACAGATTACTATAAAGCACAAGTGAGTATTACAAAGACAGGTCATATGGTTGCATGCATTGTTGTACATTCAGTCGTATGGAGAATTCTGTTAGGTAGTGTATTTAAAAAATAGTAAGTTAGATTGGGTTTTAGGTTTAACATTTATGGGGATTATAATTGTGAGAACATTTAAGATATACAAAATTTTAAGTTCAGTTATTCAGTATTTATTTTGGGTTTTTGGGGGAGTAAATGACTTTGAGAGGGGACTTGAATTTATAAAAGGTAGTGTTTCTTTTATATTTACAGGTAATGAATTCCAGATTTTAGGGCCTTTTATGTGTATTGAGTTTTTTGCATAGTGTGAGATGGACACGAGGAAAAATCAAAGAGTGATCTGTGCCTTGTGTTATGGTCATGTGTTCTGGGTTTAGGTTGGCAAGGAGATGTTTGAGGGGAGGGTTTTTAAAATCAGAGTTAAAATGTTCTATGTATGTAATAGGTGCAGTAATAAGTATGGAATGTTTTGTATGGTGAGTAGGTTTAGTGTATTGAATATTGGTGGAGTGTGCTGCCTGTAGTGAGAATTTGTTATCATTCTAACTGCAGCCTTTTGTTGGGTAATTAGTGGTCTGAGATGGTTAATTGTTGTTGAGCCCCATGCACAAATTCCATAGGTGAGATAGTGGGTAAATAAGAGAGTGATATAGGGCCAGGAGGGCTGACTGTGGAGCATAGTAGCGTATCTTCGATAGTATGCCTACAGTCTTGGAAATTTTTTTAGAAATTTGTTGTATATGTGTATGAAATTTGAGTCTATTATCAAGGTGGATTCCTAAGAATTTTCCTCTGTTAGCTTTGTGATAGGTGATCCGTTTATCATTATGTTAAGAGGGACATCTGTAGCTCTGTTACCAAACTGAATGAAGTAGGTTTTGTTAATGTTAAGTGTAAGTTTGTTAGTCCTCATCCAGGTAGATATTTCTGTAATTCGGTATTTACAGTATTGGCTAGCGTGACTGGGCTCGGGTGGGAGAAGACGTATGTAGTGTCATCTGCAAATAGTGTGGGTTTGAGTAATTGCGAAGCATTTGGTAGGTCATTTATGTATAGGAGAAAGAGAGAGGGCCAAGGACACTTCCCTGTGGGACACCAACTGTAATGGTTGTGCAGAAGAGTTTGCCCATTTGCGTACACATATTGGCTTCTGTTGCTGAGGTATGACTTGAGGTAGTTGAGGAGTGCCCTCTTATACCATAGTGTGACAATTTTATGTGGAGCAAGTCATGGTCAACTGTATCAAAGCTTTACGTAAGTCAATGAAGATCCCCAGTGGGACTTCTTTTTTCTCTATTGCAGTGTATATATGTTCTAGCGTGTGTATAATAGCATCATTAGTATTTTTATTAGGCCTGAATCCAAATTGGCAGGGGTTGAGAATGTTTTGGGAGATAAGGTAGGAGTAGATTCGTTTATGAATTAATTTTCGAAGATTTTTGAGAGAGGGTGTAAGTTGGATATTGGCCTATAGTTATTCATCTCTGTTTGGTCTCCTCCTTTGTGGATCGGGGTGACCCTTGCTATTTTGAGTACTGTAGGGAAGGTGGAGGATTCAATGGATTTGTTAAAGAGTGTTGCAATGATTGGTGATAGCACTTGTGACACTTTTTTGTATATAAAGGGTGGTAAGGTATTTAAATCTCCTGCCTTGTTTTTTAGTGCGTTGATAATAAGGGAGACTTCGTGTGGGTTAGTCGGAGCTAGGAACAGTGTGTTCGGGTAGTTGCCGGTGAGGTAGTCATTTGGTGGGGTATCTGAGCTTGGGATTTTATTGGCAAGGTTTTGTCCTATAGTGGAGAAGAAATCATTGAGTCTGTTTGCTGTTTCTGTTGGTGGGAGTTGGGGTTCATCTGATTTTGCTAATTTTATTTCGCTATTTCGTGATATCTTTTTTGTCCAGAATTTCTGATAGGGTTTTCCAGGTCTTTTTTATATCACCTCGTAAGTTGGATAATCTGTTCTCATATACAATTTTTTTGCCCTTCTTATCAGGCTGGTTAGGATTGACGAGTAACGTTTTGTTTGGTCTCTGGTTATGTGACCCATTCTGTACTGTTTTTCATATTGGTGTTTTGTATTTATGGATTTGAGAATGCTGGGTGTTAGCCAGGGACTGTTCAGTCTCTTAGCTGTCATCTGTTTAGTTTTTTTAGGGCAGTGCTTATTTTAGAGGTATTGGGTCTTTTTTAGAAAATTATTAATACATTCGTCAATATCTGTATTGATTTCTAGCTCAGTGTGCCAGTCAGTGTTTGCTACTGCTGTTGTGAAGTTATTAATGGCTGCCTCATTGTGAAGTCTGAAGGTGACTTTAGTAGTGTCTTGGGGTAGTTTACCAAGAGTTGTTATGAGGAAAGTAGGGTAGTGGTCTGTGGTATTATCTGTAATTATGCCTGATTTTAAAGGGGATATGGTGTGGTCCAGATGTGGTCAAGTAGGGAAACACTAGTCTCTGTAACTCTTGTAGGTTTTGTTACTGTTGGTAGCACATACAGTTACTCATTGTGTTTGTGAATTCAGTAACGTGTGGGTCCTGGTCTTGCAGGAGATTTATATGAAGTCACCTGAGAGTAGTAAGTGATCTTTGTTCATGCGTGCATCAGTTATCATACTTCCTAGGTTTGACTAAATTGGCTAATGCTTGACTGTGGAACTCTGTAGATGTTTATCAATGTGAGAGGTTTTTGTAGGTATTTGGATTTGAATTTAGCTATTATATATTCCCCATGTTCATCCCTTGTGCAAGTATTAGTGATACATTCTAGTTGGTCCTGAGTAGTATATGGCTGTGCCACCCCCCTTGTTGGTCTGGCCTACAGTTGTGTATGGCTGTGTAACCAGGAATGGCATAGACATCTGTACTATCAGGCTTTAGCCAGGTTTCAGTTAGTGTAATGATGGACATATTGGCATGTAAGGAATTTAGTAATGCTATGAGGTCATCGTAATGCTTGCTTAAAGATCTGATATTGTAGTTAAAGATAGTTATGTTGTTGTTGGCACTGAGAAGTGCCTTTGATTGTTCTGCAGTGTAGTAATTACAGTAACTGTTTGATTCATTTAAGTCATTAAATAAGAGGTTGGTATCAGGATCAATGCTTGTAATCATAAGATTTGTAATGAATCTATAGTTAGAATTAAGTATAAAACAAAGTAAATAGTCTTAAGCTAAAAAATAGCACCTGAATTATTTTAACAATGTAAATAATGAGCTAAGGTAGTTTTTTTTTTTTTTTTAAGCTAAAATAAAGGAGACAATATAAAAGGGACTAATACAAATAAAGTGATGATCAAATAATGGAGCTTGGGAATATGATAGTAGGTAGTACTATAAAGGTAATTCTTTAAAGTTAGAATTATAGTATAAAATTATAATATAAAAGGGACTATTATAAGTTGTGGTGAACAATAAAGTGGTAATCAAATAAATGAGCTTTGGAATATAATGGCAAAATTGTGAACTTATTCTACTTTAGCACCTGAGAATAGCACCTTGATTATTTTAACAATTGTGAATATATAAACTAGGGTAGTTATATAAAGCTAAAATAAAGGAGAAAATATATAAGGAACTACAATTAAGTAATGGTAAACAAAGTTAAATGGACAGATGGTCACTATGAAATAATATTGGTTTAGGAGTAAGATCTGATTGTAATATTAAATAAATTGAGCAGTTTATTGCACAATTAAAAAGTAAAAAAAAAATGAGGTAGTTGGTACTAGCTAGCAAAAGATAGTTTTGGTACTTGCAAAAAAGTAATTGGAATATATACTAATTGCATACACAATGAAAAGTGACTAAAAAAACAAGTAGTGATAAACAAAATTAAATGGACAGGTAAGAATAATGAATATTATTAATTTGGAGTAAGATTTGACTTGTAATTTAAAATTATGAGCAATTAATAGCAGTAAGAAAGAAGTATAGAGTATTGGAGGTAGTTGGCATTAGCTAGTGATGAAAAATAATAAAAATAATAATGCACAATATAATAGTAACGTACACTATATGCACCACACGTATATATGTGTTAAGGGCACTTATCTAATCTGTTACAGAAATGTCAGCTTTTCTAAGGAAGGTAGAGAAATCATGTTCGTTTGAGATGGTATATTGTTGTCCTGTTGATGTTTTCCTTACTAGTATTTTCCCATCTCGCGTGAAACACTGATGTATTTTGTTTTCCTGTTTAAGTTTTCTCAGCCTGAACAGAAGGTTTTGACGTTTTTTGTTAGACACTCATTTATGTACACTCCATTTTTCATTGTAATTACTGATTTAATTAGGTCCTTTCTTTTATCGTATGATGAAGTCGGATCATTATACTGTGTTTACTTCCTGGTTTTCCTAGCAAACGTGTTTCTTTGATTTCATTGTTTTGCACGATGACTTGTACGTGGTTCTGTATTATCCTGATAGCAGTTTCTTTGCACTGTGCTTGTGTTATGTCACTTGGAATGTGTGGACTGTTTATTATAACTGCATCAGACAACTTATCTTGTTCAGTTTTGTCGTCTTGGAAATCAAGGTATTCATTTAGTCGAGTGTGCATGTTCTGATTCCAGTCCTTGATTGCTTCTTCAACCTTCATATTTATTGTTGTTATTTGCTCAGTGTGACTGGCTATAGCTGCTTTTGAGTATTTTCTGTGTCAACACTTCCCGATGTAATCTTCTCTTCAAGGTTTTGGATCTTGTTCTCGAGGCTGGTTATCTTGGATTCTCGTCGCTCGAGTGTTGCTTTGATATCTTTGATTTCATTTTCTAGAGCAACGATGTAGTCCTTGATATTGTCAGGAATAATCATACCTGAGTTATCATGGGTGAATCCTTTGAAGGGAGTGGAGTTGGAGGGGGAGTCAGCCATGTTTGTTGTTGTTGTTGTTGTTGTTTCCTGGGTGGCAGCGGTGAGGGGGGTTGATGATACACCGGCGTCCTGCTGGGTAGACAAGTTGAGTTCTAGGGTCCTTGCTGTTTATTCTATTATTACTGGTGTTGTTTCTTCTGCGATATCCTTTCATAGTATCACTGAAGTAGATACTGTGTAGCAATGGAGGAGAAGGCTTGTTTTCTTGGAGCTTGGGTTAAGTGATTGTCTGGCAGCGGAGGCAGTGTTTGGGTTAGCAGGGCTGTCTTCCTTAGATCTTCTAATTTTGTCAAGATTTGGCTTACATTCTTAGTATTCTTGGGTCATGTTGTGGTCTACGTGGGTTCATGTAGTTGATCTTTCACTTAGGCCATCACAAGTTTTGATGAGCGATTTTTTTTTTGAGAAAGAAGAGCAGGTAGGATACCGTTGCTGCCGCTGCCGCCATGCCTAGCCATGCTAGGCGTTCTAGTGGTACACTCTGTAATTATTATTTTACTACATGTAAACCACACAATAACCAAATTCTGTAAACTCAGCATTGTAATACTTATAGAGAATAAAGTTTGAATTTGAATTTGAATTAGGAGGGGTGTAGCACGCTGAAAGTTGGCACGCCACTTCCCTAGAGTTTCACACACAAAAAAATAAAAAAACTCGGTAATAAGTTACTGACATTGTAATCCATCTCCTGCGATAAGTATTCATTGGATTGTCATGATTCTTGCAGACGATATTGAGGAATGATGGTTCTACAAACACCTAGGGAGGATTTGCCATACAGTAGGGCCCCACTTATACGGCTGGTTAGGTTCCAGGCTACCGCCGTAAAGTGGAAACCGCCGTAAAGTGGAACACCCTTTTTTTCCACTTACAAATGCATACAAACACTAGATAACAAGTTTACACTAACATATATTAAGTTAGCAATAGAACCAGGCATCAAAAAACAATAAAAAAGTACAATACACACATAGTGCACTCATTACTTACCTTAAAATATTTATAGTCTTAATCTAGGGTGAGACAAGTAGTACGTATTTATTGTAAGAAATCAAGTGTGGTATGTATGGTAGTCAGCCAGGCTACCATACCAGGCCACCCCACCCACACATACTATTCTATGATATTTAAGCATCCCAGAGCGATAAAATGTATATACAGTTCACTCATTACTTACCTTAAAATATTTGTAGTCTTAATGTAGGGTCAGGAGTAAGTAAATGAGATAAAACGAATAAATGAGAGAGAGAAAGAATGAGTGTATGAGAGAGGACAGGTGCAGAGTTATGTAAACAAACCAGGCGAAGGTAAGTTTTGTAAACAAACAGTGTACACGTCTGGTTTGTGTACAAGTTACATTGTGTACAGGTTGTCTCTACATTGATACGGTAGAATAAATAAAGAAGAACACTCCCATTCTCATGTAACATCATTTTGAGAAGAAATGATGCTCTGAGTGAAGGCAATGGAAATAAGTCACTCTGACTTTTTTGGGTTATCCTAGGTTCTCTACACATATGTTGTTATGTATGATAATCTATGTAACTGTATTTGTATATACCTGAATAAACTTACATACATACGAAAGGAATAATTTTCTATAGTTACCCCCAGTAACACATTTTCTCTTATGTTAGATTAGAGAAAATGTTATTCTTAGCGTCACTTGTACAAGTTATCTGGCTACCACATCTCATATTTATATTTATTTATTCTATTGTGGGGTGTATTTATCATCTTTTAATGTTATGTATCGTGTTTATTATATAATTTTGAAAAAAATATCATGGATGGATTAATGAAAATGTGTTTACCTGGAGTTTACCTGGAGAGAGTTTCGGGGGTCAACGCCCCCGCGGCCCGGTCTGTGACCAGGCCTCCTGGTCACAACATTTAATGAGACTCGGTGATGATGATGATTATTATTATTTCTAATATGGCGTCACTTGTGCAAGTCATCTGCTACCACATCTCATATTTATGTTTATTTATTCTATTGTGGGGTGTATTTATTATCTTTATATGTTATGTATCATGTTTTTTATGTAATTTTGAAAAAAATATCATAGATGGATTAATGAAAATGTGTATATTAAAGTAATATACGACATTTAAATGAGACTCGGTGATTATTATTATCATTACTATGACGTCTGGAGACATAAAACACTCTTACTGAGTTTAATGTGTACCTGCATGCCAGCACAGTATGTAAGTTTATTTAAGTACAGGTATACATAAGTATAACTATCAGAGTATATATAAAATATGAAATACCTTTTAAAAACACTTAAAATTTTGGAGTTTCGAGACATAATGGAGAGACTTAGTGCTTACGGATCTCACAGAGAATCTAAACAAACCGGGTGGGGCGCGGTGACCGTATTAGAAAGTCAGGTGGGGGGAGCCGTATAGCGAGTTTTGGTCATAATTTGAATGACTGTATAAGCGGAAAAAAAAA
>NC_069404.1:87041752-87123752 GCF_026875155.1 Cherax quadricarinatus
AAAAGGCCGTGCACCTGCAAAAACCCGGTCGAACATTATTCACTAATTTTACCACCCTTTTACGGTGGTCCCGTAAATCCCGTTCCCTCACTCTTCACTAGGGACAGTCACGACACTTCCTATTATGAATTGAGGCCTATATTGATCCTTAGGCCGTCGTGAACGCCAGTTTCCTCATTCCCGGTTTTCTCAGCCTCCTCACCCATTCAAAACACTCCCGCCACATCCTGCCCCAGCTCGACCCCCCCACCCCCCTGCACATCTGCGCAGGCGCAGCGGGAACCCAGCTGGTTCCATTAAAAATGCAAATACATTTTGACCCAAATCAACACATTAAACACTTATTAGGCACTATAGCTTCGGAAATTAAATAATTTCCACAAGTAACAGCCTGGTTGATCAGGCCCTGATCCACCAAGAGGCATGGTCACAGACCAGGCCGCGGGGGCGTTGACCCCTGGAGTACCCTCCAGGTAAACTCCGGGTAACCCAGTTACTGTAAGACACATAATGCAACTCATCCCTGTTCGGTTATGTGATTTTTTTTTTTTTTTGCGGTGTTAGCGGTGACGAACAAAAACAGGATTACAGAGGTTACAGTGGGTCATTTTCAGACCTCATTGGACATAATTACTTACATCTTTACGATACTACATAAGAACATAAACATGAAGAAACACTACACCAGGCCTACTGGCCCTGTCATGTCATGTCATACATAAAGGTAATCATCTTCCAAATATAATACATACTTGGATGCAGTCTGAAAAAAATATATAATTTCTACAAAAATGATCATTTACTAGTTACGATCTCATCACATAACAGTTTATTCAGGCCCTTAATGTGTTCCATAATGATTAGATTTTTAGATTTTGCCACCGAAGTGGCTAGTTTATTGTGCACCCCATATCCATCCTGTGGACGGTAGCGCGAGAGCATATGGATACACAAAAGACCTAGGAACTAGGCCCCAAAGGGTTAACAGGAATACATATGGATTTATTTCTACATATCTATAGTTCACTTATCTGTTACAAGCAAATTTAGGAAATTTGCTTAGTATATCTGGTATCTTATTTTCATTAATAAGATATCTTGACATGTCACATAGGTTATTATACTGTCTGTCTCTGTATTCCTCAATAAGTGGACAATTAAGCACATAGTGTTCAAGAGAGTGACCATATGCCTGATCACATAATTTACATTTAGTTTGATCATCATCTGTGTGTCTCCCAAACTGCCAGAAGTACTTGTAACCAAGCCTAAGCCTGGCCACTACAACATCAGTCAGTCTGTTCACATTGCAAGTTGCTCCATAAACATACTTATCTACGTTCATGTTTTTCATAGTGGGTTATAGATCTACTCAGGCTTCTAACTGCATCCTATAACAATAATTTTTCATTATTTACTTTTCTCCTAATATTATTCCTAATGCTAGACACAGTTATACCAAAGTTATATTCTACATTCTCCTTCTGGATACTCTTCTTGGCTAACATATCAACTTTATCATGAAGGAGTAATCCAATGTGTGATGAGATCCATAGCAATTGTACATTAATTCCTTTGTCCCTAATTTTTTGAGTATCTGTACCCGGCTTCCCCAATGAGCATGTTGTTGGAGCCATTATATGAGCCAAGAGCCTTCAATGATGACATAGAATCAGTAATGATGATAGAGTCAAGCTCAGTGTCATAGGTTAGCTTTAGCGCCATTAGGATTGCAAACAATTCAGTTTGCAGTGTAGATGCCCAGTTGTTAATTCTTATGCCTAACTCAACAAATTTATTATCGTTCTTAACTAGGGAGGTGGCAACAAGAGCAGATGCAGCCCTGCCAGAAGATTCCTGTTTAGATCCATCAGTGTATATAACTTGTGATAACTTATTACTACCAGCTAGGCGAAAAATTTCTTCTTGAGCAGTTGCTCTAACAAGAGATTTAAGGAAGGGATTACTAGCAATGAGCTTTTTGGGAGGGACTTGTAGGTATGTGATATTAAATGAACACATTTAATGAACATGTAATAATGTAATATTTAACATTTCTGACTTATAGCAACTGCTGGTGTATAAATATAATATACTACAATATTAACCTTATTATTATTATTATTATTATTATTATTATTATTATTATTATTATTATTATTATTATTATTATTATTATTATTATTATTATTATTATTATTATTATCATTTTTATTATTTAATACAAAATATAGATTATATTAGTAATATGCATATATATGTCGTGCCGAATAGGCAGAACTTGCGATCTTGGCTTAAATAGCAACGCTCATCTTGCCATATAGGACAAGTGAAAATTTGTGTATGCAATAATTTCTCCAAAATCATTCTGAACCTAACGAAAAAAATATATTTCACTGTGTTTGTTTAGTATTAAGTTATTGTAAACAAATCTGAAACATATTTAGTTGGGTTAGGCTAAAATAAATTGCGCTTGTTATAATAAGATTAGGTAAGTTTTCTAAGTTCCTTTTGGTACAAAGTTATAATTTTTTACATCAACATTAATGAAAACAATATATCTTTAAACGTATAAGAGAAAATTTTAGAAAGGACTTAATTTTAAATGAGTTCTTGCTAATTGACCAGTTTTACATATTCGGCACGACATATATATAATATATATATATATATATATAATATATATATATAATATATATATATATATATATATATATATATATATATATATATATATATATATTATTTTTATATATATATATATATTATATATATATAAAATATATATTATATAATATATATATATATATATATATATATATATATATATATATATATATATATATATATATATATATATATATATATATATATAAATAATCTATTTCTACATTTATTTATTTATAAAAATATTTTGACCATGACGACCTTTTACATATGACATCCCTTTGACTGACAAGCATTCACTGGTAACCAGAATTATATTAAAATTTATTTAATTGTGTGAACAGATAAAGAAAAATTAATAAAATTCAACAAAACAGAATAATTTTAGAAACTGCCAACATACTAACAAAAAAAAAAGCCCATAATAAAATATAAATTCTCACATATGTTTACCTGCCAAGTATTGAAAATCCAATTATTTTTAACGTTATACTAAATTTTTACTAGGAGCAACAGGTATCTCTATATATATTGAACACTTTAAGACACTATATTTAATTTTTTTTGAATATTTTTTTAAGAAGTGAAGGAGCAACTTTTGTTTACATCGCAGCTTCAGGCAAGACGCTGTCCTAGTCATAGATTCTTTTATTTTAATTACTGCAAACTGAGGAGATCTGAGATTATCATGACTAAAAGTAAGACTCGGGAGTGATTTTAAGATACGAGACGGTATTTAAGTTAGTTATAAGTATTCCATAAGGTGCAAGCTGGTGACAAGATGGGGCCAAGAAGGACGAGGTGCAAAAAAATAAGACATTAAGACATGTTCGCTGTAGAGCTTTATCAAGTTATAATATTATAAAGGTCTAAAGTGAGCGTTATAGTGTCCCAATAATATGTTGTTGTGCAGCATATGTCTTACACATGAGTGATGTGTGCAGTATAACACAGTCAAGTAGGGCTGACCTGACTTCACTTACGGCACTAAATACATTTTTTTTTCTTTAAGTAAATTAAGTTTTTGCGATTACATATGAAAATGTTCATACAAGCTGTTGTTTTGATTTTCTACAATGTTTTTTATATTGTACATGATAATTATGGGCATACACAATTGTAATAAATCACTGCCAGCTGGATCAGTGACCATTACAGCTGTACTTTATTTCAGTAATTTATATCACATGATGATAAAATATAAAAATTGTGGGTATGAAATTACTGTAGATATGTGGATTTAAAACTTATTGATTAATTGTAAGAATATCCTGTGTTAAATTGACATAAAATGGTGACAAGTTTCTTCAGATAATAAACTGGAATATACAGTGAGAAAATTTATACAAGTATAGTCAGGTGAGTGGCCAGGACATTGTCATTACTTGAGATGTTTCCAAGTTCAGAACATTGCACGAAGCCTACCAATCCTTCTGATGATCTGTGTAAGATTAGTTGGGCTGAAAGTTTGGCTAAACTGAACACCTGTAGTTTACCTGGAGAGGGTTTCGGGGGCCAACACCCCCACGGCTTAGTCTGAGACCAGGCCTCATGGTGGATTAGGGTCTGATCAGCCAGGCTGTTACTGTTGGCTGCATGCAAACTGATGTACAAACCACAGCGTGATTGGTCAGGTATTGACTTTAGGTGCCTGTCCAGTGCCTTCTTGAAGACAGCCAGGGGTCTGTTGGTAATTCCCCTTATGTATACTGGGAGGCAATTGAACAGTCTTGGGCATCAGACACTTATTGTGTTGTCTCTCACTGTACTCGTGGCGCCCCTGCTTTTCATCGGGGGAATGTTGCATCTCCTGCTGAGTCTTTTGCTTTCATAGGGAGTGATTTTCGTGTGCAGGTTTGATACCAATCCCTCCAGCCCTTTCCCAAATTGTATATTACAGTATCCCTCCCCTCCCTTCCAGGATTACAGAAAAGGGCCTTAAAACCTTTCCCAGAAATTTTTAGTGCCTTACATACTTATGTGTGCTGTAAAAAATCTTTTGTACACTCTCCAGGTCGCAATGCTTAACCTTAAAGGGGGGCTGTTATGTACAGCAGTATTCCCCCCAAAGAAAACAACAATTTGAAGGGGATCATCATGGGTTTTGGTGCCCTAGTTTAGAAGGTTTCTCATTACCATGCATATTTTCCTTGCAGATGAGGTAGAACTTTTTTGTGGTCTTTGAAGGTGAATCCTTGACATTATCACCCCCGGCCCTTTCAAAATTTTTTTTTTTTTGCTCTATTTATTTTTAAATTGTTGTATACCCTGTACATTTTTAATTTCCCCCCTCGTTTTCCATATCTGATAGTGGGAAATTTCTCCTCTTTTGAAATTAAATTTTGTTTTTGGGGGCCCATTTGAAGTTTTGGGTTTGATGTCTGTTTGGGTTTTTTTGTGGTGTCTTTGATGGATCACTGCCATGGCAATCCAGGTGCCATTGAAAAGGAACCCAACTACTATAATTTCCTCGTACAACTATGTATCGTCCAAATAAAACTAGAAGAATAGAATATGAATAAAGACTGGAGCTATGCTTACATCTCTGTCTATTTTTTGGAAAATGGATAGGAATAGAGTGGGAGCGAGTACGTGCCTTTGGAGCAGAGCTTTGTTTGGGACTTTACCTGTTTACTGTTCTCTTCGTGTTTATTTGTCGGGAAGTATAATCCATCTCCCAACTTTTCCTGTTATTCCTTTATCAGCATTTTTGTGCTTTTACACCAGATCAATTTTTAAAAAGCTTTGAAAAGTCGCATAGGGGCCCCGTGCGGGGACAGGCAGGAGCGACTGCTCAAACCCGTGTTGCCCGGGGTGTGTAATTGTTTATCTAGGTATTTGGGCTATCTTGCTTTTTAAAAACCCTCTCAAAGATTTTTATGATATGGATGTTTAGTGCTTGGGTCTGATTCTTTGAAATTTGCTTTACTCCCACCTTTTGGAGGGGGGGCTATGTCTTTTTGTTTTTAGCGGTTGGGATGCCCCCGTTCCATCTCCCTCTCCAAAAAAGCTGAAGGGACATGGTGGGGGCTTCTTGCAATTCTTAAATGAATCAGATTCCATGATCGGGGCCCAGGGCAGAGTGCAGGGGCATGCCCATTTATTCCCTTTTCAAAGTCTTGTGGATTTAGGATAATATCCAAATTTTGAAAGACAAATTTTGGGGGTTTCATTCATAAAGAATTCTTTTGGATTGTCGACCCTTAGCCCTTGGGAAAGCCTCACTGAACACGGGTCATATTGGGTTTTTAATGTCTCATGCATTTTTTGGCTGTCATCTGTGTATGTCCCATCCCCCTAAGCATTTTTGTGAAGGTAATAAGACAAAAAAAAAATTTCTGACATATTACCGAATACAGTCCCAAGAATTTTTGTCCAAAATGATGTGGGGGCGGCAACATCGACAACCACAAATCGCATTATTTTTATTTAGCGGTTTTTTGTATTTTTTCTTTTTTTTCCCAAATTTTTTTTTCTTTTCCCTTTCTAACATTTGGGCCTGAGAGACCAATACATAATAATGTAATATATAACTCACTGTATTGAACACAAAACCCACAAAGTTATTATCATTTATTGTTTACCACTTTTGTTTATTACAAAAAAACATCACAAATCTTGTAAAATCATTGGTCCCTCTTTTTATCGAATTTAAATCCTTTTCCGGGACCTTACTAAAACGAAATTTAGATTTTCAATAAATTTTCCCCATAAAAAATAAGAAATACAATTAACCTTCCCTAACACCCAGAAAAAAAAAAAAAAAAAATTTTTTAACATAAAATTAATGTAGAAAACTAAACAATAAATGGAAATGATGAATGAAACTTTAACCATAACACTTACTTTGGGGAGTTTCTTCTATTATGGGAGCTGGGGGAGGAGAGAGAGGGGAATTTTTATAGTTTGGAAAGGGGGAATCCCCTTCCTCAACACCTCAGGTACCTTTCTTTTCGGGGGTTGTTTCTCTTCTCTGTTTTTTAATGCCACTGGGACCACCTTGAGAGTCACTGGATCCTGCCCCTACAAAATAACGGGGAGGAGCTCTGTTTCTGGCGTCTCTTTAACACCCCAAAAGGGCCCAAGACTTTGTCACGTACATTTGCCAACCGGGCTTGCAACAACCTTTTTAGGGGATGTTCCCCATAAAGCTTCCATCTTACCCCAATAGTAAAAATCTCTTTAATTTCTGAAAAAGGGCACCTATTCCATCTTTTTTTCCCTCCCTGCAGCAAGTTTCCGATGCGAGTTTTGCTCTTCCTGTGAAGCCTTGCACTCCTGGGGGGGGGGAGCTCTTCATTGGGGTCTTCCCCAAATTCTTCCACATCCTCCAAACTCACCCCAAACCCCAGGAACTCCCATCCCAATTTGATTTTACAACAGATTTACTCTTTGGGGTCAGTCCCAAACCCTTTTCAAAATCCCTCTTTGTCCCAATCTGGCCACATTTCCCCCGGGCAGATTTTTCAAAGTCCGGGTAGTCACCCCTCCCAGCCAACCTTAAGGGTTGCAGTGGGGGATGCTGAAGTGTTCTCCCAAAATTCCCTTAGGGTCAAGTGAGTGCTGGGTCACAGTCAAGCACCTGTGAAACATTTCTTTTTTAGAGTTTTTTAAAGTTTTCAAAAACCTGCTGGGCCATGGGTTGGAGGAGAGGGGTGGGATTTTGGGGGCAAGAACTTTACTGTGATGAACCCCAAAATCCCGAAAATTAGGTCACCAATTTGGAGGATGAGCAGGGCATTGTCCATTACTACACGCACTTGAGACCAATTTTTTTCCAGGAATACTCCTTTACACAGGGGGCCAACACTTCATTTAACCACCGACGAAAATTTCCCTCGTGACCCATGCCTTTCATTAGATTTTCCCAAAAAACACACAATTTACTCTTCATAACATTTTTTTTTTCCTGAACCTCGGGATTTTCAAATGGGACACATAAAGGCTTCACTTTTAAATCCCCACACATTTTTACAAAAACAATAGGTCAGCCTTCTTTCATAGGGTTGTGTCCTGGGATTGCCTTTTCCTCTTGTGTAATGAAGGCCCCTTTGCATTTTCTTCCAAAAAAAGGGCCCGTTTTTGTCACAATTGAACACTTGTTCCGGTTTTATCCTTCAGCCTCTATGTACTCCGGAAATTTATGCCATATTTTTCAGCCGCCTTGTGGTCGAACTGGGAGCCTCACCATGCCTTACCACACGTGTATGCCATACGGTTCTTAAATCTCTCAAACCACCTTTGCTGGCCTTAAAAACCTCACTTCACCACAATTGCAGGCAATTTCTTTACCAAATAACACAACTGCCTATCTTTTTAAAATAATCGAAATCATAAGAGTACTCCTGCAAAATTTTTCTCATTTACCACACCAAAAATAATTCTCACCTCTTCGAGTACTGGGGATCTCATTTTTGTACATAGTTACTCCCTTTGCAACAATAGCATCCTTTTAAATTTTAATTTTTTTTTGGCCTTAGAACAAAGGGTTTTGTAGGGGTTTTTTATACTCCCGGAATTCGGCCCCGCTTTTACCACTTTCATATTGTTCAATGATGGTTTTTTTTAAAAACAATCGTATTTCTCACCTTCTTTACCACAGGCTTTGGGACTAAGCTTTCTTTGGGGGCCATGGTAGCTTTTATTTAGTACTTGCAAACACTAAAATAAATTTGGGAAAATTAGAAATTTTCGCTGAGCACGTGAGGGGACCTTTGCTCACGGGAAACAATGCCAACGGCTGCCGCCCCCTCACCGTGGGGTACCGTCCCGGGCGAACATGACTCGGAGCAAAATGAAAAACGATCCAGTTTTTTAAAAAATAACCCCCCCATATTGGGGAATTTCACGATTGCCGGGGAAATACGAAAACCGGGGGACCACGTACTAATGTTCTTTTTTAATTTTCATATTTACAATCACTGGACATGGGTTTTTTAAATGCTGGGGCTTGTGGAACTCCTTGAAACAAGGGGACCAGCACAAGGGACCCTTTCATTCCTCACCATAAACCGGGGTCCCCTTTTCGTCTTTGTTGCCTCGTTTTGTTTGTGCACAGACATGCATCTCTTTTGGCAAAAATTTCTTCTGATTCAATGAACTGTATTATGAAATGATCACCTTCCCTCCTCAAAAAGCTTGGGGATATCCTAGGGAAATTCGAGGACTTGTTGTATAGCTTTTTCTTTCCCGGGGCTTCATTTTGAGTTTTCTGACAACAACAAACAAAATTCACCATACGGGGCTGTTGCCATCTTTATTTGGTACATATTATATGCATTGACATTTAAATGTCCATGAATGGAAGAAAAATTTCATGTACCACTTTTAACTCTTCAACACAAAAAACAAAACCAATCTGCATGTAAAAAATTTTCAACCAAGCCATTTTTTGTGTATAATCAACACTGTCCTGGTTTTCGAAACGTTCTTAGTCTCCGATCACTTTTGCCACTTCTTGCATTTCATTACAGTGAATGGTTGTCAACATGGACATCCGTTTTCACACCGTAATGCCATAGTCATTTGGGAGAAACACCTGCACCATACCACGAGCACCTGCGTTGAGCCTGGGGGATAGTTTACGATTAGAACGCATTGTGCCCCACACGTCTTGTTCCATCGCAAGAAATACTGGTAAAAAGGGGTTTGTACCATTATGGTATATAATGATGCCCTTACCCAAAAAAGGGCCCTCATGTTTTTCCCCTACGTCACCTGAGATACCCAATAACCTTGGTATCTTTTAATGTTTTACTTTCCGGTATACACAATATCCAACCCAGCCCTGTCACAGCACAAACAGTTTTTTTACCAAAAACGTTTTCCCCTTTCTGGGGAATACTGCTTTAATGACAGTCTACCTTTGAACAAAATCAAAAACTCGGTCAATTACAAGATTCTTGAATGGATTAATAAGTATATGCTGAACTTGTGTTTAGATACATAAAAAAACATTTTCTAATCTTAGTAATTACTCCTGCACTTCTGTCAGGACTGGTTTTGTCAGAGAAGTGCATCATACGTAACAGTTAAGTTTAACCTGTTCACTGGGATGATTTCACTGAAAGACCGGGGGTAGGAATTAGCCGATCGTGGACCAGTATGCTTTTTTATTATGCTTATAGACATGAGGCATAAGTCATTTTTGTTGCAAAAAGCAAATCATTTCATGCAACAGTGTCTCTTTCCAACCTGTGTGTCTTGACTGTGGTGATATGGATCGTTATTTGCCATGGTGTTACTTAAATTACTTATACTTTACTTGACAATAGTTCCATCATGGCTTGGTCAAATGAATAATTCAAAGAAACTCCAGTTCATTTGGCCGTGGTTCCAAGGGGACAAGTAGGTAGAATTCCACTGTGAGAGTCATCAAAGTGGTGGGGCTTGGGTACAAAATTGGGATTTTGCTGCCAATCCCAGATACGGTTTGCTGGTGGATACTGGACTTCATAGGTGGTTGTGCCGGCTGTGTGTTGTGGTGGGCTGGTGGCTGCACGCTTCGCTTTGTCCTTGATCTGGAGGATCGTCAGCAGCGTGGTCCCAGCTGGGCTCTGTGAGTCATGCATGGCGGTACCACTACATCACCACTACACACCAATCTATTGTTGCCTGTGGTCTATCCATGTCCAAGTGTAGCCACATCTCCTCCCACTATCACTATTCTTAACTGGTGTGGGGCAAGGGATGTACTACGTTCCTTTGGGGCACTGCTTAGGCATAGGGTACACTACCGAGAGCTTGTGGCGGCGTACATACCGACGCTCACTGGTGAATATGATTCCTCATATCACTACCTCGAATGGATCGTCAATCGCAATAAAATCACCATCCACGTCACTATCATCATCATTACTGAGTCAGAGGCTGGCCACGCGGGAAAATATTTGTTTTCCTCTTGCGTTGAGGGGTTAACAACTCACCGTGGTGGACAATGTGCCCACAACAGAGGTAGAAGGTTGGGAGGATCGTCAGGGGTTTTTTTGCACGATTATTGTTATCCTGGTCATTCTTTCGGTTCCACTAACTGATCTAGCCATAGAATTCTCTTCTGATTGCGACGGGGCATGGTGTAGGACAGGGTAACTGAGGGTGTTTACCACAATGTTATGCGGGCGCCTAGATTTTTTGTTTATGGCGCACATTCCACCATGCAGGACCCATTCTCTCGCATGTAGGCCTATTGAGGCTTTCGTGTTTTTAAATTTGACGGCGCTAGAATTTTGGCCGTAGATACTATGGTTTGGACTCCACTCAACGTGAAGCCGTAGATCTACGGGACTGACCCTGAAAGGGTTAATACTGGATGTTGTTTTTCCCTTAGATTTGGCATTTAGAGAAGGAATTAAGTTGTTTTTATTGTTTAATTTCTTTATGGTTCTTTTAGTTCTTCCTGTGCATTCTTGTTCTCCTGTAAGATTCCTTCAGCGTTTAAGTGTGATACTGTTATTTGCATTTCCATTGACCTGTCCTCCCTTTTTATTTCGGGTATATTGCCCCTCCTCAGCAAGCTCTATGTCTCTTTCTTGTCAGTATAGGGGAGCATCTCTCTCTAGTTTACATCTTCTCTTTTTCTTTTTCTTAATGGGATGTGTCTTGAGCTGATCTTAATAACCAGAGTTCATTTTTCCTAGGCATATGTTTGGATCCATGGTTGAATTAGGATATCTTCCCAGCTTGTTTCATTCTCAGGACATTTTTGGGTTTGACTTGATACCTTTGTATGTTCTGTGTTATTAAAAATTGAATTTTGGTGAAGTGACCTTCATACTGATCACTTTTTGCTGGTCAGGAGCCCTGGGGCATTCATGTCTGTACTTCTATTTTGTTGTGATTTGTGTGTATTGTCTTTGTTTCTGTTGATTACGTTATTGGATCATTGTTGTTAATATATAGAGGCCTCAGCGTATTTTCTAGTTTGTAGGTCTTAATATTTGCTGGTTTAACCCGTAAACGGGTCCAAACGTAATATATACGGTTTTTCAACATGTGAAAGTATGTAAAAAAAAGTAATCTTTTTTTTTTTTTTGTAACATTTGAAAATGTGTAAAAAACTTTGATTATCGTTTTTTGTTTTTTTTCTTGCTATAAAGTTTTGAGATGACATCGAATATGTAAAAAAAAAGTTGATCTACTTTTAGAGGCAATACGCAATATGAACGTTGATCTGCTTGGACCGTTTCGGGGTGTTAAGGTTTGAATTTGGTGTAGGGATGTAATAGTTTGTGTTGTGTGTGGTGAGTTTTTCATTTGAGTTCCTATGGGGTGATCTTCCGCCTAAAACATTGTTGAAAATGCCATTTTTGTGTTTTGCCCATTTTCTTTGTAAACTAGTGGCATCCTTCCATGGCATCAAGCATGCAGTCTGATCCTATGTATCATGGAGGTGGTTATTCATTGTCATGAGTCCTTCAGGAGGTATTGGTGTTCTTTCAACCAGGCCTTGTAGGCTATAGAGGCTCTTCCACATATTCTGATTCGCAACTCCACTTGGAATTGACGGTAGATACCTACTTGTGGATGGGCTGATTAGATTGATAGATCGGTTATGATAGGGTTTCCTTGAGAGGCTGCTTGGAAACTTCAGAACACTGGCAGAATAAAAGGCATACTTAAAATGGATGGGCATTTTTCATATGGGAGTAAAAATTCAAACAGCAGTAAGAGCGATAAAATGTCCTCTTAAGGTAATTGTTATCTTGGGGTGCCACATAGCATCTGTATTTGCCACTGTTTTTAATTTATATAAATTACTTAGGATTGCGGGTTTATTTTTCTGTCTCATAAAACTCCGCTAGATAACAGGGATATCTTGCTACTCCTACTTACACTTTGGTCACACTTCACCGACACGCACATGCATTTATTAATATAATTAATCTTAGGTTTTTTCCTTTTTCTAAATAGCTCTTGTTCTTCTTTATTCTTCTATAGTCCATGGGGACGGAAGTGGAAAAAAAGAATCTTTCATCCGTAAAAGCCATGCGTGTCGTTATCAGGCGGGGGACTCCCTAAAATTGCCGGGAGCAATGGGCTAAAGTAAACCCCCTTCTCCTGTAGACATTTACTAAAAAGAGAAGAAGAAGAAACACCTTTATAAAAACTGGGTTGCTTAAATGTGCGTGGATGTAGTGCGGATGACAAGAAAACAGAATGATTGCTGATGTTATTGAATGAAAAGAAGTTGGATGTCCTGGCCTAAGCGAAACACAAGCTGAAGGGGGTAGGAGAGTTTCAGTGGGGGGAAATAAATGGATTAAAAATCTGGAGTATTGGAGAGTTAGAGCAAAGGTAAGGGGTAGCAGTAATGTTAAATGATCAGTTTTGGATAGGAGGGAAAAGAGAATATGCATGTGTAAATTCATGAATTATGTGGATTTAAAGTAAAAGGTTGGATGCGAAGAAAGTGGGTCATATAAGCGTGTATGTATGCACTGGAGAATGAGAGGAAATGCAGAGGAGAGAGAGAGATTTTGGGAGATGTTAGTGAATGTATCGGAGCTCCTTTGATCCAAGTGAGAGAGTAATTGTGGTAGGGGACCTGGAATGCTAATGTAGAGAAAAGAAACTTTTAGAGAGGGTGTGGTAGGTGGTAAGTTTGGGGGTGCAGGTGTAAATTGATATTGGGTGCCCTTTGGATATGAACTTTGTATAGAAAGGGGGGGTTTATTTAGTTCTAGCGTTTATACATATTTTAAGGAATAAGAGGATAAATAAGTATACAAGATATGATGTAGGGCAAAATAACAGTGTTTGTTGGCATTATCTGTTATTGGTAGATAAAAGGACTGTTGAGTAGACTTCAGGAAGTACATGTTTATAGAGGGGCCACAGTATATCAGATTCATTTTCTACAGTTGGTAGCTACATGAGAGTAAAAGGTTAGAGGGGATACAAGGAAGAATAGAAGCATCAGGGAAAGAAGAGAGAGGGTGAAGGTTTATAAAACTAAAAGAAGGAGCAGTATTAGGGTAAGATATAAACAGATATTGGAGGATAGATGGGCTAATGAGCAGCTAGGCAATGGGTCGTTCGAAGAGGTATGGGGGTAGGTTTTAAAAAATGTAGTGTTGGATTGTTCAGACAGAAGTTTGTGGTTACAGGAAAAGTGGTCGGGGTTGTAGGAGGGAAGAGGACACGATTGGTGGATGATGATGTAAAGAGGTAGTTAGGGAGGGAAAAGTTAGCATATGAGGAAGTTTTTACAATAGTAGAAGAATGATTGCAAGGAGGGAAGAGTATATGGAGAAAAAGAGAGAGTTTTATGAGAGTGGTGAAGAAGTGTAAAAAAGAGAGCAAATGAGAGTAGAGACTGTGGGTGAGATGTTATCAAAAAATTTTGTTGGGGAAATAAGAAAAAGTTTTGGAAGTGAGATTAACAAGGTTAAGGAAAGCCTAGGAAAAACAAATGGAATTTGTCAGTTAAAAATAGGGGGGGGAGAGGAAGAGTTATTAAATGGAGAGTTTAGAGGTATTGGGGAAGATAGAGGGATTATTTTGAGGAATTGTTTAAGTGTTGATGATGATAGGGAAGGAAGCTGTGACTTTCGTGAGTATAGGGCAGGAGGAATAACATCTGTAGGAGTGAGGGAAGAGCCAGTTGTGAGAGTGGGGAAGTTCGTGAGGCAGTAGGTAAAATGAAAAGGGGGGGTATTTATATTAAAGGCAGCGGGATTGATGGCGATATAAAGATAGAAGAAATGTTGTAAAAGCAGGTGGGGAGGATATAGTTTTGGAGGTGGTTGTGTGCAATTATTTAATAAATGTAGGAAGAGGGTAAGGTACCTAAGGGATTGGCGCTGAGAAGCATGCTAGTTCCTTTTTATAAAGGCAAAGGGGATTAAATGAGTAGTTAAAAAAAAATATAGGGGATAAGTTGTTGAGTTATACCTGGTAAAGTGGTATGAGTTTTAGAGTTATAATTGAAATGAATTAAGAGTAAGACGGAGAATAGGATAGAAGATGAACAAGGAGGCTTTAGGAAAAGGTAGGGGGTGTGTGGACAGGTTTGTTTTACAGTGAAACATATAAAGTGAACAGTATTTAGATAAGGCTAAAGAGTCTTTGTTGGCATTTATGGATTTGGAAAAGGCGTATATTATATGACAGGGTGGATAGGGGGGCAATGTGTGCAGATGTTGCAAGTGTGATGGTGTAGGAGGTAGGTTACTGAAAGCAGTGATGAGTTTTTACGAGGATAGTGAGGCTCAAGTTATGGTGAGGGGTGAGTATTGTAGGAAAGAGGGAAATTTTTCCCAGTAAAAGTAGGCTTAGACAAGGATGTGTTGATGTCACCGTGGTTTGTTTAATATATTTATAGATGGGGTTGTAAAAGCGAGTAAAAATGCGAGGGATTGGCACGAGGCGTGGAGTTAAAAGATAAAGAATCACACACAAAGTAGGGAGTTGTCACCAGCTTGCTCTTTGCTGATGCCACTGTGCTCTTGGGAGACTTTGAAGAGAAGTTGCAGAGATTGCTGTGGACCATGATTTGGTAGGTGTGCAAAAAGAAGAAAATTAAAGGTGGAATTACAGGAAAGAGGTAAGGTTATGAGGATAACAAAAAGTATAGGTGATGAAAGACCCCCCCTTGGAATTCAGATTGGAGGGAGAGAGAGTATGGAGGAGTGAATGTATTCAGATTTTGGGAGTGGACGTGTCAGCGGATGGGTCTGTGAAAGATGAGATGAGGTGTATCATAGAATTGATTGTGAGGGAAAAAAGAGTGAGAGGTGCACTTAGGAGTCTGTAGGAGACAAAGAACTTTGTCTTGGGAGGGGCAAAGGAGGGGAATGTATGAGAGTATTGTTTTACCAACCTCTTATATGGGTCGTTGAAGCGGGGTGAGGAATGTTGCAGCGTGGAGAACGGCTGGAGGCAGTGGAGATGTATTGTCTGAGGGCATGTGTGGTGTGAATATAATGCAGAGAATTCGTAGTAGTTTAGTTTGGAAGTTAGGGGAGGTGCGGGATTAACCAAAAACTGTTGTCCAGAGGGTTGAGGAGGGGTGGTTGAGGGTGGTTTCGGAAATGTAGGAGTATGGAGCGAACAGAATGACTTCAAGAGTGTATCAGTCTGTAGTGGAAAGGGAAGGCAGAGTGGTCGGGGGGGTGGGTCGGCTAGGAAAGGTTGGAGGGAGGGGGGGTAAGGAGGTTTTGTGTGCGAGGGGCTTGGGACTTCCAAGCTCAGGCATGCGTTGAGCGTGTTTGATAGGAGTGAATTGAGACAAATGGTTTTAATACTTGGACGTGCTGTTGGAGTGTTGAGAAAGTAAACATTTATGAAGGGATTTCAGGGGAGGAGGGAAAGGGATAAACCGGCAGGCCGGACTTGAGTCCTGGAGTTGGGAAGTAAGTGACTGCACTCTGGAAGGAGGGTGTTAATGTTGCATTCGTTTAAAAACCCGTAGTGTACAGCACCCTGTCTGGCAAGACAAGTGGGGTGGAGTGGACTGATGGTGAAAGTTTTTCTTTTCGGGCCACCTCGCCTGGTTGGGAATCGGCAGTGTCGATAATATAATAATAAATAAATAATCTTACCAGAAGGAATGGGACAACTATATTAATTTATTTGCAGATGATACAAACGTCTTGTGCAAAATAAATAATATCACGTAATTCAGTGGACCCTCGCCTAACGCTATTAATCCGTTCCTGAGAGCTCAACGTAAGGTGAAATTATCTTAGGTTGAATTAATTTTCCCATAAGAAATAATGGGAAATCAAATAATCCGGTTGTGGGGGGGGGACACACCAAAGTTTGAATCAAAAAAAAATTTTACCCACATGAACTAGTAATTTTAATACACACAAACTGAAAAAGACATGCACAGTTACATGACACTTACCTTTACTGAAGATCTGGTGATGATTGATGGGATGGGAGGAGGGGAGACTGTGGATGGTGGTAATGTTTAGAAGGGGAATCCCCTTCCATTAGGACTTGAGTGGTAGTCCTTTTCCAAGGTTACTTCCCTTTAATTCATCTTGTAGGAAGGTTTTTTTTGAGGAAGAGCCAGTTGTGAGTGTGGGGGGAAGTTCGTGAGGCAGTAGGTAAAATGAAAGGGGGTAAAGCAGCCGGGATTGATGGGATAAAGATAGAAATATTAAAAGCAGGTGGGATATAGTTTTGGGTTGGTTGGTGCAATTATTTAACCCTTTAGGGTCCAAGGCCCAATTTGGGAGTCGTCATGAACCAGTTGTCTAGAATTTTAAAAAAAAAAAATTTGTTATTTTTTCTTATGAAATTGTATAGAATTCTTTTTTTGTGAGGTAATATAACATAAAGTACGAATTTGTTGGAATAATTTGACGAAATTATGCTCTCGCGAATTTTGATGTGTCAGCGTTATTTAAGAATCGGTGATTTTTGGCCGACTTTGACCCAATTTGGCCAATTAATTAATTCCAATCAAACCAATATTTCTTAAGCGATTTCCACTGAATTACTTCTATTTCTCTATCGATTTGAGCACATGGAAATCGCCAAGTCAACTGTTTCAACTACAAAATAAAGTGATTGGAAATTGTTAATTTGGCAATTTACACAAAGTTCAAAAATATTCCCAATTTCCAAAATAGGGTCCAGAATATTGAACATTAGGCATTCCTGGCACTAACTAACATTTTCCTCTGTTCATTAGTTATGTTTTGGGCTTTACAAATTAAAATTCCATTTTGATTTTTTATTACATAATGACATTTTTATTCACACCAAAAAATAGAAGATTTACTGTTATTGCAATACTGTAATATTGTATAAAATCTCTTCACCATATTTGTGAATGTATATTAGACCCACCAGCTGGTGTGTAATTTGACGTGTGAGGTCGTTAGTTACTCTTGAATATGGCAAAATTTTAACATTTCTCGCTACTTTGGCTACAGTTTCAAGCCATTTCCTGTCTAAAACCAATCAAAATTCTTCTCTATTTCTGTAGTATGTCTTCCATTCTATCAAATGAGACAAGAAATCGCAAATACAACTAAACACAAACATACAAAAAAACACACTGCAAAGTTTGCTGTTTTAATCGGGAAAAATCATGATTTCATTTTTTTTCCTCTCATTATACACAGTGTGCTGCAGGATCTGTTTTTGTGTGGATGTCACATACCCACATTGATGTTATTTCTCTCATATCTAGGCCAAATGTACCACTCACAGTTTATCAGGAGTGAGCTGAAGCTCATGGCGTGATCTACGTTTTGGACCCTGAATGTTAATGCCGTAGATTACGGGGACGGACCCTGAAAGGGTAATAAATGCATTGGAAGAGGGTAGGTACCTAGGGATTGGCCAGAGAGCATTGCTTAGTCCTTTGTATAAAGCAAAGGGGACAAAAAAGAGAGTGCAAAAATTATAGGGGGAGGATAAGTCTTGTTGAGTATACTGGTAAAGTGTTTGGTAGAGTTATTATTGAAAAGAATAAGAGTAAGACGGAGAAATAGGATAGCAGATGAACAAGGAGGCCTTTAGGAAAAGGTAAGGGGGGTGTGTGGACCAGGTGTTTTACAGTGAAAAGAAATATAAGTGAACAGTATTTAGATAAGGCTAAAGAGGTCTTCTGTGGCATTTATGGATTTGGAAAAAGGCATATGACAGCGGTGGTTAGGATAGGGGGGCTATGTGGCAGTGTTGCAGGTTTGTATGGTGTAGGAGGTAGGTTACTGAAAGCAGTGAAGAGTTTTTTTACGAGGATAGTGAGGCTCAAGTTAGAGTATGTAGGAAAGAGGGAAATTATTCTCCCAGTAAAAGTAGGCTTTAGACTAGGATGTGTGTGATGTCTCCGTGGTTGTTTAAATTTTTATAGATGGGGTTTTTTTGTAGAGAAGTACATGCGAGGTGTGAGCGTGTTTTGATAGGTGACGTGAATGGAGACAAATGGTTTTTAATACTTGACATGCTGTTTGGACGAGTGTGAGCAAAGTAACATTTATGAAGGGGTTCAGGGGAAACCGGCAGGCGGCTTGAGTCCTGGAGTTGGGAAAGTATAGTGCCTGCACTCTGAAGGTGGGGTGTTAATGTTGCAATTTAAAAAACTGTAGTGTAAAGCTACCACTTCTGGCAAGACTGTGATGGATGTGAATGATGGTTGAAGTTTTTCTTTTTTCGGGCCCACCCTGCACTTGGTGGGAATCGGCAGTGCGATAATAAATAAGAAATCTTCCCTTTTCTTTTAAATGCACTAGTGACCAGCTTGAGTCCTGGACCTCGGTCGCACAACAATCTGCCCAGAGAGGCCTTTACTCCTGTTGCTTTTAACATTCTAAAGTTTTCACAACATTGTCATGGTAATAGTCACCAGCACGGGCTTCCAATCGCTGTGTTAGGGTGATTCCACTCAAAAAATGGTTTACACTTAAGCCGCATTGCGCTCACATTTCCTTAATCTTTGAAGTAGGCAACTTCCTCAGTTTTCTATCCCCTCTCGAAGCAGTTCCTCGGTTGTGGGGCCTCTGCTGATGAAGATGATCTAGCAGATCATCAGTGGTTAGTTCCTTCATTGTCTCCTCACCAACTCTTCCACTCTTCCCACTAGCCTCCAACCCCAAGGACTTCCCCTTTGCCACAGTGGATTCCCTCAACTGCATAGGATTCCCAGGGTTAGCTCAAAACCCTTCAAAATCTCTTTTGTCTACACATTCTGGCCACTGTTTCTTCCAAGTTGAGTTCTAGGTCCCTTTTAGTCACTTCCTCCAAAGCCTTAGCTATAATGTCTTTCACAATTGAGGATAGCTAAAGTGATACTCTCCAAAACTCTCTTAGAGTCAATTGAGCTTCTGAGGTCACTACAAAAGCACCTTTCAAACTTAGCTTTTGTGTACAGTTTCTTGAAGTTGGAAATGACCTGCTGGTCCATGGGCCTGCAGGAGAAGAGTGGTATTAGGAGGAAAAAAACTACTTAATGAAGCTCATTTCCGCAACAAAAAAAGTCGCTCTGCCACGTGTGAAGGATGAACAGGTAACATTGTCTAATACTCCAGCGAGGCACTTAAGGTCTAATTTCTTTTTCATATTAGGTATTTTTCACAGTGGGGGGCAAATGCATTGTGTAACCAGTCATAGAAAAAGTCCTAGTGACCCATGCCTTACTGTTGCCCTCCACAGAGCACAAATAAAATTAGCCTTGAGGACATTGTTTTTCCTGAACACTCTGGGAGTTTCGGGAGTGATACACCAATTAAAGGCTTCACTTTGCATTCCCACTAGCATTGGCAAACAATCAACAGAGCTAAGCCTGTCTTATCAAAGGATTATGTCCGGGAGTGCCCTTTTCCTCCTGAAGTAACGTAGGTCCTGCTTGGCAATTTCTTCCAAAAAAGGCCTGTTTCATCACAATTTAAAACTTGTTTCAGGTTTTAGTCCTTCACTGTCTATGTACTCTTGACTTCCTGCACATATTTTCAGACGCTTTGTGGTCCGAACTGGCAGCCTCACCTTGCCCTCATCACACTATGTTATGCCACTATGATTCTTAAATCTCTCAAAAAAACCAACTTTGCTGGCTTTAAAATTTCACTCATATCACCACTAGTTTGCAGGCATTTTTCTAATTAAAATCGTCATGCATCCTTCCTATCCTTTCCACATCATGTTCGCTTGAGAGATGTTTCTATCTCTATCTGTTTTTCATTTATCCACACCCAAGTAATCAGTCTCTCAACATCTTCTATACTTGCGATCTCTGTTTCGAAAGCAAAGGTTGCACCTTAGGCAAGAAACAGCTTTCCTTGATTGCCGTTTTCTTGGCCTCAATCCAGTAGCGATGGTTGATTGGGGTTTTGTTGACAGCCGGCACCAGTCGGAGTCACGCACATTCCACATTTCATAACTTAGCATGATCTTCTTTCTTCATTCCATAGTAATTATCACCTGTTTGCTGTAGGGTTTGCACTAGAAGCATTTCTGGGGCCCATGATGACTTATTTTTGCAGGTGCAATCACTAAAAAAGGCACTGTGATAATATGAAATATTCCGATTGAATGCTTGAGCGACCGCGTGTGGTGGCTTCGTAAACACTGGCACCCCACGGAAACAAGTGAGGCGGGCTAGGCCGCCGTGGACGGTCTCGAACGAATCACGCTGAGGGAGTTTTATAGCGCTAAGCCTGAGGCAAACTTTTTGCTTTAAAATGTATCACTAGGCGGACCCTTAACGTTATTCGTGATGCTAGTTCGTTTTGGCGAGGGTCCACTCGTATTTATGTAGTATTTTGGATAAATTGAGCAAAAATGGAGCAACAGGTAGATGATGGAATGTGAAGTTGATAAATGCCATATATGTAAATGGAAGTGAGAGAAAGCTTTGTTTTATTGCTTACCTGCGCTATAATGCGTGGCGGGTTTTCAGGGTCATTGCTCCTGTGGACCAGTCCATGACCTGGCCTTGTGGTGGATCAGGGCCTGCATCACAGGATGTTATTGTTGGCCGCACATAAGCCAGCATTTGAACCACAGACTGGCTGGTCAGGTACTAACTTTAAGTGCCTATCTAGCTCCTCCTTGAGGACAGCAAGGGGTATCATCGGTGATTCCCCTTAATAGTATGCTGGGAGGCAGTTGAACAGGTCTTGGGCCCTTGAGAACTTATTGGTTGTCTCTTAGCATACCTGTGGCCCTCTGCTTTTCATTTGGGGGATGTCTGAATCTCCTCCTAGAGTTTTGCTTTTGTAGGACGTGATTTTCTTGTGCAGATTTGGGACTAGTCCCTCTAGGTTTCCAAGTGTATACAAGCCTCTCCTCACTTTAGCGATGTATCGTTTTACGATGGACTCGGACTTTTTTTTAACCCAAAAATGGGCCTTCTGCCAGTATGCATACCTAAATAATGTATATTAGAGCTGATTTCTCTATTTGTTTATTACAATTTACAGTTACATGTGTATAAAAACATTTAACCCTTTCTGCCATCGACAGGCCCTCTCCCAGACTTGTTTCTCAGGGTCAAAAAATTTCAAAAAAAAAAAAAAAAATTTATTATGAAAAGATACAGTTTTTTTTTCTAAAAATTTAGGCTAAAAAATTTTTTTTTGCAATCAATACATACCAAGATATGGCGGCGTTGAAGTTGACAGAAAATGAGCCGCCTTGTGGCAATATCGCCACCTGCCGGTCACCCGGTATTTTTTATTTACTTTTTTTCTACTTTTTTCTAATTATTTTTAAAAAAATTTTCAAGTAACTTTTATTGGCCTGTTGAAAAAACCAATATGAGCACTATCTTGTATGTATTTTCTCTTTCTTTTCTACTCAACAACTGGCACGAAACACTGTTGTTTCTATATTGTTTACAAAAATGTTTAGCAACAAAAGAAACAATAGTAAAATTATTGTTTATTACAATTTTCCTATGTTTTATATATACATACACAGTCCACAGGACCATATTTCTAGTAAGTCTGCAGCCTGTGGAAGTTCTTTGAAACACGGTGTCAAGCACAGTGGTGTTTTTACACATATCCTCACATTAAAACAAGTTGTCTCTGCGTGTTGTGGGCGTTTTTTTTTGTTGATGCACATACGTAAACCTCTTCTGAGCCTTTTTCTTGAAGCAGTACAGGCTGTTTTATTATGGGAAGTGATCACCATGCTTCAGACGTGGAAGGTTAGTTGTTGAAATTTAGTGGGCAGTTTTCTATGGCGGTGTTGTTCCTTGGTACTGTGGAATATTTGTCTGTTGAACAGACAGACAAAATTTGCCATATAGTGGTTTTGTTTCTGGTCCTCATTCTAATAATATTATAAGCATTGAGCAGGGAATGTCCAGAAAGTATGGAAAAAAAAAAAAAAAAGAAAAAAGTCGGTTTTTTGTACCATTATAACTCTTAGCGAACACAATCAGGCAAAACCTAATCTGCATGTAACATTGTCCACTGTGCGCATATTGAAGGTGTAATGAATCACTGCTGTAGATTTTAGAATGGGTTCATTGGTCTACACGATTCTGCCTGCCAGTGCTTGTCATTTCTTAGGGTTGAACTGATGACAACAGTGTGACATCTCGTTTGTCATGCCACCGAAATGCCATGATGTCATTGGCAGCAAATGCCTGCACCTCACCTGTAACGAGTTGCAAGTGTCAAACATGGGCATATGTTACGTTTTGAACACACTGTGCCAACACATCTGTCATGTTCACTCGCAAAAAAAAATCCTGAGTAAGGGTTTGTTGTACCCAGTTATCAGTATATAATACAGGTCTGCCATCACAAATCCGGAGGAAATCAAAAGGTATTTGGGTCCTTCAAGATATTCGGCACTAATTTTGGCTAGCTATAATTTCAAATTTCCGGTGTCTCCGCCACACAAACCTGCTGGTTACTGTTTGGTAGCCACTAACCTTGCTGCATAAAGTCATTCCAATTTCTTTTTCTCCAATTATTGCTTTAACCTGCTTGTCTTTTAGCCCTAGCCATAGGTTCCAATGATTGAAAAGAAATGCTTCTCATTAAGTAAGCACTTAACAGTACATTATCCATTAAAGATAAGGTGGCTTTGAAGCCACTGTAGGTTGCCGTGAGCTCAAGTCTCATGAAAGCCAGGGAGATATGCTTTATTATTACGCTAATTTCAACACTACGTTATTTGCCTATCACAATTGATCTGATTATGACATAATAAACAATATAAATAACATAAAACAGTTTTAAATACTCCAGAATAAATAATATTTGGCATAACAACGAGCATTTCGACGGAGGTCATGAAGAGGATAGGTATACAAATACCATTCTCCTATCCCTGTCTTGGTGGCTTATATTAGAGAAAAAAAATCGCGTAGTGTTGCAAGGGCTAACTGTGACCTAATACACACTCGTCCTGCACACATAAACATGAAACAAAGTTTTTTTCTTCTATATAGATTTTCAAACAGCCGCATATGTGTAGAGAACCTTCGGCGATAACCCAAAAAGTCAATGTGGCTTATTTTTAGTACCTGGCGCTTGGAGTCTTTAACATATATTCGTCTTTTTGGGTAAATATTCATTTCTCAGCCTGGGTAGAAACATTTAGGCGTTGTTCTTTTTTTTTTTTTTTTTTTTTTTTTTGCGGTATTCTCCCGGCCCGGGTCTTTTCCAAGTAGGGTGGACCGGCCACTTGGCTCCCTATCTGGGAGTGTCTCGAGACGTAAGTCTCCCATGGGAGGAGGTACTAGTACCCCCTCATCTTTGGGACCAACGGTCCCCCAGGCCTAGCCACATTCTTTACACATGTATGGTCTATGTTTACCCATCCAGTTAATATGGGTCCTGGGTGTTAGCAATAGTGTGGGTGTTATCCTGGACCTGACTAATTTTCTTGAAATAATCAGCATAAAAACGCTTTATATACAGTTGTATGTCATGAATGTCAGCTAGGCCTGTTTTCTTGTACATGTTCATGTAGTAAATAAGATATTATTATTATTATTATTATTTATTATTATTATTATTATTACAGTGGTACCCCCGCCTTAGCGACCTTAATCCGTGCAAGAGGGCTGGCTGTAATGCGAAAAATGTTCTCATGTGAATGAATTTTCCCATAAGAAATAAGGAAATCAAAATTATCCATGCAAAGACACCAAAAAAGTTTGAAAAAAATAAAAAAGGAAAAAAAAAATAAAAAAAATTTGACCACATGAAATAACCATTTTTCCTACACACAAGAGAAAGATACCCATATGCACAATAGTCGTGTAGTCATGCACAATTTATATTGTGCATTGTACTACTCTACTAATTGTTGAATAAATGACACTTACCTTTTATTGAAGATGCAGGCAATGAATGATGAGACTCTGTGATCCTGGGGTGCCTTTTCCTCCTGAGTACTGTTTGGTCCCTGTTTGGTATTTTCTTCTGAACAGGCCTTATAACACTGTGTATGTCACTACGATTCTTAAATCTCTAAACTACCTTTGCTGGCTCTAATTTCTCCAATATGTGCACTAGTTCCAGGCATTTTCCCTGTTCACCGGGTGTTTGTCGACTGGTGTGGGTTTGCATCCTGGGAGACAAGATTAAGGACCCCAATGGAAATAAAGTTAGACGTCTTCGATGACACTGGACTTTTTTGGGCTATCCGGGTGGCAAATCCTTCTGGGGTTAATTGTTTCTTTGGTATTCTCAATAAGCCACTCCAATACAACGGTGCTACTGCAGCTGCAGCAGCGCTGACGATGTTACAAGCGCAGCAGCAGACGATGCTACAGCAGCAGCACGGCAGCAGACGATGCTTCAGCAGCAACTGACGATGCTTACACAGCAGACAGCATGACGATGCTACAGCAGCAACTTGACGATGTTACAGCAGATGCAGACGATTGGTGTACAGCAGCAGCAGATGATTGCTACAGCAGCAGCAGACGGTACTTACAGCAGCAAGGAGCAGCTGACGGTGGTACAGCAGCAGCAGCTGACGCTTGCAGCATGCGGCTGACGGATGATTAAGCAGCAGCAGCAGCTGTACCACATTAGTTGCGATGGTTTTGATTGGGGGGTTTATTATACAACCTGGCCACTCGGGGAAGGGACACGCACTCCACTTTATTACTTTTCAATGATCTTTTTCTTATCTCATAGTAATTCTCACCCTTATTGCTGTAGGGGTGGCACTAGATAGAAGCATTTCTTGGGGCCTATGGTCAACTTATTTTCCTGAAAAAAAAATCAAGATCTAGAATCACAATCAACAAAACCAATCTGCATGTCACATTTGTCAACCAAGCGCATGTTTTTGTGTATAATCCAATCACTGTCACTGGTTTTCGTATAACGTTCATTAGTCTCTCGATCAACTTTGGCCAACTGTCGTGCATTTCATTACAGAGTGAATGGTTGTTCAACAATGTGACTTCTCGTTTGTCATGCCACCGTTAATTGCTCATGATGTCATTGGCAAGTAACACTGCACGTCATCACCACGAGCACCCTGCGTTGAGCCTGGGCATATGTTTACTGATTATAAGCATTTGTGCCACACATCTGTCTTGTTCACTCGCAAGAATTCACTGCAGTAACGGGCTTGTTGTACCAGTTTATCGGTATTTATGTATGCCCCTTACCAAGATAAAGGGCCATAATGTTTCTCACTACGTTCACCTGTGATACCCAACTAACATCTTGGTTATCTTTCTTTGTTTTACTTACCGTGTATACAGCCAATATCCAACACCTAGGCCACTGTCACATCACAAACAGTTTTTTACCAAAAGCGTTTCCTCTTGCTCGGTATATTATGCTTGAATGACAGTCTACCTTTGAACAAAATCAAAGACTCGGTCAATTACAAGATTCTTGAATGGATTAATAAGTATATGCTGAACTTGTGTTTAGATACATAAAAAAACATTTTCTAATCTTAGTAATTACTCCTGCACTTCTGTCAGGACTGGTTTTGTCAGAGAAGTGCATCATACGTAACAGTTAAGTTTAACCTGTTCACTGGGATGATTTCACTGAAAGACCGGGGGTAGGAATTAGCCGATCGTGGACCAGTATGCTTTTTTATTATGCTTATAGACATGAGGCATAAGTCATTTTTGTTGCAAAAAGCAAATCATTTCATGCAACAGTGTCTCTTTCCAACCTGTGTGTCTTGACTGTGGTGATATGGATCGTTATTTGCCATGGTGTTACTTAAATTACTTATACTTTACTTGACAATAGTTCCATCATGGCTTGGTCAAATGAATAATTCAAAGAAACTCCAGTTCATTTGGCCGTGGTTCCAAGGGGACAAGTAGGTAGAATTCCACTGTGAGAGTCATCAAAGTGGTGGGGCTTGGGTACAAAATTGGGATTTTGCTGCCAATCCCAGATACGGTTTGCTGGTGGATACTGGACTTCATAGGTGGTTGTGCCGGCTGTGTGTTGTGGTGGGCTGGTGGCTGCACGCTTCGCTTTGTCCTTGATCTGGAGGATCGTCAGCAGCGTGGTCCCAGCTGGGCTCTGTGAGTCATGCATGGCGGTACCACTACATCACCACTACACACCAATCTATTGTTGCCTGTGGTCTATCCATGTCCAAGTGTAGCCACATCTCCTCCCACTATCACTATTCTTAACTGGTGTGGGGCAAGGGATGTACTACGTTCCTTTGGGGCACTGCTTAGGCATAGGGTACACTACCGAGAGCTTGTGGCGGCGTACATACCGACGCTCACTGGTGAATATGATTCCTCATATCACTACCTCGAATGGATCGTCAATCGCAATAAAATCACCATCCACGTCACTATCATCATCATTACTGAGTCAGAGGCTGGCCACGCGGGAAAATATTTGTTTTCCTCTTGCGTTGAGGGGTTAACAACTCACCGTGGTGGACAATGTGCCCACAACAGAGGTAGAAGGTTGGGAGGATCGTCAGGGGTTTTTTTGCACGATTATTGTTATCCTGGTCATTCTTTCGGTTCCACTAACTGATCTAGCCATAGAATTCTCTTCTGATTGCGACGGGGCATGGTGTAGGACAGGGTAACTGAGGGTGTTTACCACAATGTTATGCGGGCGCCTAGATTTTTTGTTTATGGCGCACATTCCACCATGCAGGACCCATTCTCTCGCATGTAGGCCTATTGAGGCTTTCGTGTTTTTAAATTTGACGGCGCTAGAATTTTGGCCGTAGATACTATGGTTTGGACTCCACTCAACGTGAAGCCGTAGATCTACGGGACTGACCCTGAAAGGGTTAATACTGGATGTTGTTTTTCCCTTAGATTTGGCATTTAGAGAAGGAATTAAGTTGTTTTTATTGTTTAATTTCTTTATGGTTCTTTTAGTTCTTCCTGTGCATTCTTGTTCTCCTGTAAGATTCCTTCAGCGTTTAAGTGTGATACTGTTATTTGCATTTCCATTGACCTGTCCTCCCTTTTTATTTCGGGTATATTGCCCCTCCTCAGCAAGCTCTATGTCTCTTTCTTGTCAGTATAGGGGAGCATCTCTCTCTAGTTTACATCTTCTCTTTTTCTTTTTCTTAATGGGATGTGTCTTGAGCTGATCTTAATAACCAGAGTTCATTTTTCCTAGGCATATGTTTGGATCCATGGTTGAATTAGGATATCTTCCCAGCTTGTTTCATTCTCAGGACATTTTTGGGTTTGACTTGATACCTTTGTATGTTCTGTGTTATTAAAAATTGAATTTTGGTGAAGTGACCTTCATACTGATCACTTTTTGCTGGTCAGGAGCCCTGGGGCATTCATGTCTGTACTTCTATTTTGTTGTGATTTGTGTGTATTGTCTTTGTTTCTGTTGATTACGTTATTGGATCATTGTTGTTAATATATAGAGGCCTCAGCGTATTTTCTAGTTTGTAGGTCTTAATATTTGCTGGTTTAACCCGTAAACGGGTCCAAACGTAATATATACGGTTTTTCAACATGTGAAAGTATGTAAAAAAAAGTAATCTTTTTTTTTTTTTTGTAACATTTGAAAATGTGTAAAAAACTTTGATTATCGTTTTTTGTTTTTTTTCTTGCTATAAAGTTTTGAGATGACATCGAATATGTAAAAAAAAAGTTGATCTACTTTTAGAGGCAATACGCAATATGAACGTTGATCTGCTTGGACCGTTTCGGGGTGTTAAGGTTTGAATTTGGTGTAGGGATGTAATAGTTTGTGTTGTGTGTGGTGAGTTTTTCATTTGAGTTCCTATGGGGTGATCTTCCGCCTAAAACATTGTTGAAAATGCCATTTTTGTGTTTTGCCCATTTTCTTTGTAAACTAGTGGCATCCTTCCATGGCATCAAGCATGCAGTCTGATCCTATGTATCATGGAGGTGGTTATTCATTGTCATGAGTCCTTCAGGAGGTATTGGTGTTCTTTCAACCAGGCCTTGTAGGCTATAGAGGCTCTTCCACATATTCTGATTCGCAACTCCACTTGGAATTGACGGTAGATACCTACTTGTGGATGGGCTGATTAGATTGATAGATCGGTTATGATAGGGTTTCCTTGAGAGGCTGCTTGGAAACTTCAGAACACTGGCAGAATAAAAGGCATACTTAAAATGGATGGGCATTTTTCATATGGGAGTAAAAATTCAAACAGCAGTAAGAGCGATAAAATGTCCTCTTAAGGTAATTGTTATCTTGGGGTGCCACATAGCATCTGTATTTGCCACTGTTTTTAATTTATATAAATTACTTAGGATTGCGGGTTTATTTTTCTGTCTCATAAAACTCCGCTAGATAACAGGGATATCTTGCTACTCCTACTTACACTTTGGTCACACTTCACCGACACGCACATGCATTTATTAATATAATTAATCTTAGGTTTTTTCCTTTTTCTAAATAGCTCTTGTTCTTCTTTATTCTTCTATAGTCCATGGGGACGGAAGTGGAAAAAAAGAATCTTTCATCCGTAAAAGCCATGCGTGTCGTTATCAGGCGGGGGACTCCCTAAAATTGCCGGGAGCAATGGGCTAAAGTAAACCCCCTTCTCCTGTAGACATTTACTAAAAAGAGAAGAAGAAGAAACACCTTTATAAAAACTGGGTTGCTTAAATGTGCGTGGATGTAGTGCGGATGACAAGAAAACAGAATGATTGCTGATGTTATTGAATGAAAAGAAGTTGGATGTCCTGGCCTAAGCGAAACACAAGCTGAAGGGGGTAGGAGAGTTTCAGTGGGGGGAAATAAATGGATTAAAAATCTGGAGTATTGGAGAGTTAGAGCAAAGGTAAGGGGTAGCAGTAATGTTAAATGATCAGTTTTGGATAGGAGGGAAAAGAGAATATGCATGTGTAAATTCATGAATTATGTGGATTTAAAGTAAAAGGTTGGATGCGAAGAAAGTGGGTCATATAAGCGTGTATGTATGCACTGGAGAATGAGAGGAAATGCAGAGGAGAGAGAGAGATTTTGGGAGATGTTAGTGAATGTATCGGAGCTCCTTTGATCCAAGTGAGAGAGTAATTGTGGTAGGGGACCTGGAATGCTAATGTAGAGAAAAGAAACTTTTAGAGAGGGTGTGGTAGGTGGTAAGTTTGGGGGTGCAGGTGTAAATTGATATTGGGTGCCCTTTGGATATGAACTTTGTATAGAAAGGGGGGGTTTATTTAGTTCTAGCGTTTATACATATTTTAAGGAATAAGAGGATAAATAAGTATACAAGATATGATGTAGGGCAAAATAACAGTGTTTGTTGGCATTATCTGTTATTGGTAGATAAAAGGACTGTTGAGTAGACTTCAGGAAGTACATGTTTATAGAGGGGCCACAGTATATCAGATTCATTTTCTACAGTTGGTAGCTACATGAGAGTAAAAGGTTAGAGGGGATACAAGGAAGAATAGAAGCATCAGGGAAAGAAGAGAGAGGGTGAAGGTTTATAAAACTAAAAGAAGGAGCAGTATTAGGGTAAGATATAAACAGATATTGGAGGATAGATGGGCTAATGAGCAGCTAGGCAATGGGTCGTTCGAAGAGGTATGGGGGTAGGTTTTAAAAAATGTAGTGTTGGATTGTTCAGACAGAAGTTTGTGGTTACAGGAAAAGTGGTCGGGGTTGTAGGAGGGAAGAGGACACGATTGGTGGATGATGATGTAAAGAGGTAGTTAGGGAGGGAAAAGTTAGCATATGAGGAAGTTTTTACAATAGTAGAAGAATGATTGCAAGGAGGGAAGAGTATATGGAGAAAAAGAGAGAGTTTTATGAGAGTGGTGAAGAAGTGTAAAAAAGAGAGCAAATGAGAGTAGAGACTGTGGGTGAGATGTTATCAAAAAATTTTGTTGGGGAAATAAGAAAAAGTTTTGGAAGTGAGATTAACAAGGTTAAGGAAAGCCTAGGAAAAACAAATGGAATTTGTCAGTTAAAAATAGGGGGGGGAGAGGAAGAGTTATTAAATGGAGAGTTTAGAGGTATTGGGGAAGATAGAGGGATTATTTTGAGGAATTGTTTAAGTGTTGATGATGATAGGGAAGGAAGCTGTGACTTTCGTGAGTATAGGGCAGGAGGAATAACATCTGTAGGAGTGAGGGAAGAGCCAGTTGTGAGAGTGGGGAAGTTCGTGAGGCAGTAGGTAAAATGAAAAGGGGGGGTATTTATATTAAAGGCAGCGGGATTGATGGCGATATAAAGATAGAAGAAATGTTGTAAAAGCAGGTGGGGAGGATATAGTTTTGGAGGTGGTTGTGTGCAATTATTTAATAAATGTAGGAAGAGGGTAAGGTACCTAAGGGATTGGCGCTGAGAAGCATGCTAGTTCCTTTTTATAAAGGCAAAGGGGATTAAATGAGTAGTTAAAAAAAAATATAGGGGATAAGTTGTTGAGTTATACCTGGTAAAGTGGTATGAGTTTTAGAGTTATAATTGAAATGAATTAAGAGTAAGACGGAGAATAGGATAGAAGATGAACAAGGAGGCTTTAGGAAAAGGTAGGGGGTGTGTGGACAGGTTTGTTTTACAGTGAAACATATAAAGTGAACAGTATTTAGATAAGGCTAAAGAGTCTTTGTTGGCATTTATGGATTTGGAAAAGGCGTATATTATATGACAGGGTGGATAGGGGGGCAATGTGTGCAGATGTTGCAAGTGTGATGGTGTAGGAGGTAGGTTACTGAAAGCAGTGATGAGTTTTTACGAGGATAGTGAGGCTCAAGTTATGGTGAGGGGTGAGTATTGTAGGAAAGAGGGAAATTTTTCCCAGTAAAAGTAGGCTTAGACAAGGATGTGTTGATGTCACCGTGGTTTGTTTAATATATTTATAGATGGGGTTGTAAAAGCGAGTAAAAATGCGAGGGATTGGCACGAGGCGTGGAGTTAAAAGATAAAGAATCACACACAAAGTAGGGAGTTGTCACCAGCTTGCTCTTTGCTGATGCCACTGTGCTCTTGGGAGACTTTGAAGAGAAGTTGCAGAGATTGCTGTGGACCATGATTTGGTAGGTGTGCAAAAAGAAGAAAATTAAAGGTGGAATTACAGGAAAGAGGTAAGGTTATGAGGATAACAAAAAGTATAGGTGATGAAAGACCCCCCCTTGGAATTCAGATTGGAGGGAGAGAGAGTATGGAGGAGTGAATGTATTCAGATTTTGGGAGTGGACGTGTCAGCGGATGGGTCTGTGAAAGATGAGATGAGGTGTATCATAGAATTGATTGTGAGGGAAAAAAGAGTGAGAGGTGCACTTAGGAGTCTGTAGGAGACAAAGAACTTTGTCTTGGGAGGGGCAAAGGAGGGGAATGTATGAGAGTATTGTTTTACCAACCTCTTATATGGGTCGTTGAAGCGGGGTGAGGAATGTTGCAGCGTGGAGAACGGCTGGAGGCAGTGGAGATGTATTGTCTGAGGGCATGTGTGGTGTGAATATAATGCAGAGAATTCGTAGTAGTTTAGTTTGGAAGTTAGGGGAGGTGCGGGATTAACCAAAAACTGTTGTCCAGAGGGTTGAGGAGGGGTGGTTGAGGGTGGTTTCGGAAATGTAGGAGTATGGAGCGAACAGAATGACTTCAAGAGTGTATCAGTCTGTAGTGGAAAGGGAAGGCAGAGTGGTCGGGGGGGTGGGTCGGCTAGGAAAGGTTGGAGGGAGGGGGGGTAAGGAGGTTTTGTGTGCGAGGGGCTTGGGACTTCCAAGCTCAGGCATGCGTTGAGCGTGTTTGATAGGAGTGAATTGAGACAAATGGTTTTAATACTTGGACGTGCTGTTGGAGTGTTGAGAAAGTAAACATTTATGAAGGGATTTCAGGGGAGGAGGGAAAGGGATAAACCGGCAGGCCGGACTTGAGTCCTGGAGTTGGGAAGTAAGTGACTGCACTCTGGAAGGAGGGTGTTAATGTTGCATTCGTTTAAAAACCCGTAGTGTACAGCACCCTGTCTGGCAAGACAAGTGGGGTGGAGTGGACTGATGGTGAAAGTTTTTCTTTTCGGGCCACCTCGCCTGGTTGGGAATCGGCAGTGTCGATAATATAATAATAAATAAATAATCTTACCAGAAGGAATGGGACAACTATATTAATTTATTTGCAGATGATACAAACGTCTTGTGCAAAAATAAATAATATCACGTAATTCAGTGGACCCTCGCCTAACGATTTTAATCCGTTCCTGAGTGCGCAACGTAAGGTGAAATTATCTTAGGTTGAATTAATTTTCCCATAAGAAATAATGGGAAATCAAATAATCCGGTTGTGGGGGGGGGACACACCAAAGTTTGAATCAAAAAAAAATTTTACCCACATGAACTAGTAATTTTAAGACACACAAACTGAAAAAGCATGCACAGTTACATGACACTTACTTTACTGAAGATCTGGTGATGATTGATGGGGATGGGAGGAGGGGGAGTCTGTGGATGGTGGTAATGTTTAGAAGGGGAATCCCCTTCCATTAGGCGACTGAGTGGTAGTCCAAAGTAACGGAAATTTTCAATTTTTGCTGATTTCAATGAGCTTTGTGTAAGTCAATTTGGGTTTAAAATTTTATTAAGTGTGTTCAACCAACCCATCTGTAATCCGCACACAAAGAATCCCACACACGGGTCCCAAGATGGTTCCATCTTTGTTCTAACCACCTCACAAATGCCAATAACTTCCTGGTATTTGCAATGTATAATTTCCCAGTGTACACAATAATATCCAATACAAAAATCACGGGGTAGCAGTCACAAAGCACAAATAACTTTAAAACCCAAAAGCTTTTTCCTTTTTGCTTGGTATATACTGCTTGAATGAGAGTCTTCCTTTGAACAGAATCAATAACAAGCTTCCTGAAGGGATAAAAATACATATTTAATTTCTCTTTCAGATACACAAACACATTCCTAATCTTATATAACCTGTAGTTTCTTTCAGGCCTGGTTTTTGTCTGAGAAGTGAAGCATACGTAATAGTAGCACAAATTGATTCACTCAGATTATATCACTGAAACCTGGGGTTGCAATCATGCTGTCTGTTGACCAGTATGATTTGACACTGTGCTTATACACATGTGGCATGAGCATTATTGTGACAAAGAAAAGATACATCTCGGCCACAGTTGTCTCCTTCCACTGGTGTAGACGTGATTTTGGTGAAAGTATTGTGTTTGCCATGGTGTACTTGAAGTATCTGTTGCTTTCCCTGACAATAATTTCCATCAGGGGTTCATCAAAGAATAATTCAAAACATTCCAGTTCAGTGGCATTGTTCCCAAGTGTACAAGATGGCCATATTCCACTTTGAGTTTCGTCAAAGTGATGAGGATTGGGAACAAAATTGTCAGCTTGCTGCCATTCCCAGGTGCGGTCTGCTAGTGGGTACTGGATATTGACAGGTGGTTGTGGAGTTTGTGGTTGTGGAGGTTGTGGTTGTGGAGGCTGGTGTGGTGGGTGGGTGGGGGATGGTGGCCTTTGTTGTAGATCAGCTGAGGTAGCAGCGTGGGTGGCAGCATGGCCCACTGCCGGTGCCTCACGGCTGGCACCACCACTAACACCACCATGCACATTTTCCATCCCAATTGCAACACTATCATCTTCATTTTCACTATCTGTTCCTGTTGTACAGCCACGGGATGTACTCCGAGATATACTCCTTCCCCTTGGAATAGCATATGGCACACTACCAGAGCGCATATACCGTCGTATATTCTGACGCTTCACTGGAGAATATTCCACTTCACTATCGCTACTGGAACTGTTTTCAAGAGCTTGTAGTTCACATTCACCATCACTATCATCACCAATGCCCACATCTGAGTCCAAGATATGGGAAAATAGGATTTTCCTCTTCCGTTCTAGTACAACTGAACGTGAATGAGACGGCCCAGCATCAGAGGTGGAAGGCTGAGGGTCGCTAGGTTTCCTCACTATTACCGGTATATGGTCATTAGTTTCGTCACAACCTCATCAGAACCTTGAAACTCATCTTCACTGGCACTTCCATCTGTATTAGAACTGTCACTGGGGAACAAAAGTGTCCCAGTTCGCCGAGGAGTGAGGAGTTTCTTACCGCGAGGCATTGTGAACAAGGTGTACTAAAATGGCGTTCCCACAATGCACCACTGGGTCCCAGATTTTTTTTCTACCGCGCACACTGACCCCACACACCCATTCTCTCACATCTAGGCCTACCAGCCTTTTCCCGCCTGATTTGAAGGTGCTTGCATTTATGCGTACTAGTGCATCAATAACCCTGGAGCTTAAGCCATACTAGTACGTCGGAAACCCTGAAAGGGTTAAAAAATATACCAGAAATGTTTTAAATGGTGCAAAGGTGACATTAAAACAATATCAGAGATAGTTGACACAAACCCACTACTTAGCGACAAATTCGTTTACCGACGTGGCTTAGGAATGGAACTTCATCGTTAAGTGAGGAGAGGCTGTATTATCATGTATCTTTCTCGTCTGCATTCCAGGGAGAACAAATCAAGGGAATTCAACTGTTCCTAGTAATTTAGGTACTTTACATACCTATACATGCTGTGAAAGTTTCTGTATATTTCACGGTCTGCAATTTCACTTGCCTTGAAAGGGTTCTTGGTGTGCAGCAATATTCAAGCCTAGAGAGAACAAGCGATTTGAAGAGATCGTCATGGACTTGTATCTCTAGTTTTGAAGTTCTCATTATCCATACTATAATTTTCGTATTAGATGTGGTGGATACATTGTTGTGATCTTTGAAAGTGAGATTCTTTGACATTATCACTCCCAGGTTCTTCACATTAGTTTTTCACTCCATTGTGTGGTTCGAATTTTTTTTTACTCCAATACAGTTTTAATTTCCTTGAGTTTTCCATAGCGAGTAATGGAATTTGTCTTCATTGAACATCATTTTGTTTTCTGTGGCCCATTTAACCCCTTGACTGTCACAACCCCAAATCCTGAGGTGTCTCCAGATGTCAAAAATTTTTGAAAAAAAAAAGAAAAAGAATTTTTTTCTTACGAAATGATAGAGAATAATTTTCCCGATGGTAATGACACCAAAAGAACGAAATTTGATGGAAAACTGAACAGAATACTCTCTCTGCGAAGTTAGTGACCTCAACAATATTTACAGATCAGTGATTTCGCCCACTTTGAGCCTTATTTTTGGCTAATTCCATTGTTCCAGTCTGCCAGACTCATAGCTATTTCTTTAGAACTCCATTTTTTTCTATTGATTGAATACAAGAAACTGCCCATTTACCCAATTTCAACTACCCAATAACATGGTCAAAATTTGCAATTTGGCCAATTTCACAAAAAAAAAAAAAAAATGACAATTTCAAAATAGGGTCCAGAATGAACAATGCAGACATTCCTGGCTCTAAAATAACATTTTCTTTGTTCATCAGTCATGTCTCCAGGCACCTCTGATATTACTCTAGCTTTCTATTTTGAATTTTTATTCAAACAAAAAATAGAAGATTTACTGTTATGCAGACTACTGCAGTATTGTAATAATTGTATAAATAAATGTCAACCCATTCATGACTGCATATTAGAATGGCTAGTTGGACATTTATTGACAATGACATCATTTGTTTGCTTTTGAACATCGCAAAAATCAAACATTTCCCCTACTTTGAGCTCCATTTCATAGAAAAAACAATTAAAAAATCACCTCTATTTCTATAATGTTTTCCATTCTATCAAATGAGACCAAGAAAACGAGAATACAACCATAAATACTATACGAAAATAGACCACAAAGTCGGCATTTAATTATAAAAAACTCAGTTTTTTCTCATTATGCACTGCATGCTGCAGGATTTTTTATAAGGTGCACACTGACCACACAGACATTCTCTCACATGTGGGCCTACCAGCTTTCTCCTGCTTACTTTGAAACCACTAGAATTTGAGTACAGTGGACCCCTGCCTTATGAACACATCACGTTGTGTTAAATCCGCTATACGATGCATTTGAAACGCAAAAATTTTTTGCCTCGCCTCACGATAAAAAGCTCGCCTTATGTGATTCGTCCGGGACATATCCCACATGTGGCCTCAGCGCCAGTGTTTACAAGCCAGCCAGTGCGGTCGCATCTATGCATACATTCGGTACATTCACATTATCCCAGTGTTTTTAGTGCTTGTAACTGCAAATGAGTAACTATGGACCACAAAAAAGCTAGTGCCATCCCTGTGGTAAAAAGGGCGAGAATTAGTATGGAATTGAAAAAAGAGATTAAGGAAATGTGTGCAAAGTGGGTTGAACTGCAACCTTTATGGATGAAAATCACCCTGACACAGCTACTGCGAGCTGTGTTGGCAACCTGTACAATGACAATGTTATGGCCCATTTTAGGAAAGTCTTAAAGGAATGGGAGGTACAGAGCTCTATGGATAGATTTGTTGTGTGACAGAAGTCCAGTGACTCTCAAGCTGGTCCTAGTGGCATTAAAGAAGAAGGGAAGTAACCCCGGAAAAGGACTTGCTAACCTCAAGTCCTAATGGAAGGATTCCCCTTCTAAACAATAACTTCCACACACTTCCCTCCTCCCATCCCATCACTCATCACAGATCTTCAATAAAGGTAAGTGTCATGTATCCTATTCCTAGTAGAGTAGTAATTGTGCATGTCTTCTTCAGTTTGTGTGTATTAAAATTAATATTTCATGTGTAAAATTTTTTTTTTCGTACTTTGGGTGTCAGGAACGGATTAATTTGATTTCCATTATCTTATGGGGAAAATTAATTCGGCTAATGATAATTTCAGCTTACAATGAGCTTTCAGAACGGATTAATATCGTAAGGCGGGTTCCACTGTATATACAAACACGGTTGCTTGTAAGACGTATATACAACCGAAACAGTCAAAGGGTTAAAGATTTGGTTGATGTCTGCTTGGAGATTTGTAGTGTCTTCAGTGGATGACACTGCCACGCATATTCGGGTGTCATCCGCAAAGGATCATACGGTGCTGTGGCTTACATCTCTGTTTATGTCAGATATGAGGCTGAGGAATGGGATGGGAGTGAGTACTATATTTTGTAGAACAGTTTTTTTCACTGTAGATGCCTCTGACTACTCTTTTTACTATACTTTTTGTGTTCTTTTGTTAGGAAGTTATAGATACATCTACCCACTTTTATTATTACTTTTTACACATATTGTGTGCTATTACACCGTGATCACGCTTTTCGAATGCTTTTTGCAAAGTCTGTGTATACATCTGCATTTTGTTTTTTATCCAGAGCATCCAAGACCATGTCATAGTGGTTCAGTAGTTGGGACAGGGAGGAGTGACCTGCTCTAAATCCATGCTGCCTTGGGTTGTGCAACTGATGGGTATCTAAGTGGGTGGCGATCTTGCTTCTTAGAACCCTTTCAAAAATGTTTATGATGTGGGATGTTAGTGGTATCATCTGCAATTCTTTGCAATTTCTTTACTGCCACCATTGTGGAGTGGGGCTATATCTGTTGTTTTTAGTGACTGGGATGACCCCTGTGTCCATGTTCACTCTCCATAGAATACTTAAGGCATGTGAAAGGGGTTTCTTGCAGTTTTTGATGAACATGTAGTTTTTCATCGGTTTGGGGCCTGGGTAGAGTGCATAGGCATGTCATTTATTGCTTTTTCAAAGCCTTGTGATGTTAGGTTACTATCAGAAATTTTTGAATTAACCGGATTTGAGTCTTGTCATAAAATATTCATTTAGACTGTCAACTCTTAGTCTGATTAATGGCTCACTAAACACTGAGTCATATTGGGACTTCAGTATCTCACTCATTTCTTTGCTGTTGTCTATGTAAGTTCCATCTTGTTTAAGCAGGGGTCCAATACTGAATGTTGTTGTTGCCTTAGGTTTGGCATAAGAAAAGAAGTATTTTTTTTTTTTCAGTTTCATTTATGTCTTTAAGTTCTTCTGATGTTTATCTCCTGTATGATTCCTTAAGCTTAAGTTTGATATTTGCTATTTCTCTGACTGTACCTCCTTTCATATTTCAGATACACTGGCCTCTTTCAACAGCTCTGTGATTCTTTTCCCAATGAGACATTTAACGTGAGTGCACTTCTTGTGCTCATTGATGTACCTTATTCTCAGCCTTTTATTCATACTCTGCTTCATTATTTAGGCAAATGGTACATGGTCTGCTCCTTGTATCTTTTTCCTTCATACCCATTATCTATCCCTGATTTTGATTTTCTTTTTTATTCCTTACTTCCACTACTTTATTGGGTGTTTTAATGTTCATCATTTCTTCTGTAAGAGTCTCACTGTGACACTCATGGGGACCATTTGCAGGCTTTTCTCTCACTTCTCTTCCTCTCCATGCTTTTATATTGGCACCCCTACACATTTCAACCTTGTATAGATCTTTTGTTTCTCTTCTTTGACAGCACTTGACTGTAATTGGTCTGTGGTACCTGATCTATATGACAACGATCATTTTTCTGTTTTCCTTACTTCTCATTCGTGTGCATAACTTCCTCGTTGCTCTTGTTGGCAGTTTGAGTGGGTGGATTGTACAGTGGACCCCCGCATAGCGACTTAATCCGTGCAAGAGGGCTGGTTGTTATGCGAAATGTTCGGTATGCGAATGAATTTTCCCCATAAGAAATAATGAGAAATCAAATTAATCCGTGCAAGACACCCAAAGTATGAAAAAAAATTTTTTACCACATGAAATATACATTTTCCTACACACAAAGAGAAGGATACATGCACAATAGTAGAGTAGTACATGCACAATATATATTGTGCATGTACTACTCTACTAAATGAAGAATAAATGACACTTACCTTTATTGAAGATGCAGCAATGACTGATGAGACACTGTGTCCTGGGATGCCTTTTCCTCCTGATACTGTAGGTCCTGTTTGGCATTTTCTTCCAGAACATGCCTTATCACACTGTGTATGCCACTACGATTCTTAAATCTCTCAAACCAACCTTTGCTGGCTCTAAATTCACCAATATGAGCACTAGTTCCAGGCATTTTCCCTGTTCACCTGGGTGTTAGTCGACTGGGTGGGTTGCATCCTGGGAGACAAGATTAAGGGCCCCAATGGAAATAAGTTAGACAGTCTTCGATGACACAGACTTTTTTGGTTATCCTGGGTGGCAAATCCTCTGGGGTTAATTGTTTCTTGGTATTCTCAATAAGCCACACCAACAACGGTGCTACAGCAGCAGCAAGCAGCTGACGGTGGTACAGCAGCAACAGACGATGCTACAGCAGCAACAGACAATGCTACAGCAGCAGCAGACGATGCTACAGCAGCAGCAGACGATGCTACAGCAGCAGCAGACGATGCTACAGCAGCAGCAGACGATGCTACAGCAGCAGCAGACGATGCTACAGCAGCAGCAGAGAATGCTACAGCAGCAGCAGACGATGCTACAGCAGCAGCAGACATGCTACAGCAGCAACAGACAATGCTACAGCAGCAGCAGACGATGCTACAGCAGCACAGACGATGCTACAGCAAAGCAGCAGAACGATGCTACAGCAGCAGCAGACGATGCTACAGCAGCAGCAGACGATGCTACAGCAGCAGCAACGATGCTACAGCAGCAGCAGACATGCTACAGCAGCAGCAGACGGATGCTACAGCAGCAGCAGACGATGCTACAGCAGCAGCAGACGATGCTACAGCAGCAGCAGACGATGCTACAGCAGCAGCAGGACGATGCTACAGCAGCAGCAGACGTATGCAGCAGCAGCTGACGGTGGTTTCAGCAGCAGCACACATAAGCGATGGTTGATTGGGTGTTAAATTTACCAAACCTGGCCAGCTTGGAAACAACCGGCCACCCGGGAACGCACTCCACTTTCATACTTATCAATGATCTTTTTCTTCATCCCCCATAGTAATTCATCACCCTTATTGCTGTAGGGGTGGCACTAGAGGCCTTCTTGGGGCCCATGGTCACTTATTTTCCAGAAAAAATCACCAAAAACACTGTAATAATACGAATGTTTCCGATTGTATGCTTGGATGTTACCGCGGAGGCTGGCTGGTAAACAATGCCACTGGCGGAACATGTGAGCGTGGCTCAGGCCGCACATTGGACGCGTCTCGGACGAAGGGCGGTGAGCGGGTTTTTGGGCGGTATGCGAGGCAAAATTTTTGCGATCAAAGTGTCCGGTATGCAGATTGTACGGTATGCGATGTGTCCGGTATGCGGGGGTCCACTGTACTTGTTTTTGCACCACACCATACATCTCTTCTTGATGTTCTCTGTCCTTCATCCTCTTTAGATGAGTTGTTACAACTTTTTACCTCTTCTGTTCTGACCGCAGCCTTGATTGCAATCACCTCCCAAACCTCAGTTAGACTTTCTTATAAATGTTTAATTTAGTGATCTCCTGCTTGTGCTTGTGCAGTGCAATTGAAACATGGTGCATGGGGCCGCTACCATTACGTACAATATAATCACTGATTGATTCCTGGATTTTAAATGGCCGAGGGTGTCTGCCTGTCGTGTAATTTGAGAAATGAAATGTGCTTATTTGCAGGTTCATGTCTACTGTTACTTCCACTACTTTGAGTGAAATTTGGAAAAAGGTATGGAAGTTGTGCTCCTGTTTTTATGGTTGCTGGTGTCAGTGTTGTAGATTCATTTGATGTTGCCACAGCAGTTAGGGATCATCATCTCCATATATCTCAAGGGCTCCATCTCTTCCTCTCACTTCTTTCCTCCAAACTTGTGAGAGGTTATCCCACTGAGGAACCTTAAAGCATGTCCTCTGCACTGCACAAACTTGAGTCAATACTTTAAACTTGTTGTCCATCTGCAGCTGGGCCTAATGGCATCCAGCTTTAATCTTGTTTGATCTGAAGGGGTTCTCCCTCTTCACTGGTAGCTCACTGTTGTCCTGCCTTTTCATAAATCAAGTTATCCAGACAATGATGTATCTTATTACAGACCCATTGTTCTCGCTAGTGCAATTTCTAAGTTGTTAGAATATCTGGTTAACAAACGTTTAGTATGGTATTTAGAAATCAATGTTATGTTTTTTATCTTAGTGTTACACCCTTTTTGTTCAAAGTTATTTCTTGGGCTTCTGGGTAGTCATCCACTTTTCCTGAAGGATTTCTTGTCAGAGAGGCGCTTCTGTGTCCCAGTTAATTTGGTAATAGGTTTTTTCCTTAATCCATCCAGGCTAAAGGGCATCCCTAAACCCTGTGTCCCTAGCCCACCCCCCCCCGCTTTCTTTTAATGCCCGTGCCTCTGTTCTCTCTTAGATTTTATACTTTTTTTGTAAAGGTTTTTTCTAGAGCTTGTGCAAGTGCTGCCTTTCATCTTGTACAGCTGCCCAAGAATGTACGCATTTTTGATGCGGGGCACCCTCATGGGTTTTAAATTTTATTCCAAAACATATCAGATTTTTTCACAAGGCCTCTGTTTCTCTCATGCTTCTTCACCCGTATTTTACCTACCTTAACAAATAGTCAATTTCTTGGTCCTGTTTGATTGCCAATGCCTGGAAGCCTCACATAACCTCCCTGAAAACTGCTTGCTATAGCTGCTGAGCCTCCTTAAAAAACCCTAACCCACCTTTCTTGGGGGAAACCAACTGTATTCTTCAGCCTTCCAATAACTCTTTCCGAACTAGATATTATTTATCATCCTGGGTTATGCTGAGTCGCAGGGTTTATATTTTTTCCCCCAGCTGAGAGCATGTATGCAGAGGGAACATATCATCTTTGCAAGATTGGTGCAGTTCCCTTTGATTCAGTTATTTTTCTGCTCTCATGATCCTTCTACTAGTCACTTTAGAGCTATTGTTAAAAAGCACCTCATCCCTTAATGAATCCATACAGCAATATGCTTTGTCACACAAAACCAATTTTTGTTCAATTATGTCCCTGTTCTTCTTCCAGCCTTCCTTTTGGGCTCCATTCAAAAATGTCCCATTTATTTGTATTGTAATCTAAGCAACTCTTGCTGTGTCTTCACTATCTCGGGTTCAATAACTGCACAGAACTGAAGATCATTGAACCAGTGTAAACAACATGTAATTCTTTTGAAAATGATCCCCTTTACGGTGGCCCGTAGCCTGTGGCGAAAACTCTTTCTTCACATGGTGGGGGTCTGGGTTTAATTCCTAAAAAAGGTTGGTAACATTTGGCGTGTTTCCTTAACCCGGTTGTCCATGTTCACACCGTCAGTCATAATAGTACCTGGGAATTATTTGACTGGTGTGGGTTGCATCCTGGGACAAAAGTGACCTAATTTGCTTGAAATGCTCTGCATAAAACAAGGGGCTTTCCATATAGTAGTATGTCATTGATGTCAGCTAGACCTGTATACCTTGTACATATAGACATAAAAATATTATTATTAGCTACTTTTCTTATTACAATTATGATTGTAGTTAACTGCACAAGAAGCCTTCTTAATAATCTCTGTCTAGTTCTTAAGTAGTATGTAAGCCTTATAATTAGTTTCCCAAAATGAATTGCATAATTAGTGGCTTTCTTTTGTGCCTACTATTGCACCAGTTTATTTAATAAATGTATGGAAGAGGGTAAGGTACCTAGGGATTGGCAGAGAGCATGCATAGTTCCTTTGTATAAAGGCAAAGGGGATAAAAGAGAGTGCAAAAATTATAGGGGGATAAGTCTGTTGAGTGTACCTGGTAAAGTGTATGGTAGAGTTATAATTGAAAGAATTAAGAGTAAGACGGAGAATAGGATAGCAGATGAACAAGGAGGCTTTAGGAAAGGTAGGGGTGTGTGGACCAGGTGTTTAACAGTGAAACATATAAGTGAACAGTATTTAGATAAGGCTAAAGAGGTCTTTGTGGCATTTATGGATTTTGGAAAAGGCGTATGACAGGGGATAGGGGGGCAATGTGGCAGATGTTGCAATTTTATGGTGTAGGGGGTAGGTTACTGAAAGCAGTGAAGATTTTTACGAGGTAGTGAGGCTCAAGTTAGAGTATGTAGAAAAGAGGGAAATTTTTTCCCAGTAAAAGTAGGCCTTAGACAAGGATGTTGTGATGTCACCGTGGTTGTTTAATATATTTTTAGATGGGGGTTTTAAGAGAAGTAAATGCGAGGGTCTTGGCAAGAGGCGTGGAGTTAAAAGATAAAGAATCACACAAAAGGGTGGGGGTTGTCACAGCTGCTCTTTGCTGATGACACTGTGCTCTTTGGGGGATTCTGAAGAGGAAGACTTGCAGAGATTTGGGGGATAATTTGGTAGGGTGTGCAAAAAGAAAAATTAAAGGTGAAAACAGGAAAGAGTAAGGTTATGAGGATAACAAAAAGATTAGGTGATGAAAGATTGAAAAATTTAGTTTGGGGGGAGAGAGTATGGAGGAGGTGAAGTATTCAGATATTTGGGGGTGGACGTGTCAGCGGATGGGTCTATAAAGATGAGGTAATCATAGAATTGATGAGGGAAAAAGAGTGAGTGGTGCACTTAGGAGTCTGTGGAGACAGAGAACTTTGTCCTTGGAGGCCCAAAAAGGGGGAAAGTATAGAGTATGTTTTACCAACGCTCTTTTATGGGGGTGAAGCATGGGTGATGAATGTTGCAGCGAGGGAAAGGCTGGGGGCAGTGGAGATGTCATGTCTGAGGGCAAGTGTGGTGTGAATATAATGCAGAGAAATTCGTTTGTTTGGAAGTTAGGAGGAGGTGCGGGATTAAACCCAAAAATGTTGTCCAGAGGCTGAGGAAAAGGGGTTTTTGAGGTGGTTCGGACATGTAGAGAGAATGGAGCGAAACAGAATAACTTTTAAAAGGGGTATCAGTCTGTAGTGGAAGGAAGGGGGGGGTAGGGGTCGGGCCCAGGAAGGGTTGGAGGGGGGGGGTAAGGAGGTTTTGTGGCGAGGGGCTTGGACTTCCCGCAGGCAAAGCGTGAGCGTGTTTGATTAGGAGTGAATGGAGACAAATGGGTTTTTAATACTTGACGTGCTGTTTTGGAGTGTGAGCAAAGTAACATTTATGAAGGGATTCAGGGAAACCGGCAGGCCGGACTTGAGTCCTGGAGATGGGAAGTACAGTGCCTGCACTCTGAAGGAGGGGTGTTAATGTTGCAGTTTAAAAACTGTAGTGTAAAGCACCCTTCTGGCAAGACAGTGATGGAGTGAATGATGGTGAAAGTTTTTCTTTTTCGGGCCACCCTGCCTTGGTGGGAATCGGCCAGTGTGATAATAAATAAAAAATATTGCACCAGTTCATGTAACTACAATTTTTCTATGGCTCACTGAAATGAACTATTAGTGGAACCTCTACTTGCACGTTTAATCCGTTCCATGACCTTGTTCGCAACTGGATTTACTCGTTTGCAGAGTCAGTTTTCCTCATTTAAATTAATTGAAATGCAATTAATCCGTTCCGGGAATTTTACTTCAATAATGTCCCTAATACAACTCTACGGCTTTTTATCTATCTACTTTCATCTAAAATGACTAAAAAACAATATAAATAACATAGAAACCTAATATATACTGAAAAAATTAATAAAATATGTCATTCATGTAGTGGTATGGCGTGGCGTAGCATTTTGTCTGGAGACCGGGCAAAATACTCTATGAATAATTTCGCTAATATCATCTGTACGGCTTATTTTCTATCAGAGTTCATCTAATATGACATAACAAACAATATAAATAACATAGAAGCATCATATATTACTCTAGAATGAATAAAATATGTCATTATATAACAGGGGAGGCGGCCACAACTGCTCCCTCTTTGTTGTGGTAAACACTGCCATCTAGTGATGGCCTTTTGAAGCCATCTATTATTATAATTATTATATGTAGTACATTATTATTATATATTATTATTATTATACATATTATTATTATTATTATTATTATTTGTATTACATTATTGTAACACCTACCATCCGACTTACGACCACTCGACTTACGACCGTGTTTTTTATGCCAGATTTCTGGAAATAAACAACTATTTGTGTTGTACACAGTGTTTAATCCTAAACCTTACAGTATAAAATACAGTACTAACAACATAAAAAGTAAAGTAAAACATGAAATACCAAAATAAAACATAAAATAAAGTCATTACAAAAATGTTTTGGTTGATATTCAGTAGTAAAATTCAACTTACGACCATTTCGAACTTATGACCGTTTCTCGGAACCGAACTCGGTCCCTAAGTCGGATGGTAGGTGTACTATTATTATTATACGTATTATTATTATACAATTATTATTATTATTATTATTATTATTATTTAATTATTATTATTATTAAATATTATATAAATAATTTGTAATTTTTATTCACAAAAAAAAACTAAGATTTACTTTTTTTCCCTTTTTTTGCAATAATTGTAAAAATTTCATTTAAACCCTTCACGACTGCAAAAGGGGAAGGGACAATGACATCATTTGTTTACCCCTAAAACAAAGCCAAAAAGGGAAACCTTTTCTCCTACGTTGAGCTAAATTTTAAAGGGTACTTTTTTGGCCGTAAAAGCAATCGAAATATATCTTGCCTGAATATTTTCTTCCTTTTCTATAAAAATAAACCCAAAAAAAGCGAGAATACAACCATAAAAACCTTTTAAAAAAAAAACCCCACTAAGGGGTTGCAAATTCCCGAAAAAGTAAACCCCTTTAAATTTATGCTTAGTTTTTTTTTAAAAATTTTTTGGGTGTATTTTTAAAAAAGAAATTTTTTCCATAAATCCTTTCCCCCAAGTTTCAAAAAGAAGCCCACAAACAAATAGAAAAAAATTCCCGAGATCAAACCCCCTCACCAGTGAAAAAGGAACCTCCCTTGAGGTCTGCTCGTTTTTTGGAAATTTTGCTCACTGTGAAAGAAAAAAATTTCGACACATCGACGGGTCGAAATTTGGAAAAACTCGCATGGGGCCCACGTTTCGCAAGAAAAGGGGTTTTCCACTGTTTTATTTTATTATTATAAGATGGTAACAAATTTTTAGTGGAGAAACTTTTTTAAATCTTTGTCCCTGTTTACTATGTCCCTTTCCCTCAGTATTTGCTTTCTATTGGTTTCCCCTTGATGTGCCTTTTTTTTTTATGTCCACCCGGGCTCCTTACTTTTGTCTCCTCACTTTTGAAAATCCCAATGATTTGTGTTTGCAAATTTTTCCCCTCCCCTTTACCTACTGTAAATTTATGCTAACCCCCTTTCTTTTATCACTTTTCCCTTCTCATTTTGCTAGTTTCCACCCTTTTTAAAGGCTTAAATTTCCCTGATGTTAAAAAAGTAGTTTTCAGACAAAAACATCTAAGGTTTTTTAATTTAAAAAATTGGGGGTAGTTTTTTTTCACCGCTGAGTTTGGGATGCAGTTTTCCCTGCCCTCATACATTTGCATCGATGTTTTACCTCATTATTTTTTTAGTCAATTTTGGACTAACCCTCCATTTCAAAAACCCATCCAGAAATTTACCCATCCTCATTCCATCACCAAAATATTTCAAAGGGGTCCCTCGGGTTTTTCGTCATTTATTCCTTTTCCAGGGGTAGACTTGGGGGAAAGGGGGGGGGAAAATCAGTGGAAAAAAGAAAACCAAAATTTTTTCCCCAAAAAAATAACATAAATCCAAATTTAAACCTTTTCCCAAAACCCAAAAGTATTAAAAAAAAATTTTTTTTTTCCCTTTAAAAAATAATTTACTGCAGAAAAAAATAACATTCAACATGATACTTTCCTTTATTGAAAAACTCTTGGGGTAAGGGAAAACAGGGAGGAGGGGAAAAAGGAAGAGAGGGGGATTCTTTGGTAGGGGAATCCCCCCCCCCCACCATAGGGGCTTCAGGGATCAAGTCCCTCTTGGGTCATTTTTTTCTTTGTCTTTTTTCTGCCCCCTGAACCCCCTTGAGAGTCACTGGGGCCCCTGTCGCACAAAAATTGGTCCAGACAGCCTGTTTTTTGGCGCTCCCTTTAAAATTTCCCCTAAAAGGGGCAGGCCAAATTTTCCCTTGTAAAAGTCGCCACATTGGGTTAAAAACCTTTTTTTTAGGTGATGTTTCTCCACAAATCTTGCACCCTACTCCACTTGCACAAATCTCCTTAACTCTGAAGAAGGCACCATCTTCCACCCTCTTTTCCTCCTCCTTAAGAAATTTTCCCTCAATATGCTCTGTTGCTGTGCAGAGGGTGTTGCAGCTCTTCACTGGTTACCTTTTCTTTGGGGTCCTCCAACTCTTCTACATCCTTCCCACTCACACCCAAACCCCCAGGGAATTCCCACTACCACAATTTTTTCCACAACGGGCAGAAGGTCGACGGGTCCCCCCCAAACCCTTAAAAATCCTCTTGGACAAAATCGGCCAAAATTTTTCTCCAAGCATTTTATCATCCTGGAAGTCACTCCCGCCAAGCCCTTTTCTTTAAGGCTTTACAAAGGGAAAATATTTAAGTGATCCCTCCAAACTCTCTTAGGGTCAATTTATGTCTGAGGCACATCAAAGCACCTTTGAAAAATTGCTTTTTTTGGTACAGTTTTTGAAGTTTGCAAAAGACTGCTGGGCCATGGGGGGGATGAGATGATGGGGGTTTGGAGGGAAGAACTTCACTGTTACAAAACTGAAACCAAACAATTGGGCTTCCAAGCTGGGGGATGACAGGGGCATTACCATTAACAGGAGGCACTGGAGGGCAATTTTTTATCCAGGAGGATTTCTTTCCCCTGGGCAAAACACTTCATTGAACCATTCCAGGGAAAATTTTCCCCATGACCATGCCTTACTGTTAGCTTCCACATCACACATAATTTACTCTGGAAGCAAATGTTTTTCTTGAACACCGGGGTTGTCAGGTGAACACCAGTCAAAACTTTACTTTGAAATCCCCACTACATTTCCAACAAAAAGAAGTTAGCCTGTCTTTCATAGGGTTTTTTTCATGGGAGTGCCCTTTTCCTCCTGTATGATTAGGTCCTCTTTGGCATTTTCTCCCAAAAGAGGCCTGTTTTTTTCACAATTGAACACTTGTTTTGGGGGCAAATTTTTCAGCCTCTACATGATCTTTGAATTTCCGTACGAATTTTTTTACCCCAGTTTGTCTGAACTTGCAACCCCCCATTCCCCTTTCAACCTGTGTATCCACTTCGCCTCTTTAATTTTTCGAACCAGCCTTTTTGGCCTTAAATCCTAACATCAGCACTAGTTTTAGGCTTTTCTTTTTTAGATCGTCGTGAAACTGCCTGCCTTTTCGCAGATTACGTCTACACAATACTATCTCCCCTTAACTGTTTTTCGTTGATCCCCCGACAAAAATTTTCCCCATTTCAAGGGTTTTTGATCTCTGTTTCATTATCACTTTTGGGCCCTTTTTTGCAACATCAGTTTCCTTGTTTTCTTTTTCTTCACAAAGGAACGAAGTTGATGGCGCTTCCTTTCTCCGGTGAGGTGGGCCAACTATGCCACTACATATACATATTTGGATGTTTTCTTTTTTTAATTCTATGGGTTCTTCACTTTCTTTTTAGAAATTTTAAAGCTACTTTACCAAAGGACTGGCACGGGACTTTCGGGCCCATGGTGGCTTATTTACATCACACACAAAAACAATGCCCAAAACAATGATTATTAGCCCTTTGACTGTTTCGTCGTATATATACGTCTTAAGGTACCGTTTTGACGTAATATATACTCATAAATTCTAGGGGCTTCAAATCAATCAGGAGAAAGCTGGTAGGGCCACATGTGAGAGAATGGGTCTGTGTGGTCAGTGTGAAACCATATAAAAAAATCCGGGAGCACGCAGAGCATAATGAGAAAAAATAAACCCCGACTATTTTGTTTTTAATTAAAATGCCAATTTTTGTGGTCTTTTTTTTGTATAAAAATTTATGGTTATTTTCCCTTGTTTTTTTGGTCTCATTTGATAGAATGGAAAACATATTATAGAAATACTATGGTTTTACTATAAAAAGAACCTGGAAATGGAGCTCAAAGTAGGGGAAATGTTTGATTTTGCCGCCCAAAAAGAAAAACAAATGGTGTCATTGTCCAATAAATGTCCAACTAGCCATTCTAATATGCAGTCATGAAATGGGTTACATTATTTTGTACAATTATTACAGTATTGCAGTAGTCTGCATAACAGTAAATTTTCTATTTTTTGTTTGAATAAAAATAGAAAGCAAGAGTAATATCAGGGGGGCCAGGAGACGTGACTGATGAACAAAGAAAATGTTATTTTAGAGCCAGGAATGTCTGCATTGTTCATTCTGGACCTTATTTTGAAATTTTCATATTTTATTATTTTTGTGAAATTTGGGCCCAAAAATTGCAAATTTCTGACCATGTTATTGGGTAGTTGAAATCGGTAAGGGCATTTCTTGTACTCAATTGATAGAAAAAAATGGATTTTCAAAAAGAAATAGCTATGAGTTTGGTCGACTGGATCAATGGAATTAGCCGAAAATAGGGCTCAAAGTGGGCGAAATTGCCAATTTGTAAATATTGCCGAGGTCTTTTAACTTTGTGGGGAGCGTAATTCCATCAGTTTTTCCACAAATTTCGTTTTTTTTTTTTTGGTGTCATTACAATCAAGAAAAGATTCTCTATCATTCGTAAGAAAAAAATAATTTTTTTTTTTTTAAATTTTGCACACCAGGAGACGCCTCAGGATTGGGTTTCCGACAGCCCAAGGGGGTTAACAAATGTTCGTATGACCTCACAGGATAATGTTCACTCACCAAGCAACAACACAACACTGCCTGAGAATGTGTGTGGGGAGGCTTTGTGTGTGCGCAGGGCACCCCAGACACGTACCAGACCAACAAAAAAAACCGGGGAAAAAGCAATAAAAACGGAGGCAATATTTTGACGAAAACAGTTGGCAAAAACCCGAAATCAACGAAAACAGAGATCAACAAAAATGGAGGGTCCACTGTACAACTTTGGTTGTGGTGTATTTCAAAACAAACACAAAGACCTTATTTTTTGCTGGCTCCCTGGACACGATGTTCAAGGTAACAAACAGGCAGACTCAGTTGCTCAGTTGGCTGTTTATTACCTACTAGTTTTGTATTATTATTTTTATATTTATTATTATATTTTTATTATTTAAGTCTGCTTGCACCATGGAGAATATGGTGAATATATATTTGCAAAATTCACATTCAAAAACCTAAAAAAAACCTATAGCAGTTGGAGCAGTCTACAGACTACCTCACACTAAACACATTTAGTGACAACTGAAGGGAGGGATGAGCCTTTTTCAGTGATCAGGACATTAAAATTGAAAAATTACGGAAAAAAATGTTTCTTACTTAAAAATAGTGCAAAATCCCGGCAACATTTTGATGTAATCAGCTTGTTTCTATCATATTTCTAAGTATTTTTTTCATTAAATGTATTTTTTTTTTTCTGCTGTCAGCAAAAATACATGTTGGCAATTAGCAGTTGTTTTTTCTCCCAAAATTACGATTTTATGATATCTTTTCAAATACGTACTCTACATGGCAACTTGTGTGCTGGCAGTGTGTGGAGAACAGACAGTAAGTCCCTCAGTAGCCGCAGGCTGTAAAGAATATTGTCCTAACTAAACCTAATGAAACACCACTGCAACCCACCGACACAGCTAACAAGATAAACGACTTCTTCTCAACCATAGGTTCAATCTCGCCAATAAAATCCCACGTACCAATGCCCATGCCGGGGGCTACCTAGATGGAATTTCCCAAATTCCTTCTATCTTGCTCCAACTGAGTCCAAAGGAAGTCACCGAGATTATAAAGTCACTAAAAATAACTCAGGGAATCTGTCTCATGTCCCACCATTATTGTACAAGAGAGTGGCCCATGTCCTCTCGCATACTATCTCATTGCTTTTTTAACAAGTCACTAGAAGCTAGCACCTTCCCGAAACTACTCAAGACGGCAAGGGTTACCCCAATACAAAAAAGGTGGTGACCCTACAGATTTAAACAACTATAGGCCAATATCAAACTTACCATGCTATCCAAAATCTTTGAGAAACTCGTCACAGGAGACTATATTCATTTAAACGTCACAAAAAAATACCAACCCCTCCCAAAATTTGGATTCAGGAAAAATAAAAGCACTAACGATGAAATATAAAAATGCTAGATCTGCTTTACACGCTTTGGGAAAATAAGGAATATCCACTAAAAATTTTTATTGACCTAAGAAAAGCTTTGGACACAGTAGACCACGGCATCCTACTCCACAAATTTGACCAATATGGTATAAGAGGCCATGCGCTTGCATATTTCAAATCTTACCTTACTAATAGTTTTAGTATGTCACCATTAAAGACACAGCATCAACAACACAGCCACTTGATACTGGAGTTCCGCAGGGAAGTGTCCTTGGTCCCCTGTTTTCTTCCTCATATACATCAATGATCTTCCAAACTATCTCGACACCTAAACCCCCATTCTCTTTGCTGACGACACGACTTTTGTCATCTCTCACCCTAATCTTGCAACCCTCAACACCATTGTTAATGAGGAGCTGATCAAAATATCGACTTGGATGACAGCCAATAAATTTAAAGCTTAACGTGACAAAACCTACTACATTATGTTTGGTAGCAGAGCGGGAGATGCGCAAATTAACATTAAGATCGACAACACTCTAATTCCAGCATAATGAGGGCAAATTCCTAGGCCTATACCTCGACAACAACCTGAACTTCAGCACCCATATCCAATACATAACCAAAAAAGTACCCAAAACGGTTGGGATCCTCTCCAAGATACGATACTACGGCGCAAACTGCCTTCTCGCACTATACCATTCACTTATATATCCATACCTCACCTAGCTATCGTGCTTGGGGTTCAACTGCAGCAACACACCTAAAGCCAATAATAACCCAACAAAAAGCCCCGGGTAAGAATAATCACTAAATCCATCCCTGGCAACCCCCCCCCCCCACTCTTCATACTCTAAACTTACTCCCTGTCAGTACATCCACACTTACTACGTGAAATCTACATCTACAGGACCTTAAATTCCAATATTAACCTTGACCTAAAACGCTTTCTTTATAGTTGTGACAGAACCCACAGGGACAACACCAGACACAAACATCTCTATGACATTCCCCGTGGGCCGACTAAACCTTTACAAAAAATTCAATGTATGTCAAAGGCCCTAAAATCTGGAACACCCTACCTGAAAATTCCAAAACTGCAGACACATTCATCACCTTCAAAACTACCATCAGAAAACATCTTATCTCCCTGATACACCCTGTCAACTAATTTAAACGAATACCAACCTGTGGTTCACACTTTCACTCACTCACCCATTTGAAACCATAAACAGAAATATCAATCTCAATCTCAAATAATGAATCTTAACTAGTCAAAAGTTGGCCTGTGATACTCCAATACTGAAACTATGTATAGTGCCCAAAACAAAAGCATTCACATTGCAAACCTCACAACATATTTATTTACATAGCCATAAAAAACCAACTTATCTCATAATTCTGTAACATTTTATTTTTATTTATTTATTTTATTTTATTTACAATTTGAGCACACATACAGAGGTAACAAAAAAAAAAAATTCAGATAAAGCCCGCATGCCAAAGCCACTTATACTAGCATAGCATTACGGGCCCGGCTTAAAAATTAACTTAAGATTAACTAAGCCCAAAGATGAAATCATGATTTAAAAAATTAATGTAAACAGATTACTATAAAGCACAAGTGAGTATTCAAAGACAGGCATATGGTTGCATGCATTTTTGTACATTCATCGTAAGGAGAATTCTGTTAGGTAGTGTATTTAAAAAATAGTAAGTTAGATGGTTTTAGGTTTAACATTTTTGATATAAGTGAGAAACATTTTAAAATATACAATTTATAAGTTCAGTTATTCTATTTAAATTGGTTTTTGGGTAGTAAATGATCTTTGAAGGAGACTTGAATTTATAAACAGTAGTGTTTCTTATATTTACAGGTAATGAATTCCAGATTTTAGGGCCTTTTATGTGATTGAGTTTTTGCATAAATGTGAATGGACACGAGGAACACTCAAAGAGTGATCTGTTTCCTTGTGTAAAGGTCATGTTTTCTGTTAGTTGGCAGGAGATGTTTTAGGGAGGGTTAATATCAGAGTTAAGTTTTTCTATGTATGTAATAGGGGCAGTAAATAATATGGATGTTTGTAAAGGTGAGTAGGTTTAGTGTATTGAAATGGTGGAGTGTGCTGCCTGGGGTGAGAATTTGTTATCATTCTAACTGCAGCCTTTTGTTTGGGTAATAGTGTTTGAGATGGTTAATTGTTGTTGACCCCATGCACAAATTCCATAGTGAGATGGGGGTAAATAAAAGAGTGATATGGGGCCGGGAGGGCTGACTGGGGAGCATATAGCGTATTTTCATGTATGCCTACACCTTGGAAATTTTTTTAGAAATTTGTTGTATATTGTATGAAATTTGAGTCTTTTACAAGGGGGATTCCTAAGAATTTTCCCCTCTGTTATTTTTGGATAGGTGACCGTTTATCAATGTAAAGGAAAACTGTCCTGTTACCAAACTGAATGAAGGGGGGGTTTTTTTTAATGAAAATGTAAGTTTTTTAGTCCTCATCCGGGTATTTTTTTTCTGTAATTGGGTATTTTCAGTAGCAGCGTGACGGGGCTCGGGGGGGAGAAGACGTTTTAATTCACGCAAATAGTGTGGGTTGAGAAATTGCGAACATTTGGTAGGTCATTTATGTATGGGAGAAAGAAAAGGGGGCCCAAGGAATTTCCCCGTGGGACACCAACTGAAATTTGGTTGTGCAGAAAGTTTGCCCATTTGCGTACACATTTGGGTTTCTTTGCTGAGGTATGACTTAGGTAGTTGGGGGAGTCCCTCTTATACCATATGTGACAATTTTAGTGGACAAGCCCTGGCAATGATCAAAAGCTTTACGTAAGTCAATGAAGATCCCCAGTGGGACCTTTTTTCTCTTTTGCAGTGTATTTGTTTCTAGCTGTTATAATACATCTTTAGTATTTTTATTAGGCCTGAACCCAAAATTGGCAGGGTTGAGAATGTTTTGGGAGATAAGGTAGGAGTAGTTTCGTTTATAAATTAATTTTTTCGAAATTTTTGAAAAGGGGGGTTAATTTGGGTATTGCCTAATTTATTCATCCTGTTTGGTCTCCTCCTTTGTGGATGGGGGGTGACCCTTCTATTTGAGTACTGTGGGGAAGGGGGGAGGTTTCAAGGGATTTTTAAAGAGGTTGCAATATTGGTGATAGCACTTGTGACATTTTTTTTTGTTAAAAGGGTGTAAGGTATTAAATCTCCTCCTTGTTTTTTTAGTGCGTTGATAAAAGGGAGACTTCGTGTGGGTTAGTCGGAGCTAGGAACATGTGTTGGGTAGTTCCCGGTGAGGTATCTTTGGGGGGTATCTGATTTGGGGATTTTATTGGCAAGGTTTGCCCCCTATATGGGAAGAAATCTTGAGTCTGTTTGCGTTTCTTTTGGGGGGATTTGGGGGGTTCATCTGATTTTGCAAATTTTTATTTCGCTATTTCGTGATATCTTTTTTTGTTCCCAGAATTTTGATAGGGTTTTTCCCGGGTTTTTTTTTATATCCCCTCTAAGTTGGATAACTGTTCTCAAAATAAAATTTTTTTTGCCCTTCTTATCAGGCGGTTAGGATTGACGAGTAACGTTTTTTTTGGGGTCTCTGGTTAGTAAAACCCATTCTGTACTTTTTTTTTCATAGGGGGTTTTTTTGGTTTTTATGGTTTTGGGAATGGGGGTGTTACCCCGGACTGTTCAGTCTTTTAGGTCATCTTTTTAGTTTTTTTTTGGGGCAGTGCTTATTTTAGAGGTATTGGGTCTTTTTAGAAAATTATTAATACATTCGCAATATCTTATTGTTTCTAGCCAGTGTGCCAGTCGTTTGCTACTCTGTTTGATTTATAATGGCTGCCTCATTGTGAAGCTGAAGGTGATTTTAGTAGTGTTTTGGGGGTAGTTACCAAGTTGTTATGGGGAAAGTAGGGTAGGGGTTTTTGGTATTATCTGTAATTATGCCTGATTTAAAGGGATATGGTGTTGGCCCAGATGTGGTAAAGTAGGGAAACCACTCTGTAACTTTTGGGGTTTTTTTACGTTGGACAACTACATTTTACCATTGTGTTTGGAATTCAGTAACGTGTGGGTCCTGGTTTTGCGGGAGATTTATTTTAAATCCCCTGAGAGAGTAATGATCTTTTTCTGCGTGCATCATTATCAAATTTTCCGTTTGACTAAATTGGCAAATGCTTGACTGGGGAACTCTGTAGATTTTTTATCAATTGAGGGTTTTTTAGGTTTTTGGGGTTTTGAATTTAGCTATTATATATTCCCCATTTCATCCCTTGTCAAGTATTGTGATACATTCTAGTTGGTCGATATAATGGCTGGCCACCCCCTTGTTGGGGGGGGGGGGGCCTACAGTTGTGTTGGCTGTAACCGGGAAATGGCATAGAATCTGTAATTCAGGCTTTAGCCAGGGTTTTAGTTTTGAATGATGGGCATATTGGGATGTAAGAATTTTGAATGCTTGAGGTCATCGAATGCTTGCTTAAAGATCGATATTTTAGTTAAAGATAGTTTTTGTTTTTGTTGGCACTGAGAATGCCTTTATTGTTTTGCATGTGTAAAAACGTAACTGTTTTATTCATTTAAGTCATTAAAAAAGGTTGGTATCGGGTCAAAGCTTTTAATCATAAGATTTTAATGAATCTATAGTTTAAATTAATATAAAACAAAGAAATAGTCTTAACTAAAAAAAAACACCTGATTATTTAACAAATTAAAATAAAGAGCTAAGGTAGTTTTTTTTTTTTAAAACTAAAAAAAGGAGACAATATAAAAAGGGGGTAATCAAATAATAGATCAAATAAAGCTTGGGGAAAGTAGAGGTATACATAAAGGGAATTCTTTTAAAATTGAATTATATATAAATTATAATTAAAAGGGACTATTAAAGTTTTGGTGAACAAAAAGTGGTAATCAAATAAATGAGCTTTGGGAAATAATGGCAAAATTTTTGAACTTATTCTACTTAGCACCTGAGAAAACACCTTTATTATTTTAACAATTGTGATATATAAAATAGGGTGTTATATAAAGCTAAAAAAAGGGAAAATAAAAGGAACACAATTAAGTATGTAAACAAAATTTTAAAGGACGAGGTCACTATGAAAAAATAGGTTAGGGTAGATCATTGAATATTAAATAAATTGAGCAGTTTTTGCACAATAAAAAATAAAAAAAAATGAGGGATTGGGACTAGCTACAAAAGATATTTTGGTATTGCAAAAAGAAAAAGGAAATATACTAATGCATACACAATGAAAAAAGCTAAAAAAAAAAAATAAAAAAAATTTAAAAGGCAGGGAAAATAATAATATTATTAATTTGGGGTAAGATTTGACTTTAATTTTTAAATTATGAGCAATTAATAGCAGTAAGAAAGAAGTAAGAGTATTGGGGTAGTTGGCTACTAGTGATGAAAAATAATAAAAATAATAAAAGCACAATAAATGTAACGTACCTATATGCACCACACTATATATGGTTTAAGGGGACTTATCTAATCTGTTACAGAAATGTCAGCTTTTCTAAGGAAAGGTAAGAAATCAGTTCGTTTGAGAGGAAAATTTTTGTCCTGTTGAAAGTTTTCCTTTACTAATTTTTCCCCTCTGCGTGAAACCTATGATTTTTTTTCCTGTTTAAGTTTTTTCAGCCTGAACAGAAGGTTTTGACGTTTTTTTGTTTGACACCTTAGTACACTCATTTTTCATTTTAATTTGATTTTTAAATTTGGTCCTTTCTTTAAACGTATGAAGAAGTCGGATCATTATACTGTTTTACTTCCCGGGTTTTTTTTAGCAAACTGTTTCTTATTTTATTGTTTTGCACATGACTTTACGTGGTTCTGTATTACCTGATAGCATTTTTTTTGCATGTTGGTGTTATTCACTTGAATGTTGGACTTTATTATAACTGCATCAGACAACTACTTGTTCATTTTTTTCGTCTTGGGAAATCAAGGTATTTTTTAGTCGAGTGTGCTGTTCTGATTCCCGTCCTTGATGCTTCTTTAAACCCTTTATATTTATTTGTTATTTGCTCGTGACTGGGTATAGCTGCTTTTTGGTATTTTTTTGTGTCAACACTTCCCGGGAATTTTTCTCTTTAAGGGTTTTTTATCTTGTTCCGAGGCTGGTTTTTGATTTTCCCTCCTCGAGTGTTGCTTTTTTATCTTTGTTTCATTTTTTAGAGAACGATTAGTCCTTGAATTTTCAGGAATAATCATACCTATTACATGGTGAAAATTTTAAGGGGGTGGAGTTGGAGGGGGCAGCCATGTTTGTTGTTTTTGTTTTGTTTCCCCGGGGGCACGGGGAGGGGGGTTGATGATAAACCGGCGTCCTCTGGGTAGACAAGTTTAGTTTTAGGGGCCTTGCTGTTTCTATTTTTACGGTGTTTTTTCTTCATACCTTCATAAATATCACGAAGTAGATACTGTGTACAATGGAGGAAAGGCTTGTTTTTTGGGGCTTGGGGTTTAAAGGGTTGTCTGGCAGCGACAGGTTTTTTGGGTTTGCAGGGTGTCTTCCTTTGATCTTCTAATTTTGTCAAGATTTGGGTTACTTCTTAGTATTCTTGGGGCAGTTGTGGTCTACGTGGGTTCATGTAGTTGATCTTTCATTAGGCCCTCACAAGTTTTGATGAGCGATTTTTTTTTTTTAGAAAGAAACGGTAGGGAAACCGTTCTGCCCCTGCCGCCAGCCCAGCCATGCTAGGCGTTCTAGTGGTACACTCTGAATTTTATTTTACTACATTAAACCACCAATAACCAAATTCTGTAAACTCAGCATTGTAATACTTATAGAGAAAAAAGTTTAATTTGAATTTTAATTTGGAGGGGTTAGCAGCTGAAAGTTGGCACCCACTTCCCTAGATTTTTACACACAAAAAAAATAAAAAAACCGGTAAAAAATTACTGACATTGTAATCCTCTCCTGCGATAATATTCATTGGGATTGTCATGATTCTTGCGACGATTTTTGGGGAATGAGGTTCTAAAAACACCTAGGGAGGATTTCCCATCAGGGGGCCCCCACTTATACGGCTGGTTAGGTTCCGGGCAACCCCGAAAGGGAAAACCCCCGTAAATGGAACCCCCTTTTTTTTCCACTTACAAATGCATACAAACACTAGATAACAATTTCACTAACATATATTAAGTTTGCAAAAGAACCAGGGATCAAAAAAAATAAAAAAGTACAAAACACACATAGTGCACCATTACTTACCTTAAAATATTTTTAGCTTAAACAGGGGGAGACAAGTAGTACGTATTTATTGTAAAAATCAAATGTGGTATGTATGTATCGCCAGGCTACCATACCAGGGCCCCCCCACCCACACATACTATTTTTTGTATTTAAGCATCCCAGAGCGATAAAAAAAATTTTTATACAGTTCACCATTACTTTCCTAAAAATTTAAAGTCTTAATGAGGGTCAGGGGTAAGTAAATAATAAAACGAATAAATGAAGGAGAAAGAAAGATGTAAGAGAGGACAGGTGCGAGTTTTGTAAAAAAAAACCCCGGGGAAGGTAAGTTTTTTAAACAAACAGTGACACGTCTGGGTTTGTGACAAGTTACATTTTGTACAGGTGTCCCCACATTTATACGGTAGAATAAAAAAGAAAAACACCCCATTCTATTTAAAATCATTTGAAAAGAAATGATGTCCCGAGTGAAAAATGGAAATAATCACTCGACTTTTTTTGGGTTTTCCTAGGTTTTCTACACATATGTTTTTAGTAGATAATCTAGTAACTGTATTTGTATACCTGAATAAACTTACATACATAGAAAGGAATAATTTTTTATAGTTACCCCCAGTAACACATTTTCTCTTATGTTAGATTAGAGAAAATGTTATTCTTAGCGTCACTTGTACAAGTTATCTGGCTACCACATCTCATATTTATATTTAATTTATTCTATTGTGGGGTGTATTTATCATTTTTTTAATGTTATGTATCGTGTTTATTATATAATTTTGAAAAAAATATCATGGATGGATTAATGAAAATGTGTTTACCTGGTTTTGAGAGTTTCGGGTCAACGCCCGCGCCCGGTCTGTACCAGCCTCCTGGTCACAACATTTAATGAGACTCGGGATGATGATGATTATTATTATTTCTAATATGGCGTCACTTGTGCAAGTCATCTGCTACCACATCTCATATTTATGTTTATTTATTCTATTGTGGGTGTATTTATTATCTTTTTATTTTATGTATCATGTTTTTATGAATTTTTTGAAAAAAATATCATAGATGGATTAATGAAAATGTGTATATAAAGTAATAACGACATTTAAATGAGACTCGGGATTATTATATCATTACAATGACGTCTGGAGACATAAAACACTCTTACTGAGTTTAATGTGTACCTGCATGCCAGCACAGTAAGTAAGTTTATTTTAAGTACAGGATACATAATAATAACTATCAGAGTATATATAAAATATGAAATAACCCTTTTAAAAACACTTTAAAATTTTGGAGTTTCCCAGACATAATGGAGAGACTTAGTGCTTACGGACTCACAAGAATCTAAACAAACGGGTGGGCGCGGTGACCGTATTAGAAAATCAGGTGGGGGGGGCCGTATAGCGAGTTTGGTCATAAAATTTAAATGACTGTATTAGCGGAATGCCATAAAGCAAAACGCCCAGAGCGGGGCCCTACTGTATGTTTTATCTATCTTGACTACACTTGTTTCCCACTTACGGCCTCCTGTCCCCTAGAGTCATTTATATGTATTCCTTCCTGCGTATAATACCTGACACCTGGACAAAATCTCCAGCTCACATTACTGTCTCCCAGGGCACACCTCCAGCTTACCATTCTATCTCCCAGGACAGCACCTCCACTTCACCATTCTGTCTCCCGGACAGCACCTCCAGCTTCACCATTACTGTCCCCAGGACAGCACCTCCCGCTTCACCATTACTGTCTCCCAGGACAGCACTACAGCCCCACTTTTATGACTACCAGGAACACCCCAGCCTACAGTTTCTGACTACATGGCCAGTATAAAGGGGCAGTACCTTTCACCCCAGACTTTTTATTTCCCACTGTTGAGAAAGCTTCCAGGTTTCTATAAAAGCAGCTTGATGTTATCCTCTTTTAATACCCTTGTGATTTATCCCCAGATTTATCTCATTTGGGCATACCCAAAAACACTTCCCTGTTTTAATACTGCTTGTAGCTAGTTCTTGGATATCTGCACAAAGGGCGTGACACCAATTTCCACAAAAATGACAATTTATCCATGTGGAAGCCCGTTTGTTTGATTGACTGCAGACTACACAGAGCTTCATAATGATTTGAATGGTTGATTTACTGTAATTCTACTAGCAACCTCTTGAATACTCTATTAACCCTTTGACTGTCGCGGTCGTATATGTACGTCATAGGAGATACCGTGTTTGACGTATCTATACGCATAAATTCTAGCGGCTTCAAATCAAGCAGGAGAAAGCTGGTAGGCCCACATGTGAGAGAATGGGTCTCCATGGTCAGTGTGCACCATATAAAAAAAATCGGGGAGCCAGTGGTGCATTGTGGGAATACCATTTCAGTCGTCCTTTTTCAGCATGTCTAGCGGTAAGAAATATGTGACTTCCCTGCAAATCTGGGACTCTTCTCTTCCCAAGTGATGCTCTAACACAGATGGAAGTGTCAATGAAGATCAATTTCATGATTTCGAGGAGTTTGAGACCAAAAGCAATGGAGGAGGTGAGGAGGAGGAGAGGAAGAGGAGGAAGAGGAGGAGGAAGAAGAGGAGGAGGAAGAAGAAGAGGAGGAAGAAGAGGAGGAAGGAAGGAAGGAGGAAGAGGAAGGAGGAGGAAGAGAAGGAAGGAGGAGGAGTGAGAAAGGAGGAGGAGGAGGAAGGAGGAGGAGGAAGAAGGAGGGAGGAGGAAGAGGAGGAGGGAGGAGGAGAAGGAGGGAGGAGGGGGAGGGAGGAGGAGGAAAGGAGGGAGGGAGGAAGAAGGAGGGAGGAGGAGGAAGGAGGGAGGGAGGAGGGAGGGAGGAGGAGGGAAGGTGGAAGGAGGAGGAAGAAGAAGAAGAAGAAGAAGAAGAAGAAGAAGAAGAATAATATCTAATACCTAATAATAAAAATATGTAATAATATGTTAACTTGAGGCATGAAAACAGTTCACCCCATGACAGTGACAAGATAAGGGGAGATAACATCTGATAAGAGCTGACCTTTGATGAGCGTAAACGAGGGTGGAGGGAGGGGGCAGCTGTCCATCTGTCAAGAGCCAGGAGGAGGAGAGGAGGAGGAGAAAGGAGAAGGAGAAGGAGAAGGAGGAGGAGGAGGAGAAGGAGGAGAGGAGAAGGAGGAGGAGGAGAGGAGGAGGAGGAGGAGGAGGAGGAGGAGGAGGAGGAGGAGAGATGACGACGAACAAACATTGTCTGTCTGTCTATTTGTCTGTCTGCCAAACTCCTGTCTACCGTCTAGCTCTGTCTCAGAGAGAGCCACAAGACTGTGTCATCATCACGTTTACTCACATCTTCAAGCAGAGTAAGCACTTTGTCTGGATTTTTGGTTATCCTAGGTAATTTATACACTATGTATAGTTGTATTTATGTGTACCTGTGAGACAGAGATAGACAGAGAGAGAGAAAGAAGACAGATTGAAAGAGATAGAATGAGGGAGAAAGATAATTAATAGAATGGAGGGGAACAGCATCCGACCCCATTGTTTTTGACAGGGGGTGGGGGGAGTGAGTAATGAAAATATTCTTTTTGACAGCTGCGGACCCCCTGACTCAAAACTTATAAGCCACACACTGGCACACAAACAATTTGCGAAGGTGATAATACAGTTTTATGAAAATCAGGACTATATATGTTATAAAATTTATGAAACCAGAAGAAAGAAGGAAGGCAGGAATGAAGGAAAGGACAGATGAAAGGAAGGAAAAAAGTAATGAAGGACAATGAAGGAATTGGGAAGAGAGGTGGAACCCCCCCGGGGTAGCCTCCAGTAGGAAAGGAATGAAGAAATTAGGAAGAATGATACACACGACCTTTACCTAGGATAACTTCATAACACAACGCCTGCTAATACTTTAAGAAAATGCTCAGACAGGTGTTTTTTTCTTGCACATAAAAAAAAATTTAACAAAAATGCACACACACTGATTTTTTTGTGAGAGTGTAAAACCCATTGTGTAATACACCATTTTTAAAGTGTGAGAGTGTAAAAAAACCCCCTTTGTATGACACCATTTTTAGTTTGGGGGAGTGTAAAACACCACTGTATGACACCATGTTTTATTTTAAGGGGTTAAAAACCACGTGTAGACACCATGTTTATGTGTAAGAGTGTAAAACACCCCCCCGTGTAGACACCATGTTTCACAGAGTTTTCCACAAGCTAAGAACTTTTAGGGAAAATATTCAGTGACTGTAATTGGTATATATAATTTTAAACAATAGTAATAAACAAAATTTTTGTATTGTTTTTTTTTGTAAACAAATTTTGTAAAAAATAAATAAAATAAAGTTTTGTGCTTATTGTGTTGAACAACGGGTGTACATATGTACATTGCACCTTACTTTGGTCTCACAGGCCACATAGTTATGTGAAAAAATAAAATAGTGAAAAAAACAACAAACCTTCAAATACAAGTTAAACTAAAGTTTACTGGGTGAGCGGCAGTCGCCTCTGTTGCCATACGCGGTCTCATTTTCTGCAAACTTCATGCCTCATATCTCGGTAAGTACTGATGGGAAAATTTTTTTTTTTGGGACTAAAACAATCAGAAAAATAATCTTAACATTTTCATAAAAAAATAATTTTTTTTTTCGAATATTTTGTCGACACCAGAGACTTCATGGATTGGGCCCTTCGACAGTCAAAGGTTAATAACCTCCTTAAATGAAGCTCTAGCTATTTGTATTTCTATTTCTAACTGTACTTGTATATTGGACAGCTTACCGTGTATGTTCCTAATTATATTTATTGTTTGTGTTTGATAAAGCGCCTACAACCCCATCCGTTTTACAGTCTGCTTTATGTCCAACGAATCCGTTGAAACCAGTCAAGGGTTCGGACCAGTCAAGGGTTTGGACCAGTCGAGGGTTCGGACCATCGAGGTTTCGAAACGAGTCTGATCTGATCATTGGGTCACTTATTTAAAACATACTGGTTGGTGATTTGGGCTAACACATGAAGGATCTACTGAAATTATCTACCCGAGTAATATGTGATTTGATTGATGCAAAAGTATAACTTGCGTGTTGAAGAACCGGTGATTGCTGGCAGCTCCTACAGTGACGAACGGTCGAGCCTCAACCCTTGTTTATCAATCGCTGTATCTAGCTTTTCTAGGTTTTTTTCGTCTCCACCACAATAAATGCTATATTATCCACCAGTCATGGTGGAAATTTTGGAGGAACGACGCTTTTTCTGTAGTAATAATTGCTTCTCGTTGTGTATATGGCGACCGCTGGTAACTATAGGTTATATGAGATTCATAGTATATGTCTGGTATTTCAAGAAAAAAGAAGCTAATGAAAGTCACTCCACTCCACTAAGTACCATTATAATACTGGTTAGTTGCTACTATAACACTGCATTCTGCTATTCACTGGTATCACTAGATTATATGCATGTACACTAGCAGGCCAGGAAGATTATTAAAACAGCTGACGAGTGTGGTAAGTTTCTGGCGACTTCTGGCACCTGCCTCTATAGGCTTATCACTACATTTACAAATTCACCTGTTTTCAAATGACACTTTAGCCTTTATCATCTATATACTAGGGAGCCACTGTATATACACTAAACACTATGTATACACAAAGTTATCAGGGAGACTTTCATTTCCCTCTGACAAAGAAAGGGGAGTTTCTATTATTATTATTTTGCACAACGGAACAAAGGCTATGATTCCCTCTGGCAGTAAAACTCTGCTAGTAGTTGCACGTAATCTCCTTTTTGGACTCAGTATATAATGTTTTTCCGCCCAAGAATAGGTTCCAGGCGCTAGATGGATGTATCGTATTGGATTTTGATGTGCACAAATTAATGTTCTAGCACGTAAGAGCACCCGACCGTGAAAACACGAGAAAACCCAGACACAACGAGGCACGCTGACACGCTGGCTAGTAAGAATTATAGTCCAAAAAAAAATTTTTTGCCATCAGTACTTCCCGAGATAAGAGCTGTGAAGTTTGCCAGAAAATTGAGCCGCGTATTGGCAACAGCGGTGACTGCCGCTCACACCTGTAAACTTTAGTTACTTGTATTTGAAGGTTTTTGTTTTTTTCACTATTTTATTTTTTCACTATAACTTACGTGTGGCTATGAGACCATAGTAAGGTGCAATGTACATACAGAGGTCCCTCGTTGTTCATAATTAATCCGTTCCAGAGCATTACTATAAACGAAATTTAACAATTTTACGATCAATTTTCCCCATAAGAAATTAATGTAAATACAAATAATCCGTTCCTGACACCCAAAAGTATTAAAACAAAAAATTTTTAAACATGAAATATACATGTAGTTACATACAGCAATACAATGGAAATGATGAATGAAACATAACAACATACACTTGCCTTATTGGAGATTCATAGTGTATGGGAGACTGGAGGAGGAGAGAGAAGTGATTGTTTATAGTTTGAAAGGGGAATCCCCTTCCTTCAACACCTCAGGTACCATTTGCTTTTCCTGGGGTTGCTTCTCTTCTCCTGTTTTCTTAATGCCACTATGAGGACCACCATTGAGAGTCACTGGATCCCTGTCTCACAAAATAACTGTGGAGAGAGCTCTGATTCTGGTGTCTCTTTAACACTTCCCTAAAATGGGCCAAAATTATGTCACTGTACATAGTTGCCAACCTGGCTTGCAACAACCTTGTTAGGGTGATGTTTTCTCCATAAAGCTTCCATCTTTACCCTACACATAGTAAAAATCTCTTTAATGTCTGAAAAGGCACCTTCTTCCTCCTCCTCCTCTGCAGCAAGATTCTGAGCTGCGATGTGTTGCTCTTTCCTGCTGAAGCTCTTGCTGCTCCTCAGTGTGAGCTCTTCATGGTGTCTTCCCAAATCAAATTTCTTCCACATCCTCCAACTCACATTCCAACCCCATGGAACTCCCCATGCCACCAATTGAATTTACAACAGACATAGGCCATTAGAGGTCAGTCCCAAATCCTTCAAAATCCTTCTTGTCGACACAATCTGCCACACAATTGTTCTCCAGGCAGAGTTCAAAGTCCTGGTAGTCACATCCCTCCCAAGCATACTATAAGTTATGCAGTGGGAGGATGCGAAGTGGTTCTCTCCAAAATTCCCTTAGGGCAAGGAGGGGGGGGGCCGGGGGTCACAGGTCAAGCCCTGTGAACCATTGCTTTTGTGTAGAGTTTTTTAAAGTTTACAATACACTGCTGTCCATGGGTTGGAAGAGAGGAGTGGTATTCAGGGAGGCAAGACTTACCTTGAATGAACCCAAACTCCCTCGAAAATAGTCATCCAAGTTTGAGGATGAGCAGGTGCATTGTCCATACTAGCACGCACTTGTGATCCAATTTCTTTCACAGGAGATACTCCTTCACACCTAGGCCAAACTCTTCCATTATAACCAACCACTCGACGAAAATTTTCCCTCGTGACCATGGCCTTACTATTAGATTTCCAAACACACACAATTTACTCATCATACATTGTTTTTCCTGAACACACTGGGATTTTCAGAATGGTACCCACTAGTAATATGGCTTCACTTAGAAATCCCCACTAGCTTAGCACAGAACATTAGCCGTCACCCTGTCTTTCATAGGCTTGTGTCTGGCCATTGCCTTTTCCTTCCTCTTGTGTAAATGAAGGTCCTCTGGCATTTTCTTCCAAAAGAGGCCTGTATTCCCGGTCACAATTGAACACTTGTTTCAGGTTTTAAGGGGGAGTCCTGTCAGCTCTATGTACTAACCTGAATTCATATGCACACATTTTTCAGCGCCTTGTGGTCCGAACTGGGCAGCCTCTACCATGCCTTACCACACTGTTATGCCAGTACGGTTCTTAATCTCCTCAAACCAGCCCTTTGCTGGCCTTAACCCTTTCATGTCTGTCTGTAGAATCTACGGCTTCACGTTGAGTGTCCAAAACTGTAGATCTACGCCAAAATTCTAGCGCCATCAAAATTTAGCACGAAAATGCTCCATAGGCCTACATGGGGGGTTAAAGAGAACGGGTCTGGTGTGGTGGTGTGCGCCATACCCAAAAAATCTGGCGCCCCCCGCATAGCATTGTGTGAACGCCGGCTCAGTTACCCTTGTTCACCATGCCTCGAGTCACAAGTCACTCAATCCCCGGAAAAGTTGGGGACTCCTCCTCTTCGTAACCCCCCTGATAGTGTCTGACAGTGATTGGAAGTGAAATGAAGACGAATCTACGGCTTTGATCAGTTAGTTGACGAAAAAGAAATGACCAGTATATCGATAATAGTGCAGAAAAACCCTGACGATCCTCAACCTTTCCTACCCCTCTGCGTGGGCACTCGTGACTCCATGGTCGGTGTTACCCTCAACGCAAGAGAAAACTAATATTTCGCGTGGCCAGCCTCTGACTTCAGTAATGATGAATGAAGTGACGTGGATTGTGGATTTTATTAGTGCGCTCGAACGAGCATTCGAGTAGTGATAGTGAGGATTCATATTCACCAGTGGAAGCTGTCCGTATGTTCGCCGCCGCAGCGCACGTGTATGTACCCTATGCTGTGACCAGGGGAACGGAGTACATCCCGGAGTACATCCCCGTGGCACCTACATACAGTTTTAGGTATGATAGTGAGGGAGGATGGCTAACACTTGGCATGGATTAGACCACAGGCATCAGTGGATGTGTTAGTGGTGATGGAGTGGCCCGCCATGCGTGACTCGCCGCCCAATGCTTGGAACCCACGCTGCTGACTTCGTCAGTTCAAGGACAAAGCGAGCGTCCCCACCAGCCCACCACAACCACATAACCACCCGTACAACCAGCCTATGATTGTCCAGTATCCACCACAAACCGTATCTGGGATTGGCAGCAAAATCCCAATTTTAGTTCCCAAGCCTCACCACTTTGAATGACTCCTCAAAGTGGAATTCCTACTACTTTGTCCCCTTGGAACCACGGCCAATGAAGCTGGAGATTCTTGATTATTCTTTTGACCAGCCATTGTGAAACTATTGTCAGGGAAAGTATAAGATTTTGAGTACAGGACTCCCTCGCAAATACGATCTTACACCACAGTCAAGACTACAACAGGTGGAAAGAGACGACTGTTGCAAAAAATGTATTTGCTTTTTGCAACAATAATGCTTAATGCCCGTCATGGTCTATAAGCATAATATAAAACAAACTGGTCCAAAGATCGGCCTAATTTCGACCCCGTCTTCAGTGAAATCATGCCATGAACAGGTTTATCTTACTCTTACGTATGTTGCACTTACTCTGACAAACCAGGCCTGACAGAATGACAGGTTAATACAAGATTAGGAAAGTTTTTTCATGTAACTCAAACAAAAGTTCAGCATATACTTTTAATTATCCATTCCAAGAATCTTGTAATTGACGAGTCTTTGATTTTGTTCAAAGTAGACTGTCATTCAAGCAGTAATATACCAGAGCAAGAGGAAACGCTTTTGCTATAAAACTGTTGTACTCTGATGATTGTGACAGTGGCCTGGTGTTGGATTATTGTTGTATACACGGTAGTAAAACATTGAAAAAGATACCAAGCAAGATGTTATTGGGTAGTAACAGGTGACGTAGTGAGAAACATGATGGCACCTTATCTTGGAGGGCATACATTATATACCGAAAACTGTACACAAGCCATTACTCAGTGATTTCATGCGACCTGAACAAGACAGATGTGTGGTGGTCACAGTGCGTTCTAATCGTAAACATATGCCCAGGCCAACACAGGGTGCTCGTGATGATGGACGTGGCAGGTGTTACTGAGCCAATGACATCATGGTCAGTACGGTGGCATGAACAAACGAGATGTCACATGTTTGACCACCAGTTCACCGTAATGAAATGCTAGCAGTGGCAAAGTTGATCGAGAGACTAATGATCGTATTCGAAAACCAGTGACAGGATTGATTTATACACAAAACATGTGCTTTAGTTGACTAATGTACTGCAGATTGGTTTTGCTTGACTGTGTTTGTAAGAGTTACAAGTGGTACATGAAACTTTTCTTCCAAGCTCATGGACATTTCATCAATGGCTCATGCATATAATATGGTACCAAATAAAGAACTGGTAACAGACCACCGTATGTTGAATTTGTTTGGTTGTCCAGACAAACTCATAATGAAGTACCAGGTAACAGCACCTGCTATAACAACACGGTCCTCTGAATTCCTCAGGTATACCCCAATGCTTTTGAGAGGGAAGGTGATCATTTTCATAATACACTTCCTTCAACTCAGAAAAATTTGCTCAGAAGAGATGCATCGTCTGTGCACAAACAAAACGACGGCAACAAAGACGCAAAGACACTCGTTTGTGTGTGAGGAATGTTAGGTGCCATCTGTGTATGGTTGTCCTGTTTTCAAGGATTCCACAAGGCTCCAGCCAGTTCTAAAACCATGTCCAGTGGATGGTAAATATGTAAATAAATGATAAACATTAGTATTATACAAGATTGTGTCATGTTTATTGTGATAAACAACAGGGTAAACAATAATTTGATAACTTTAGGTGGCGGTTATTGTGTTCAATACAGTGAGTTTATAATATATATATTATATACAGTATTGGTCTCTCAGGCCCCAAATGTTAGTAGGAATAGAAAAAAATTGGAAAATTAAAAGAAAAATATTATAATCCACAAAATAATGTAACTGCGAGATATGTGGAATCGTCGATTGTTGCCGCCGACCTGGGACATCATTTTTGACAACTTCTTGGCACTGTATCTCGTAAGTACTGGATCAAAAAAAAAATTTTTTTTTTTGTCTTATTACCTTCACAAAAATATGCTCTTTAATTCTGTAAGATATTTTTTTTTTTTTTTTTTTTTTTTTTTCAAATTTCTTGGACACTGGAGCACCACTTCAGATTTTGGCCTTGGACCCTGAAGGGGTTAGATTCACTCATTTCACCACTATTTGCAGGCAATTTCTTTACCAAATCTTCATGCACCTGCCTAGCCTTTTCACAATAAACAGAAGTCATAGCTAGTAATCCCTGCTAATTGTTTCTCATTTATCCACACCAATAATAACTTCTCAACCTCTTCCAGTACTGGTGATCTCATTTTTGTCAGCATAGTTACTCCCTTTGCAACAACAGCATCCTTTATTTCATTTTTCTTGGCCACTATGGAACATAAGGTTGTGTAGGGTTTCTTATACATCCTGGACAGTTCGGCCACACTTGTACCACTTTCATATTGTTCAATGATGGTTTTCTTAAATTCAATCGTATTTCTCACAGGCTTGGCACTAGGAGCTTTCTTTGGAGCCATGGTAGCTTATTTAGTACTTGCAAGCACTATAATAAATGGAATACAGTGGACCCTCAACCAGCGATATTAATCCATTCCTGAGAGCTCATCGTTAATCGAATAATCGTTAGTCAAGTAAATTTTTCCCCATAAGAAGTTAATGAAATCAATTAATCCATGCAAGACACCCCCAAAGTATTGAAAAAAAAAATTTTACCACATGAAATATTAATTTTAATACACACAAACTGAAGAAGACATGCACAGTTACATGACACTTACCTTTATTGAAGATCTGGTTGTGATTGATGGGATGGAGGAGGGGAGACCATTGATCTTGTTAGTGTTTAGAAGGGGAATCCTCTTCCATTAGCACTGAGGTAGCAAGTCTTTTTCTGGGTTACTTCCTTGTTTCTTTTAATGCCAATAGGACCAGCTTCAGAGTCACTGGACTTCTGTCGCACAACGTATCTGTCATAGAGGCCTGTACCTCTCGTTTCCTTTATCCTAAGTGTTTCACAACATTGTCAGTGTAATGTCACTCAGTACGGCTTGGCAAAAGCTTGTGAGGGTGATTTCATCAAAAAAGGTTTGCACTTTAAGCCACATTGCACACATTTCCTTAATCTTTGAAGTAGGCAACTTCTCAATTTCTCTCTCCCCTCCTCCAAGCAGTTTTCCTTCAGGTTGTGGCCTCTTACTGTTGAAGATGCTCTAGCAGCTCATCAGTGTTAGTTTGCATTGTCCAACTCCAACCAACTTCTTCCACTCCTCCCACTAACCTCATCACCCATATGAAGCACTAGTTTCCAGCATTTTTTTCCTGTTCACCTGGGTGTTAGTCAACTGTGTGGGTCAGCATCCTGGGGGGACAAGATTAAGGACCCCCAACGGAAATAAGTTAGACAGTGTCCGCGATGAAGCGCTGACTTTCTTGGGTTATCCTGGGTGGCTAACCCTCGTGGGGTTAATCTTTCTTTTCTCGGTAATGTTATCACGTTAAGCCACTACCAACAACACTCTCTCCACATCTTCAGTAAGATGCAGCTGATGGTGTACATCAACAACAAGCAGCTGACTGTGGGCAGCAGCAGCTGCACCTGGCAGAGACAAAGCTTTCTTTGATCGCTGTATTCCTTACCCACAATAGTAGCGATGGTTGATTGGGGTTTTATATATACAACCTGACCCTCCGGTTAATCGTTTCTCGGTAATTGTTTCACGTTAAGAAGCCACACCAACAACACTCCTCTCCACACTTCGATAATGCAGCTGAATGGTGGTACAGCAACAAAAAACAGCTGACTGTGGTGCATCAGCAGCTGCAACCACTGGCAAGAACAGCTTTCTTGATTGCTGTTTTCTTACCACAATAGTAGCGATGGTTGATTGGGGTTTATTATACAACCTGAGACCTCCGGGGTTAATCGTGTTTCTCTGGTATGTTTCACGTTTAAGCACACCAACAACACTCTCTCCCATCTTTTGAGTAATACAGCTGATTGGTGGTGCAGCAACAACAAACAGCTGACTGTGGTTGGGCAGCAGCACCTGCACCTTTGGCAAGAACAGCTTCCTTGATTGCCGTTTTCTTGGCCCACAATATAGCGATGGTTGATTGGGGTTTATTATACAACCTGACGCAGATCAGAACACGCACTTCCACTTTCATACATAGCAATGATCCTCTTTCTTCATCTCCATAGTAATTTTCTCACCCTTTTTGCTGTAGGGTTGGCACTAGAAGGCTTTCTTGGGGGCCCATGGTGACTTATTTTTCTAGTTGCAATAACTACAAAGGCTGTGATAATAGAAATGTTCCAGTATGTTGTATGTTTTGGCAAACGAACCGCGGTGGCTGGCTGGCTGTAAACACTGGCAACCAGGACAAGTGAGGCGCGCATCAAAGGCCAAAGGTGGTACGCGTATGGTACGGAAAACGAATAAGCGCTGGTCGGTTTTAAGGGCTAGTTTGTGGCAAAATTTTTTGCGTTAAAATGTATAGCTCAAATGTGGAGACGCGTATGGTACGGAACGAATAGTGGCTGTTGGTTTAAGGGCTAAGTTGAGGAAAATTTTTGCGTAAAATGTAATCGCTTGTCAGATTTATCGTTTAATCGATGCCGATCGCTGGTTAAGGGTCCACTGTATTTAGGTAATATTTTCCGCTGGAGCACGCGAGGAATGCGACCTTCGCTCATTGGTAAGACATGCCAGACTGGCTGCCGCCCTGGCCCACGCCCGTGCATAACGCGTCCTCGGATGAACTAACGACTCGCGAGTCAACCTATGAAAAGCGAGTCCATGTTTATACGAAAAATACACCCCTATGATTGGCGAATTTTACGATTGCCGGGAACTACGAAAAGTGGGGAACCACTGTATATACACTCGTATGTATACGAACACAATAAGCACACAAATATAATTATCAATATATGGTTGTTAAACAAAACTTTGTTTAACAAAAACAAACAATACAAAAAAAATGTCATACATTGGTTCATTATAATACACGTTACCATCCGGACTTACGACCGTGTTCGGTTCCGATAAACCGGTCGTAAGTCGAATGGCCGTAAGTCAAACATTACTACTGAATATCAACAAAAACATTTTGTAATGATTTATTATTATTGTTTTATTTTGTATTTCATGTTTTACTTTACTTTTTATGTTTTGTTAGTACTGTATTTTATACTGTAAGGTTTTAGGATAAACGCTGTGTCTACACAAATAACAGTAGTTGTTTATGTTCCCAAAATTTGGCATAAAAATAAACTGGACGGTCGTAAGTCGAGTGTTCGTAATTCGAGCAGGTCGTAAGTCGGATTGTATGTGTATACAGTATATCCAATGTAAAGGTCACCGAACAAAATATTCCTAGAGGCAAAGATACCTCAGATACAAGCAGCTTGTGGAACTCTTTGAAACATGTTTTCATAACAATGTGTTTTACACTCGGCCACGACACAAAACCTGTGTGTGGCATTTCTTGTGGACTTTTTTTTTATGTGCAAAGACAAAACTCCTCGTCTGAGCAGTTTCTTCGAAGTATTAGCAGGCAGTTGTGTTAGGTAGTTATCCTAGGTAAATGGTAGTGTGTCATCATTCGTTCCTTCCTACTTCCCCTCATTCCTTTCCCCTGCTTTCCTTTCCGTCATTCCTTTCCTACATACATTCCTTCCTTTCCTTTTCCTTCATTCTTTCATTCCTTTCTTCATTCCTTTTCCTTCATTTTCCTTCCTGCATTCCTTTCCTGCATTCCTCTTCTGCATTCCTTCCGCATACCTTTCTCATTCCCTTTCAATTTGGGCATTCTTCATCTGTCCTTCCTTCATTCCTGCCTTCTCTTCTTGCTTCTGGTTTCTATTAATATATAATCACACATTATTCATCTAGTACTTTCTATAACTGCTATTATGCCAATGAGGCAGCCATTAATACTTCACAAGCAACAGCCAGTAACAAACATTGCTGGCACACTGAACTAGAAATCTATACAGATATTGACGAAGTGTTTAATAATTTTTCTAAAAAGACCCAATACCCTTTATACGACAAGCACGCCCAAAAAAACTAAACAGATGACAGCAAAGAGACTGAATCAGTCCCTGGCTAACACCCAGCATTCTCAATCCATAAATACAAAACACCGATATGAAAAAACAGTACAGATGTGAGGTCACATAACCAGAGAACAAACAAACTTACTCGTCAATCTCTAACCAGCCAGATAAGAGGGCAAAAAATTGTATTATGAAACAGATATCCAACTGACGAGGTGATATAAAAAAGACCTGAAGACCCTATCAGAAATTCTGGGAACAAAAGTATCACGACATATGGGGCGAAATAAAATTAGCAAAATCAGATGAACCCTAACTCCCCACCAACAGGAACAGCAAACAGGACAATCAATGATTTTCTTCTCCACTATAGGTCCAAACCTTTGCCAATAAAATCCCAAGCTCAGATACCCCAACAAATGACTAACCCTCACTGGCAACTACCCCGAACACACGTTCCTAGCTCCACTAACCCATACGAAGGTCTCCCTTATTGGATCAACGCACGAAAAAACAAGGAAGGAGATTTAAATACCTTTACTCACCCTTTATATAACAAAAAAGCGTCACAAGTACTATCACCATCATTGTGCAACCCTCTTTAACAAATCCATGAATCCTCCACCTTCCCTACAGTTTCTCAAAATATCAAGGGTCACCCCGATCCATAAAGGAGGATGACACAAAACAGAGTTGAACAACTATAGGCCAATATCTATTTAACACCCTCTCTTCAAAAATCTCGAAAATTAATTCATACACTAATCTACTACCTACGCCTCATCTCCCAAACATTCTCAAACCCCGTGCCAATTTGGATTCAGGCCTAAATAAAAATACTAATGATGCTATTTACACATGCAAGAACATAAAATACACTGCAATAGAGAAAAAAGAAGTCCCACTGTGGATCTTTCATTGACTTGGTAAAGCCTTTTGATACAGTTGACCATGAACTTGCTCCACGTACAATTGTCACACAATGGTATTAAGGGCACTCGCCTCAACTACCTCAATCTTACCTCCAGCAACGAAGACACACCTATTATGTGTACGCAAATGGGGCAAGCTCTTCCGAGCACAAACCCATTACAGTTGGTGTCCCACAGGGAAGTGTCCTTGGCCCTCTTTCTCTTTCTCCTATACATAAATGACCTACAAAATGCTTCGCAATTACTCAAACCCACACTTTTTGCAGATGCACACTACATACAGTCTTCTCTCTCACCCGAGCCCAGTCACGCTAAGCCAATAATGTAAACCACCGAATTAACAGAAAATGATCTACCTGGATGAGGACTAACGAAACTACGCACTAACAATGACAAAACCTACTTTTCAATCAGTTTGGTAACAGAGCTACAGAAGTACCTCTAAACATAACGATAAAACGGATCAACCTATCACAAAGCTAACAGAGGAAAATTCATAGGAATCCACCTACGAAAATAGACTCAAATTTCATACACCATGTACAACAAATTTCTAAGAAAATTTCTCAAGACTGTAGGCATACTATCGAAGATACGGTTACTATGTTCCCACAGTCAGCCCTCCTGGCCCTTTATCACTCCTCCTATTTACCCTATCTCACGCTATGGAAATTTGTGCATGGGGCTCACAACAATTAACCATCTCCAGACCACTAATTACCCAACAAAAGGCCTGCAGTGTTAGGAAAGATAACAAAATTCTCACTACAGGAAACACACTCACACCAATATTCAAAACACTCAAACCACTCACCATACAAAACATCCATTACTTATTATTGCACCTATTACATACATAGAACACTTAACTCTAATATTACCCTCCCCTCAAACATCTCCTTGCCAACCCAACAGAACACATGACCATAACACATGCACAGGATCACTCTTGATGTACTCGTGTCCATCTCACGCTATGCAAAAACTCAATGCTACATAAAAGGCCCTAAAATCAGGAATTCATTACCATGTAAATATAAAAGAAACACGTACCTGTATATAAATTCAAGTCTCTTCTCAAAGTTCACTTACTCACTCAAAACCAAAGTAAATACGTGAATAACTGAACCTTATAAATTTGTATACCAAAACGTTTACCTCACAATTATATCACATAAATGTTAAACCTGGGACCTAACCTCAATCTAACTTTGTTATTTTTTTTAAAATACACTAACTAACAGAATACTCCATTCTTACCTGAATGAACAGCAATGCATGCAACCATATGACGCTGTCTTTGTAATACTCATTTGTGCTTTATAGTTATCTGGTTACAATAATGTCTTATCACTGATATTCAATCATTGCTTAGTTTAATCTAATTAATTTTAAAAGCACAGCCCGTAATGCTAATGCATATAAGGGCTTTGGCATTCTGCTCTTACCTGTATTTTTTTTTACCTCCCTGTATGTATGCTAAATTTCTAAATAAATAATAAATAATTAAATAAATAAACAAATTCATCAAGCTTGGTCCTTGTGAGCGAGTGGTGTGGCTTATTAATTGTTTTGATCAGAGTCAGCGCTGTCCAAAATGACATATTATCTATTACTCACTCCCCTCCCCCTGTCAAAACAATGGTCGGAATGCTGCTTCCCCTCCATTCGCGTATTTAATTATCTTTCTCGGCCTCATTCTATCTCTTTCAAATCTGTCTCTCTGTCTGGATTTCTTCTGTCCTCACAGGTACACATAAATACAAGTTATACATTAGTGAAAATTACCTAGGATAACCCAAGAAATCCAGACAAAAGTGTTATTTAATTTTTTAATTACTAACTAGCTTAAGATGTAGTAAAACGTTATGACCAGTCTTGTGGCTCTCTCTGAAACAGCTAGATGGATAGACAGGAGCTTGACAGACAGACAAATAGACAGACAGAAATGTTTTGTGTACCAGCAAAAACAAGGAGGGGGATGGGCATCTAATATTTTCTATCAGCTGCCCCCTCCCTCCACCCTCGCTTACGCTCAATCAAACGTCCAGCTCTTATCAGATGTTTATCTCTCAATCCTTAATCTTGTCACTGTCATGGGTGGAACTGTTTTCCATGCTTTCAAGGGAACATCTTCTTTCTTCTTCTTCTTCATCTTCTTCTTCTTCTTCTTCTTCCTTTCTTCTGTCTTCATTCTTTCTCTTCTTCTTCTTCTCTTCTTCTTCTTTCTTCTTCTTCTTCCTGGTCTTCTTCTTCTTCTTCATCTTTCTTCTTCTTCTTCTCTCCTATTCTTCTTCTCCTACTTCTTCTTCTCCTCTTTCTTCTTCTCCTTCACCTTTCATTCTCCTTCTCCTCCCTCCTCCCTCCTCCTCCTTCCTTCTCTTCCTCCTCCCCTCCTCCCTCCTCCTCCTTCCTCCTCCACCTCCTTCCTCCTCCTCCTTCCTCCACCTCCCTCCCTCCTTTCCTTCCTCCTCCTCCTCCTCCTCCTCCTCCTCCTGCCACCTCCCCTCCTCCTCCTCCTCCTCCCTGCCTCCTCCTTACCTCCTCCTCCTCCCTCCTCTCCTCCCTCCTCCTCCTCCTCCTCCTCCTCCTCCTTCCTCCTCCTCCTCGCTTCCTCTCCATCCTCCCTCCTCCTCCGTCCTTCCTCCACCTTCCTCCTCCTCGCTTTTACCTCCTCCTCGCTCTTCCTCCTCCTCTTTCCTCCTCCTCTATTCCTCCTTCCTCTTTCTCGCCTCCTCCTTCTCCTCCTCCTTCTCCTCCTCCTTCCGACCTCCTCCTCCCTCCACCTCCCGTCCACCTCCCTCCTCCTTCCTCTCCTCCCTCCTCCTTCTCCCCTTCTCCTCCTCCCTCCTCCTCCTCCTTCCTGCCTCCTCCTCCTCCCTTCCTCTCCTCCTCACTCTTCCCCTCTCCTCCATTGCTTTGACTTAAAGAAATCGTAATGACACGATGCAAATAAACCATACCCCGGCCGAGGGATGAAACCCGCGGTCATAGACTCACAACTCCCAAAATCAATGAAATTGATTCTTCAACTTGACACTTCCATCTGTTTAAGCATCACATTGGGAAGAAGAAGAGTCCCAGATTTGCTGGGGAGTCACATATTTCTTATCGCTAAGCATGCTGAAAAAGGACAACTGAAATGGCATTCCCACAATGCACCACTGGCTCCCCGATTTTTTTTATATGGTGCACACTACCAAGGAGACCCATTCTCTCACATGTGGGCCTAGCCAGCTTTCCCGCTTGATTTGAAGCCGCTAAGAATTTATGCTATAAATACATCAGAAACAGTGGTGCGTAAGACGTATATATACGGCGTAAACAGTCAAAGGGTTAATCTTATCCCCCAGGATGCGACCCACAACAGTCAACTAACACCCAGGTGAACAGGAAAAAACCTGGAACTTAGTGCTCATATTAGTGGAATTTAAGGCCACAAAGGTTGGTTTCTTGAGAGATTTAAGAATTGTAGTGGCATACACAGTGCAATAAGGATGGCGAAGCTGAAGAAATTCATCCCTCAACAAGTGTTCAATTGGTGGATGGCGATACAGACCTGTTCTGGAAGAAAATTTTCCAAACAAGTACTTAAATTTACTCAGGAGTGAAAAGCACTCTCCAGACACACGCCTGTGAAAGACAGGCTAACTCTCATGTATTTTGTTGTAATTCTAGTGGGAGTGCAAAAGTGATGCCTTTACTCATGTATCAACTCTGAAAATCCCAGAGTGTTTCAAGAAAAACAGTGTCTCATCACTCATCAGTACTCTTCAATAAAGGAGGGAGGTAAGTCTGGTCATTTTTAACATTTATTATGGTAGTTATTGTGCATGTCCTATTGTTTTTCTTGTAGGAAATGTATATTTCATGATTTTTTTTTTTTATTTAATTCTTTTTGGCTGTCCTGGAACGGGATTAATTGGATTTTCATTATTTCCTTATGGGGAAATTAACGGTCGGGCTACCGATATTTTCGGATAACGATGAGCTCTCAGGAACGAATGAATATCGTTAGGCGAGGGTCCACTGTATATGAAAAAATAGAAAAAGAAGATTTTAGCACCTTTAACAATGATAACAAAAGGTCATAAATTATGAAAAAACAGAGTCAAAGGGATGCTGGGAAATTTTTTCACAAATGATAGAAAAATGAAATACAGTAATTAAAAGAGATAGTAAGTGTTACAATCTTTGGGCATTTAAAATATTTTTATGTTGAACATATTAACCCTTTCAGGGTCCATGCCGTAGATCTATGGCTTTACATTGAGGGTCCAAACTGTAGAGCTACGCCATGAGCTCAGCTCACTCTGATAAGCTGTGAAAGGTAAATTTGGGCCTAGATATGAGAGAATACATCTATGTGGTATGTGTGCCCCACATAAAGCAAATCCTGCAGCACACAGTGCATAATGAGAGAAAAAAAACTGAGACCATGATTTTTGATTGAAACCGAATTTGCAGTGTTTTTTCGTATGTTTTTTATAGTTGTATTTGCAATTTCTTGGTCTCATTTGATAGACTGGAAGATATATTACAGAAATAGAGATGATTTTGATTGGTTTTTGTACTGAAAATGGCTTGAAACTGAGCTCAAAGTAGTGGAAATGTTAAATTTTTGCTGATGTTCAAGAGTAAACAAATGACCTCACATGTCTAATACACACCAGCTGGCAGGTCTAATATACTTTCACAAATGTGGTGATATTATTTATACAATTATTACAATATTGCATAACAGTAAATCTTCTGTTTTTTGTTTTGAATAAAAATTCATTATGTGAATGAAAAATCAAAATGGAATTCATTTGTAAAGCCTGAAAACATAACTAATGAACAGAGGAAATGTTAGTTTAGTGCCAGGAATGCCTGCATTGTTTATTCTGGACCCTATTTTGAAATTGGAATATTTTGAACTTTGCATTAAATTGGCCAAATTACCAATTTCCGATCACTTTATTTTGTAGTTGAAACGGTTAACTTGGCGATTTCTTGTGCTCAATCGTAGAATAGAAGTATTACTAGTGAAATAGCTAAGAATTTGGTCGACTGGAATAATGTAATTGGCTTAAATGGGAGTCAAAGTCGGCAAAATCGCTGATGCGTAAATATCGCTGACACATTAAAATTTGCAAGAGCATAGTTTTGTCAATTTTCCATGAAATTTTATACTTTTTGTTTTATTACCTTCAGAAAAAGATTCTCTACCATTTCATAAGAAAAAAGTAACAAAATTATATTTTGAAAATTCTTGGACCTTGGTGGGACACTTCGAATTTGGCTTTTTGGACCCTGAAAGGGTTAACATGGAAGAAACATCACAAGTGTAGCTATGCTTCTGTAACAATAGGCAATTACTTGGGTTTAGTACATGGGAATCTAGGCAGTGCTACTTAACCCTTTGGGGGTTTCGGACGTACTAGTACGTCTTACGACCCAGGGTTTTTGACATACTAGTACGCCTAAATTCTAGCGCCCTCAAATCTAGTGACAGAAAGCTGGTAGGCCTACATATGTAAGAATGGGTCTATGTGGTCAGTCTGCGCAGTATAAAAAAAAATCCTGCAGTACACAGTGCGTAATGAGAAAAAAAAAAACTTTGACCGTGTTTTTGGATTAAAACAGCGACTTTGCACTGTATTTTCGTATGGTATTGTTGTATTCTAGTTTTCTTGGTCTCATTTTATAGAATGGAAGACATATTACAGAAATTGAGATGATTTTGACTGATTTTACAATGAAAAGTACATACCTTGAAATTGAGCTCAAAGTAGCAGAAATGTTCGATTTTTACCAAAGTTCAAAAGTAAACAAATCATGCCAAGTATCCAATACACATCAACTGGTGAGTCTAATATTCTTTCACAAGTGCGCTGATATTATTTATATCATTTCTACACTAATGCAGTACATGTAGTCTGCATAACAGTAAAATCTTATTTTTTTTTGTAAGAATAAAAATTCAAAGTGGAAAGCCAAAGAAATATAAGAGGGGTCTGGGATGTGACTAACGAACAGAGAACTTGTTATTTTAGTGCCAGGAATGCCTTTCTTGTTTATTCTGGACCCCATTCAGAAATTGGCATCTTTTGAAATTTGTGTGAAATTGACAAAATTGCTAAATTCTGACCACTTTATTGGATAGTTGAAATCGGTAAATGGGTGGTTTCTTGTACTCATTCAAAAGAAAAAAATGGAGTTTTAGCGAAATAGTTATGATTTTTGTCAACTAGTACATTGGAATTGGCCGAAAATTGGGCTCAAAGTGGGCAAAATCGCCGATGTGTAAACATCGTCGAGACCGCTAACTTTGTGAGAGCATAATTCCGTAAGTTTTCCATCAAATTTCATACTTTTGGTGTCATTATGACTGGGAAAAGAATCTCTATCTTTTCATAAGAATTTTTTTTTTTTTTTTTTTTTTTTTTTAATTTGGCTGGCCCTGAGAACAAGTCTCTGAGAGGACCTGTCGACCCCCCAAAAGGTTAAGAAGGTTTATTAAATGTTAGTGAATATTGTATTGTATTAGCATAGATATAAAGTACAGTAGAACCTCCCGTATCCATTGATTCGAAATCCGTGGTTTCAGTTTTTTTTATTAACACACTGGTAGTTTTGCACCAAGGCAAGGTGGCCCAAAAAAAGAAAAACCTGAATCATCATTCACTCCGTTACTGTCTTGCCAGAGGCATGCTTACACTACAGTTATAAAACTGCAACATTAACACCCTCCTTCAGAGTATACTTTCCATCTCCAGGACTCAAGTCCGGCCTGCCGGTTTTCCTGAATCCCTTCATAAATGTTACTTTTCTCACACTCCAACAGCACGTCAAGTCCTAAAAACCATATGTCTCCATTTGCTCCTATCTTAACATGCTCATGCATGCTTGCTGAAAGTCCAAGCCCCTCGCACACAAAACCTCCCTCCAGCCTTTCCTAGGCTGACCCCTACCCTGCCTTCCCTCCACTACAGATTTATTCACTCTCCAAGTCATTCAGTTTCGTTCCATCCTCTCTACATGTCTGGTTTCAGTTATCCACAGTTTATTGTGGCCCAAAAATACCTCTTAATTTTCCATAATAATGGCCCCAAAGTGCAAAAGTAGAGAAGCTGGCAGTTCTTCAAAGCCTAAGAGAAGCTGTGAAGTGCTTCCTATCAGTGAAAAGTGATAATTCTCCATTTATTGTGCATAATTTATCAAACTTTATTATAGGTATGTATAGGACTTATATAGAGTGGACCCTTGATTATCGGCTGTAATCCATTCCAGAAGCTCGGCCTAAGACCGGAATGGCCGAAAACCGAAATAATATTTCCCATAAAAATTAATGGAAATACAATTAATCCGTTCCAGACAAAAATATTTACAAAAAAAAAAAAATTAATTATATAAGCATTACATACAGGGGTCCAGTGACTCTAAAGCTGGTCCTAGTGGCATTAAAAGACAAAGAAGGGAAGTAACCCCAGAGGAAGGTTTTTCCCCAAC
>NC_069404.1:87124252-87139489 GCF_026875155.1 Cherax quadricarinatus
CAAAAAGAGCCCTTTAAGAAAAGTGGCAGCCCCGGGTTTAAGGGGGAAATTTCTTGCATGGTTGAGGCAGGGCTTCCCAATAGAAAGCAGAGAGTTCCCCATTATGGAGTAAAAATCTGAATGGGATTAGTCACTAGTGGCGTTCCACAAGATCATTTTTTTAGGCCCTCTCTTGTTCATAATTTACATTTAATGACCTTGATGAAGGGATTACTAGTGACATGAGTAAGTTTGCTGATGATACAAAGATAGGCCGTAAATTCACTCTGAGGAGGATATCGTTTGAACTCCAGGACGATTTGAACAAATTAATGTCTTGGTCGAGAAATGGCAGATGAATTTTAATGTGGATAAGTGTAAGGTACTTCCCCTTGGTAATGAAAATAACCCTCGAAGCTATAATCTAGGTGAAGTAGAGCTTGGTCATACAGAATGTGAAAAAGACTTGGGATCATGGTAAGCAGAAATCAAAAGCCAAACAGCAGTGCCTTAGTGTGCGCAACAAGGCCAACAATTATTTTGGATTTATCTCAAGAAGTATAAGTAACAGAAGTCCAAAAGTTTTTTTTTAAACAGCTCTATACATCACATGAGGCCTCATTTAGTTTTATGCTGCTCAGTTTTGGTCCCCTTACTACAGGATGGACATGACTCTTTTAGAGAACATACAAGAAGAATGACTAAAATGATTTACTGTGTAAGGAACCTCCCGTATGAAGATAGACTTAAAGCCTTAAATCTCCACTCTCTGGAGAGGCGTAGAATGAGGGGAGATATCATTGAAGTGTATAAGTGGATGACGGGCATAAACAAGGGAGACATTAATAAAGTACTGAGGGTGTCGAACCAGGTAAGAACCAGGAATAATGGATTTAAGTTGGAAAAATTTAGATTTAGAAAGGACATAGGTAAGTACTGGTTTTCTAACAGAGTTGTAGATGCGTGTAACAGTCTTCCCAGTGGGGTGATAGAGGCTAGGACCTTGGGTAGCTTTAAGAAGAGACTGGACAAATATATGAGTGGGAGGGGCTGGGTTTGATTGGTGTCAAGGGGTGACGTGTACTTAGCTCTGTGAAGACCTGTTTGTGTGCTCTCTGTGAATCTGAACCAGGATGCCCTCTCTTGAGCAGCTTTACCAGCAGCTGAGAGAAGAACTCAGAGTTGCTAAAGTGGAGATACGGCGATTAACGGAGGAGAACAAGAGGATTCGTAGTAATCCTCCTGTTGTGAGTCCCCAGGTTAAGAGGGGAGCTTGGTCAGTGGCCGGGCAACATGGAACCAAGCTGAAGATTAAGAAAACGGTTTGGAGAGACAGAAACAACGAAAAACCCAGAAGACTGCCGTGGAAACTTCCAACTCATTCTCGTGCTACCTGACGAATGTGAGTGTTACGGGGAATGCCACAACGAGCACCAAGGAAGCATGGCAGACGTGAATGAGACACCCTAGAGACCCCAACGAAGACCATCGAAAAACGTCATGACGAATTCACAAGTGGTGTATGCTACCTGGCGAATGTGAGTCGACTACTCGGAGCATCACTACGGACGACCCCCAAGGAAGGTAAAAACATTGTTGTTGTTGGGGATAGCCAGATTAGGTACATGGATAGGGCATTCTGTTTGAAGGATAGGAGTAGGAGGCAGAGAGTGTGTTTTCCTGGGGCTGGGTGAAGGATATTGTTAGCCGTCGGGATGACATCATGAGAGGTAATGGAGCAATCCTATTATCTGTCTCAGTGCTGGAGGCAACGATTTTTGGCAGACGTAGGAGTGAGGACCTGATTAGCAGGTATAGGTCAGCAATAGAGATAATTAGGAAGAAGGGGGGGAAAAACCTGTCATATGGGGGCATTTTACCAAGGAGAGGAGTTGGAAATGAATGGTTTGTCCAGAGCAATTGGTGTAAATTTGCTGGCTGGACAAATACTGTAAGGGAAAATGCGGTAACATTCATTGACAACGGGGACCTCTTCTATGGCAGAAATGACATGTATGCCAGGGATGGGGTTTTCACTTGTCTAAGTGTGGGGTGGGAGCACTGGCCAACGCAGTGGGGGGAGCTGTTAGGTCTTTAAACTAGGAATAGTTAGTGGTATGGGTTTTGGCGGGAAAACTGTGAAGTCGCAGGTAGTAACATGAGTACTAGGAGAACTAGTAATAGGCAAATGAGGAGGATATTGGAAAGCCAGTGGCACTAATTGACAATGACAGTAATAGGTTTAGTGGAATAACAGGGAAAAGGGGCAGGGAAAGGGTAAAGAGATAGGAGGGTCATTAAAAAATTTATTACACAAATAGTCGCAGTGCTAGGAATAAGATGGACGAGTTGGGACTAGTTGCTAGTGCAGGTAACATAGATGTATTTGCCATTTCTGAGACGTGGTTTAATTCAAAAAGTCGGGACATCCTGCGAATGTCACATTCAGGGTTTTTAAATTGTTCCAAGTAGATAGAAGTATCGGGGAAGGGGGGGGGGTGGCATTGTAAGTCCCAATCGCTTGAACTGTTGCATAAAAACGGGTATTAAGTCTGAAGTAACACATACAGAGTCTGTTTGGATAGAATTTTCAGAGGGACATGAAAATTAATTTTAGGTGTGATATACGTCCCCCAAATTTAGATAGGGACCAGGGAGACTACTATGGGAGGAAATTGTTAGGGCCACAAGGCACGATAATGTAGTAATTCTAGGAGACTTTAACTTTAGCATTGATTGGAACTTCTTGACTGGGAATTTAGAATCATACGATTTCTTAGAAGTAGTTCAGGATTGTTTTTTGAAGCAGTTTGTGACAGAAACCTACAAGGGGTAATAACCTGTTTGACTTAGTTCGTCAAACAAGAATCCCTTGTTAATAATTTTGAAGTTTCAGAGGAACTGGGTGCTAAGCGACCACAAAACAATTACATGTAGAATTGAATGGAAGTATGATAGTAAAGGGATAACTCAGTAACAGTCCCAGATTTTCCTTAGCAGATTACGATGGGCTTAGAGAACACTTATCATCTGTTGACTGGGTAACGAAGAGAGCTATCAATATGACAGTTTTCTGAACACAATACATGCTGCTTTAAAGAACGTTTATCCCTTATAAGGAAATTAGATCAAATAGAAATGACCCAAAATGGATAATAATAGCTGAAATATCTACTAGGGCATAAGAAAAAGGGAATTTAAGGCGTATCAAAAGAGGCGAGGGTCATCTTATAATCAGTATATTGACATTAAGAGGGACATTAAAAAGGGGATAAGAAAAGCTAAAAGGGACTATGAAATTAAAGTTGCTAGGGATTCTAAAACTACCCCAAAAAGTTTTTTCCAGGTCTATAGAACAAAAGTCAGAGATAAGATATGTCCCTAAAAATAACTATGGGCATCTTACTGAAAAAGAGAATGAATTTGCTCGATTTTAAATAATTATTTTCTCTCGGTTTTTACACAGGAAGACACTAATAATATTCCGGGTAATTAATTTTTATAGTGGATCAGAAGAAAAATAAATTATGTAACATCACAGTCACTAGGAAAGGGTTTGTGAAGCAGATAGACAGACTAAAGCAAAATAAGTCACCTGGTCCTGAGAGGTTTTTTAAAGGGGTTCTAAAGGAATGCAAAATGGAAGTCTGGAACCATTAACTAATATTTTTAATTTAAATCTCTTAAAACAGGTGCAGTGTCTGATATGTGAAGTTTGCTAATGTAATTCCTATTTTTAAAACAGGGGACAAGTCGTTACCGTCAAATTACCGCCCAATAAGCCTGACCTCAATTGTAGGCAAATTACTAGAGTCAATTATAGCTCAAATTATAAGAAGCCATCTCGATAAGCATAGCTTGATTAATGATATCACATGGATTCACAAGAGGCCGGTCTTGTCTAACTAATTTATTAACTTTCTTCAGTAAAGTTTTTGAGGCTTTTGACCACGATAAAGAATTTGATATTATTTACTTAGATTTTAGTAAGGCATTTGATAGAGTTCCGCACCAAAGACTGTTAAAGAAAGTACAGCTCATGGCATTGGGGGAAGGTGCTCTCGGGGATCGAATCATGGCTCACAGACAGGAAGCAAAGAGTTCCATAAATGGGGTTAAATCCGAGTGGGGATCAGTAACAAGTGGCGTTTTCCCCAGGGATCAGTCTTGGGCCCTTGTTGTTTATAATATATATCAATGATCTTGATGAAGGAATTACTAGTGATATGAGCAAATTTGCCGATGACACGAAGATAGGTAGGATAATTGATCAAACGTAGATGTTAGGGAAAATTCAGAGGATTTAGACAAACTCTACTCTTGGGCAGAAAAGTGGCAGATTTCAGTTCAATGTAGATAAATGCAAGGTTCTGAAGCTCGGAGTGTCCATAACCCTAGCACTTATAAGTTAAATAATGTAGAACTTAACCATACAGATTGCGAAAAGGATTTGGGGGGTTATGGTAAGCAGCAACCTTAAACCAAGACAGCAATGCCTAAGCGTACGTAATAAGGCAAATAGATTACTGGGATTTATATCAAGAAGTGTAAGCAACAGAAGTCCAGGGGTCATACTGCAGTTTTATACATCATTAGTAAGGCCTCACCTAGATTATGCAGCTAAATTTCTTGGTGTCCATATTACAGAAATGGACATAAATTCGTTAGAAAACATTCAGCGTGGGATGACTAAATTAATACATAGCATTAGAAATCTTCCTTATGAAGAAAGATTAAAGACTCTTAATTTACATTCACTTGTTAGACGAAGAATGAGGGAGACCTGATCGAAGTGTATAAGTGGAAGATAGGTTTTAAAATAAAGGGGATATTAAACAAGGTCTTGAGGATATCTCTCCAAGAGAGAACCCGCAGTAATGGATTTAAATTAGATAAGTTTAGATTTAGAAAGGACATAGGAAAGTATTGGTTTGGAAATAGGGTAGTAGATGAGTGGAACAGTCTACCTAGTTGGGTTATTGAGGCTAGGACTTTGGGTAGTTTCAAATTTAGGTTGGATAAATACATGAGTGGGATGGGTTGGATTTGAGTGGGACTTGCACATCAGAGCTTATTTCTTGGGTAGCATTGAAAATTGGGTAGGTCAAATGTTTGTTAGTGGGATGAATTGTAAAGGACCTGCCTAGTATGGGCCAACAGGCCTGCTGCAGTGTTCCTCCTTTCTTATGTTCTTATGTTCTTATGTTCTTTAGGTAGATGTCGTTTTGATAAGGACCTGCCTCGTATGGGCCAGTAGGCCTTCTGCAGTGTTCCTACATTCTTATGTTCTTATGTTCTTATGAGTGTGAGGGGTTGGATTTGAGTGGGACTTGCACATCAGAGCTTATTTCTTGGGTAGCATTGAAAATTGGGTTGGGCAAATGTTTTTGTTAGTGGGATGAATTGTAAAGGACCTGCCAAGTATGGGCCAACACTCCTGTTGCAGTGTTCCTCCTTTCTTATGTTCTTATGTGTTTGGGGTGAAAAAGTAGTGTCGTAGCTGATAATTACTGATGCATCAAAGTTAAAAAATTGCCTGTTGTAAATTGTTTTATGGTAACGTCTGTAGCTGAATGACACAGCCGTGGTCCTGATACAACTGTAAATTACGTTTTGAGCCCCCCTCCATTCCTCTTTTTTTCATATATATATATATATATATATATATAAAATTTTATATATATTAATATATATATATATATATATATATATAAAATATATATATATATATATATATATATATATTTTATATTGTGTGTGTGTGTGTGTGTGTGGTGTGTGTATGTATGTATGAGGGTGTGTGTGTGTGTGTGTGTGTCAATTTTGGCTATCTTGGCTTAAATAGCATCGCTCTTCTTGTAATAAAGTTGGTAGAATTACCGACAATATGTAAAGTAAAAGGACACAAGTGCAACTAATGTGACATTTATTGTGGCAACGTTTCGCTCTCCAGGAGCTTTATCAAGCCATTACAAACAATACATGGACACAGAGGGTATATAAAGGCTCAGAGTGAGGTGAATACTAGTGAGGTACCATTTCAATATTCACTAGTGGTAGTAGTAGTAGTAGTAGTAGTAGTAGTAGTGGTAGTGACAAAAGTAATACAATATGGTAGAGCAAAGTTATAATTCTTCCCAACAGCCAAGTTGCACTAAACGTCTCAAAAGTACTTTCACAAGCTAACACCAGAGTCGCCATCGCTTCTACCACTTCAATAAAGGATCTAACCAGGACAAAACCCAAGCACCACGAACCAGTCAATGCAGGAGTTTACACTATACCCTGTGGAGGCTGTGACAAGATCTACGTAGGTGAAACAGCAAGAAACCTCGACACCCGCCTCAATGAACACATATACGCATGTAGGAACGACAACTTAAACAACGCCTGTGTACAACACCGAAATTCCACCAATCATCTTATGAAATTCAGAGACGCCCAATTAGTGATAAAAGAAACTAATTTCCGCACACGCAAGTGCCTTGAATCAGCACTGATCGCTGTTTCGAATACAATTAAACAAAACAACGCAGCTTCACCATCTCCGAAGTCTTAGCAAGAATCCTCCCTGAAAACATAAACCCTGCCATCACATAGTCTCTCCTGTTATACTACACAAAGCACAGAGAGTGAACACTGAAACAAGCTGCCTCATTCCAGTTTATATTTGTCCAACCTATTTTTATGTTACCCAAGTAATAGCTTTTATATCCTTTTACTCATGTACGAATTAATTGCTCTACCATATTGTATTACTTTTGTCACTACCACTACTACTACTACTACTACTACTACTACCACTAGTGAACATTGAAATGGTACCTCACTAGTATTCACCTCACTCTGAGCCTTCTGAGCAGTCTTGCAAGGAACTAGGCCTCAAGATCTCGGCCGAGAAATCTCTTGCAATGATGTTCAAGGGACCAGATCCTATGAATAGATTACGTATTCAGGATATAGAACTTGAGTGGACAGGCTCCTACCTGTACTTGGGAATCTACATTGATAAAAAGCTGACCTTTCAGAAACAGGCCGAGTATGTCAGGTCACGTGCTCTACTCAGACTCAACGCCATGAGAGCCATGACGAGGCACCGTGCAGGGGCAAGCAAAGATGTACTTCGCTTGTACTATATACAAGCTATACGCTCGCTCATTGACTACAGTGCACCGGCTTTAGCTCATCTCTTCCCGCAGAGCAGGCAAAGGGGGGAGGGCCCTACAAAACCAGGCGATAAGAACTATGCTTGGTGCCCCCATCTGGACCAACACAGTATGTCTCAGATCTGAGGCCCGGCTTCCTTCCTTGGCTGACAGAGTAAGATACATAAACGCCTGCAAAGTGGCCACGATTCTGCACCGGCAGCAAGGTACCCCACTAAGGAGACGGATATTAACAACCATGTCACAAGATCCCACACTCTTCACGGACTACTCCTGGATTCGTTCGTTTTGTGCTGCTGGGCGGAAGCTGCTGCCTGTACAGCTGCTCTGTGAGAAGAGTTGTGACCTTCCTGTTGCTGAGTACCATCCCCACCCTCCCTGGCGCCAGATCCAGCCGATGTTTCCATCATGCAGCTGCCCATCTCTAAGTGTCTCTGCAGTCGAGACACCCTCAGCAATCATGCTGAGACAAGCATGGCACTGGCAGAGGGAGGCACATGTGCAGTGTATTTCACAGATGGTTCTGTCGACCCTGATAGGAAGAGAGCAGCAGCTGGACTGTACCACAATGGTCACACACAAGGCTGGCGACTCCCTGACCACTGCACGATCCTTCAAGCTGAGCTGGTGGCGATTCAGCAGGCATTGTCACATGCCCTACGACATCGACTCCGACCTGTCATACATGTTGATTCCACCTCTGCAATCAATGCCCTCTCCCATCCTCAACCACAGGATAATGTTCGCATCATCACATCGATCCTGAGCATAATGACAGCCTTAGAAGTTCAGGGTAATAGATCGACATTGAACTGGATCCCCAGCCATGCTGGCATCCGGGGAAATGAGGCGGCAGATGACGCAGCCAAGGCAGCAACAGACTATCCACATGTTGGGATTACTGTCTCAATCAGCCTACGACAGACCAAACTGGTGACTGCCAGAGCCACGAAACTTATGGGGGAGGTCTTAGGTGATACCCCATCTCAACAGTGGTACCGAGCAGCGACTCAGGGAGAACCCCCTCCATATGATAGAAGCTGGTCCAGAGCGCAGTGTACCGCCATCCATCGGCTTCGTTTGGGCTTTCCCACAGCCAAGATGATGGTAGACAAGGCTGAGGAGGAGATGTGCCAGTACTGTCAGCACGTTGTCCAGCGGCCCCTAACACACTATCTTCTAGAGTGCGAAGCTACTGAGACACTCCGCAGGCAACTAGGGGTGATATTCCCTCCCGAAGATGACCCAGAGATGACTGCGGCCATGCTAGTGTACCATGGGGTCAACGAACCAGACAAGCTGTTACCTGTAATAATGACATATCCTCCTCCTCGCTAGTGTCCATAGTTACATATGGTGTCGCTTATGAGATGCACCAGTTGAACTGACCAGAGGGGCGCTTGAGCGGCATGCGTCGCATCATTGTGGAAACCTTTCTCCATCGGGAGCCAGAGACGGGTCATCGCAAGATTGGGACCCGTGCCAGGACGATGGTCTTGGCGAACATTATACATACACATACATGTATTGTTTGTAATGGCTTGATAAAGCTCCTGGAGAGCGAAACGTTGCCACAATAAATGTCACATTAGTTGCACTTGTGTCCTTTTACTTTACAACGCTCTTCTTGTCTAATAAGGCAAGCGACAATTTGTGTATGCAATAATTTCGCAAAAATCATTCTGAACCTAACGGAAAAAAATACGTACTTAATTGTGTTTGTTTATTATTAAATTATTGTAAACTTACCTAAAATATATTTAGTTGGATTAAGCTAAATTAATTAAAGATGAGGTGAATCATAGAACTGATGAGGGGAAAATGGTGAGTGTTGCACTGAGGATTATGTGGAGACTAGAACATTATCCATAGTTACAAAGAGGGGAATGTATTATAGCATATTTATACCAACGCTCCTATATGGGTGTGAAGCATGGGTTGTGAATATTGTGGCAAGAAGACTGGAAACTGTGGAGATGTCGTGTCTGAGGCAATTGTATGGAATGAATATAATGCAGAGCATCAGTTGTTTCGAAATTAGGAGATGTGGGTTACTGAAAATATAATCCAGAAGGCTGCAGAGGGGTTGTATAGGTAGTGTGGACATTTAGAGAGGTTGGAAAAAAATGGAATGACTTGGAGAGCATATAAATCTATATTGGAAGGAAGGTTGGGTGGAGGTCGTCATAGGAAACGTTGGAGGAAGTGGGTAAAGGAGATTTTGTGTGCGAGGGGCTTGGATTTCCAACAGGCATGCATGAGCTAGTTAGATAGGAATGAGTGGAGACAAGTAGTTTTTAATACATGTGTTACTGGAGTGTGAGCAAGGTAACATTAATAAAGGGTTTCAGGGAAACCGGTAGGCTGGACATGAGTCTTGGAGGCTCGAAGTACAGTGCCTACACTCTGAAGGAGGGGATGTTAATATTATACTTTTATAACTGTAGTGTGAGTGCATCTCTGGCAAAACAGTGATAAAATGAATGATGATGAAGTATGTTTTTCTTTCAAGATATATTATATATATATATATATATATATATATATATATATATATATATTTTATATATATATATAAATATATATATATATAAGAGGGGTTGTTGAGGTGGTTTGGTCATTTAGAGAGAATGGATCAAAGTAGAATAACATGGAAAGCATATAAATCTATAGGGGAAGGAAGGAGGGGTAGGGGTCGTCCACGAAACGGTTGGAAAGATGGGGTAAAGGAGGTTTTGTGGGCGAGGGGCTTGGACTTCCAGCAAGCGTGCATGAGCGTGTTAGATAGGAGTGAATGGAGACGAATGATACTTGGGACCTGACGATCTGTTGGAGTGTGAGCAGGGAAGGGATTCAGGGAAACCGGTTATTTTCATATAGTCGGACTTGAGTCCTGGAAATGGGAAGTACAATGCCTGCACTTTAAAGGAGGGGTTTTGGGATATTGGCAGTTTGGAGGGATATGTTGTGTATCTTTATACGTATATGCTTCTAAACTGTTGTATTCTGAGCACCTCTGCAAAAACAGTGATAATGTGTGAGTGTGGAGAAAGTGTTGAATGATGATGAAAGTATTTTCTTTTTTGGGATTTTCTTTCTTTTTTGGGTCACCCTGCCTCGGTGGGAGACGGCCCACTTGTTGAATATATATATATATATATATATATATATATATAAAATATAATATATATATATATATATATATATATATATATATATATAATATATTATTTTTATTATTTTCACACTGGCCGATTCCCACCAAGGCAGGGTGGCCCGAAAAAGAAAAACTTTCACCATCATTCACTCCATCACTGTCTTGCCAGAAGAGTGCTTTACACTACAGTTTTTAAACTGCAACATTTACACCCCTCCTTCAGAATGCAGGCACTGTACTTCCCATCTCCAGGACTGAAGTCCGGCCTGCCGGTTTCCCTGAAACCCTTCATAAATGTTACTTTGCTCACACTCCAACAGCACGTCAATTATTAAAAACCATTTGTCTCCATTCACTCCTATCAAACACGCTCACGCATGCATGCTGGAAGTCCAAGCCCCTCGCACACAAAACCTCTTTTACCCCCTCCCTCCAACCTTTCCTAGACCGACCCCTACCACGCCTTTCTACAGACTGATACACTCTTGAAGTCACTCTGTTTCGCTCCATTCTCTCTACATGTCCGAACCACCTCAACAACCCTTCCTCAGCCCTCTGGACAACAGTTTTGGTAATCCTGCACCTCCTACTAACTTCCAAACTACGAATTCTCTGCATTATATTCACACCACACATTGCCCTCGGACATGACATCTCCACTGCCTCCAGCCTTCTCCTCGCTGCAACATTCATCACCCATGCTTCACACCCACATAAGAGCGTTGGTAAAACTATACTCTCATACACTCCCCTCTTTGCCTCCAAGGACAAAGTTCTTTGTCTCCAGAGACTCCTAAGTGCACCACTCACCCTTTTCCCCTCATCAATTCTATGATTCACCTCATCCTTCATAGACCCATCTGCTGACACGTCCACTCCCAAATATCTGAATACATTCACCTTCTCCATACTCTCTCCCTCCTATCTGATATCCAATCTTTCATCACCTAATCTTTTTATCCTCATAACCTTACTCTTCCCTGTATTCACTTTTAATTTTCTTCTTTTGCACACCCTACCAAATTCATCCACCAATCTCTGCAACTTCTCTTCAGAATCTCCCAAGAGCACAGTGTCATCAGCAAAGAGCATCTGTGACAACTCCCACTTTATTTGTGATTCTTTATCTTTTAACTCCACGCCTTTTGCCAAGACCCTCGCATTTACTTCTCTTACAACCCCATCTATAAATATATTAAACAACCATGGTGACATCACACATCCTTGTCTAAGGCCTACTTTTACTGGGAAATAATTTCCCTCTTTCCTACATACTCTAACTTGAGCCTCACTATCCTCGTAAAAACTCTTCACTGCTTTCAGTAACCTACCTCCTACACCATACACCTGCAACATCTGCCACATTGCCCCCCTATCCACCCTGTCATACGCCTTTTCCAAATCCATAAATGCCACAAAGACCTCTTTAGCCTTATCTAAATGCTGTTCACTTATATGTTTCACTGTAAACACCTGGTCCACACACCCCCTACCTTTCCTAAAGCCTCCTTGTTCATCTGCTATCCTATTCTCCGTCTTACTCTTAATTCTTTCAATAATAACTCTACATACACTTTACCAGTATACTCAATAGACTTATCCCCTATAATTTTTGCACTCTCTTTTGTCCCCTTTGCCTTTATACAAAGGAACTATGCATGCTCTCTGCCAATCCCTAGGTACCTTACCCTCTTCCATACATTTATTAAATAATTGCACCAACCACTCCAAAACTATATCCCCACCTGCTTTTAACATTTCTATCTTTATCCCATCAATCCCGGCTGCCTTACCCCCTTTCATTTTACCTACTGCCTCACGAACCTCCCCCACTCTCACAACTGGCTCTTCCTCACTCCTACAAGATGTTATTCCTCCTTGCCCTATACACGAAATCACAGCTTCCCTATTTTCATCAACATTTAAAAATTCCTCAAAAAATTCCCTCCATCTTCCCAATACCTCTAATTCTCCATTTAATAACTCTCCTATCCTATTTTTAACTGACAAATCCATTTGTTCTCTAGGCTTCCTTAACTTGTTAATCTCACTCCAAAACTTTTTCTTATTTTCAACAAAATTTGTTGATAACATCTCACCCACACTCTCATTTGCTCTCTTTTTACATTGCTTCACCACTCTCTTAACCTCTCTCTTTTTCTCCATATACTCTTCCCTCCTTGCATCACTTCTACTTTGTAAAAGTTTCTCAAATGCTAACTTTTTCTCCCTTACTACTCTCTTACATCATCATTCCACCAATCGCTTCTCTTCTCTCCCGCACCCACTTTTTTGTAACCACAAACTTCTGCTGAACTCTCTAACACTACATTTTTAAACCTACCCCATACGTCTTCGACCCCCTTGCCTATGCTCTCATTAGCCCATCCATCCTCCAATATTTGTTTATATCTTACCCTAACTGCCTCCTCTTTTAGTTTATAAACCTTCACTTCTCTCTTCCCTGATGCTTCTCTTCTCCTTGCACCCCATCTACCTTTTACTCTCAGTGTAGCTACAACTAAAAAGTGATCTGATATACCTGTGTCCCCTCTATAAACATGTACATCCTGAAGTCTACTCAACAGTCTTTTATCTACCAATACATAATCCAACAAACTGCTGTCATTTCGCCCTACATCATATCTTGTATACTTATTTATCCTCTTTTTCTTAAAATATGTATTACCTATAACTAAACCCCTTTCTATACAAAGTTCAATCAAAGGGCTCCCATTATCATTTACACCTGGCACCCCAAACTTACCTACCACACCTTCTCTAAAAGTTTCTCCTACTTTAGCATTCAGATCCCCTACCACAATTACTCTCTCACTTGGTTCAAAGGCTCCTATACATTCACTTAACATCTCCCAAAATCTCTCTCTCCTCTACATTCCTCTCTTCTCCAGGTGTATACACGCTTATTATGACCAACTTTTCACATCCAACCTTTACTTTAATCCACATAATTCTTGAATTTACACATTCATATTCTCTTTTCTCCTTTCATAACTGATCCTTCAACATTACTGCTACCCCTTCCTTTGCTCTAACTCTCTCAGATTTTCCAGATTTAATCCCATTTATTTCCCCCCACCGAAACTCCCCTACCCCCTTCAGCTTTGTTTCACTTAGGGCCAGGACATTCAACTTCTTTTCATTCATAACATCAGCAATCATCTGTTTCTTGTCATCCGCACTACATCCACGCACATTCAAGCATCCCAGTTTTATAAAGTTTTTCTTCTTCTCTTTTTTAGTAAATGTCTACAGGAGAAGGGGTTACTAGCCCATTGCTCCCGGCATTTTAGTCGCCTCATACGACACGCATGGCTTACGGAGAAAAGATTCTTTTCCACTTCCCCATGGACAATAGAAGAAATAAAGAACAAGAGCTATTTAGAAAAAGGGGAAAAACCTAGATGTATGTATATATATATGCATGTGCGTGTCTGTGAAGTGTGACCAAAGTGTAAGTAGGAGTAGCAAGATATCCCTGTTCTCTAGCGTGTTTATGAGACAGAAAAAGACACCAGCAATCCTACCATCTTGTAAAACAGTTACAGGTTTCTGTTACACAGTCATCTGGCAGGACGGTAGTACTTCCCTGGGTGGTTGCTGTCTACCAACCTACTACCTATATATTATATATATTAAAATATATGTATATATATATTATATATATATATGTATATATATAATATATATTGAATATGTATGTATATAAATATTTTAATTTTATATATATATATATATATATATATATATATATATATATATATATTTTTATATACATATATATATATATATATTATATATATATATATATTTATATATATATATATATAATATATATATATATATGTATATATTAATATAAATTGGGAAAATGTATGTATTATATATTATATATATATATATATTTTATATATATATATATAATATATATATATATAAAATATATATATATATATTATATATATATATTTATATATATATTTTATATTATATATATATATATATATATATCTACATATATATGTACATATATATATATAAATTATTTTTTAAATATATATATATGTCGTGCCGAATATGTAAAACTGGTTTACTATCAAGAACTCATTTAAAATTAAGCCCATTCTAAAATTTTCTCTTATACGTTTAAAGATATTTTTTTCATTAATGTTAATGTAAAAAAATTTAAATTTGCACCAAAAGAATCTTAGAAAACTTACCTAACCTTATTATAAAAAGTGCAATTTATTTTAGCCTAACCCAACTAAATATATTTTACATACGTTTACAGTAATTTAATACTAAGCAAAACACAATGAAATATATTTTTTTCGTTAAGTTCAGAACGATTTCTGCGAAGTTATTGCATACACAAATTTTCACTTGTCCTAAATGAACGTTGCTATTTAAGCCAAGATCGCAAGTTCTGCCTTTTCGGCACGACATTTTATATATATATATTATTAATATATATATATAATATATAATATATATATTATATTATATATATATTATATAATATAATGTATTTATTTATATATATATATATATACCTTTATATATTTATATATATTATATATATATATATTTATATATTTTAATATTTACATATATTTTATATATATTATATATAAAATATATATATATATATATATATATAAACCCATGTATATATATATATACATATGTATATTTTATATATAATATATATATATATATTTATATATATATATATTTATTTATATTTTTAAATATATTATATATATATATTTTATATATATATATATAAAATAAAAATTTATGTATATATATTTTATATATATATATATATATATATATATATATATATATATATATATATATATATATATATATATATTCAATAATAATATACATATATATTTATATATAAAA
>NC_069404.1:87139989-87155424 GCF_026875155.1 Cherax quadricarinatus
ACCTCAGTAAGGAATCGTTCAAGACTGTACACCGTATACGCCAGGCCCATACTGGAATATGCAGCACCAGTTTGGAATCTACACCTGGTCAAGCACATCAAGAAATTACAGAAAGTGCAAAGGTTTGCAGCATGACTGGAGCTAATGGGTATGTCTTACGAGGAAAGATTAAGGGAAATCGACGTGACGATACTGGTGGATAGGTGGGATGTGGAAGACATGATAATGGCAGATAAAATGCTAAGAGGAATTCACAATGAGGATAGGGACAGGATGTTTCAGAGATGTGACACAGCAACAAGGGGTCACAACAGAGATGTGACACAGCAACTAGGGGTCACAACAGGAAGTTGAAGACTCAGATGAGTCACAGGATGCTAGGAAATATTTTTTTAGTCATAGTATTGTCAGGAAGTGGAACAATCTAGCAGAGGCGGGGGGCAGGAGCTGTGAATCGACTCTTGCAACCACAAATAGGTACGTACAAATAGATAAGTACACATAGTAAGTTAACTTAAGACCAAAGGTACCAAGGTGGTGATAACAGTGATGTATAACCATCCACTAAATGGTAACAGACCAAAGCAAGACTATCATTAAATCAACAGAGCAGTGGTGGATACGCTAGCTGAGACAGCCAGAGTGTCCCACATGAGCAACGCAAAGCTAGTCGTCATGTGTGAGTTTATAATGAAAATGACTGGGAGAATCTGGAGCCACATGGAGGACCAGTAACGTGGAGGGCTAAAAGATGCTGGAGGTGGTATTGGAGAACTTCATGCACCAGCCTGTTAGGGGCACAACCAGAGAGAAACAGAAAGAGAGAGAGAGAGAGAGAGAAGAGAGAGAGAGAGAGAGAGAGAGAGAGAGAGAGAGAGAGAGAGAGAGAGAGAGAGAGAGAGAGAGAAAGAAAAGAGAGAAGAGAGAGAGAGAGAGAGAGAGAGAGAGAGAGAGAGAGAGAGAGAGAGAGAGAGAGAGAGAGAGAGAGATAGCGAGAGAGAGAGAGAAAGAGCGAGAGACAGAGAGAGAACATGAACCAGCAAAGCTAGATCTTGTATTCACCCTGAGTGGTTTCGGCATTGAGGATATTACATATGAAAGGCTCCTCGGCACTACAGATCACATAGTCCTGAGTTGAGAATACCTTGTAGAATAAACCGTGAAGAGTGATGAAGCACGGGAAGGTGAGGAGGATCCAGGGGACAACGCAGGCATGAGGCAGTTCGTATATGAGGTTCAGTTGGGAAGAAAACGAGAATGAACGAGAGAAAATTAAATGATAAAACACGTGACCACAAAGAGCAGGGACATGCAAAGGGGCAACAGAAACAACGAGAGAAGCAGAGTGAGCCCATGGTTTTCCCGGAAGTGTGAAGAGGTCAAAGCCAAGTATGCTACAGCATGGAAAATGTATAGAAGGCAAAGAACTCAGGAAAACAAGGAGTTGAGCAGAAGAGCCAGAAACGAATACGAATTCATAAGGAAAGAGACTCAAAGGCAATTTGAGAGACATAACATCGAAAGGCAAATCTTACCCAGAGTTGATATACAGCCACATCAGGAGGAAAACAACAGTCAAGGACCAGGTAATCAGGCTGGGGAAGGAAGGAGGGAAGCTCACTAGGAATAACCAGGAAGTATGTGAGGAGCTTAGTACGACATTTAGGAAGGTATTCTTAGAGACAGAAAAGCTTCCAGGAAGCCAAAGTGGTAGAGTGCACCAGCAAGTGCTGGACACAGTGCACATAGCCGGTGAGAAGGAGAAGAAAGTGCTAAATGAGCTAGTTACCTGGAAGGCGGTGGGACTAGATATTATGTCTCCATGGGTCCTAAGAGAGAGAGAGCAGAGGCACTGTGTGTGCCACTAACAACAATCTTCAAGTCTATTGAAACAGGCCAACTGCCAGAAGTGTCGAAGACAGCAAATGTAGTTCCAAATTTTAAGAAAGGAGATAGACAGGCAGCATTAAACTAATGATCAATGTCACTGACATGTATATTATGTCAAGTTATGGAAAAGATTATCAGAGGAAGAGTGGTAGAGGACCTACAAAAAAAAAGGGAGGTCAGGAGCTGTGACTTGACCCCTGCAACCTCATATAGGTGAGTACACGATGTGCTACTCAAAGCAGAGTGTTAATTACGCTTCAGAGTGTTAGAAATGGAGGAAGGAAGTGGGGGAGAGAGAGAGGAGGAGTGAGGGAGACAATGGGTGAGACAGCCTGAAGGAAGAATGAAGGAAGAGAAGATGGGACACAGAGGAAAACTGAAGGAGAGGAGATACGAAAAATAAAGACTGGAATGAGAGAAAGAATAAAGAAGGAAGAGGGGGGAAAGAAATAAGAAGAAATAGGTGGAAAAAAGTGAAGAAGGAAGAGGAAGAATGAAGAAAAAAAAAAGAAAGAAGAATAATGGAGAACTGAAAGACGGAAAAAGATACGTAAGAGCAAAATAGAGAGAGAGAAAAGAGAGAGAGAGAGAGAGAGAGAGAGAGAGAGAGAGAGAGAGAGAGAGAGAGAGAGAGAGAGAGAGAGAGAGAGAGTAATTTAGAGGAGGTTTCCATTGGTCGTGTAAATCCGATGTAGATTGCTTAATAATATCTTGTGAGAGAGGGAGGGAGGGAGGGAGGGAGGGAGAGAGGGAGGGAGGGAGGATGGAGGGAAGGAGGGAAATGAAAGGAGGGATGGAGGAAAGAAGATAGGGAGGGAGGAAGGTTGTGAGGGGAGAGAGGGGTCAGGGGAGGGGGACAGGTGAAGGTAATTTAGTGAGGGAGAAATAGGAAGTGGGGAGATAGTTGGAGGGGTTGAGGGTCGGTGGAGAGGGGAGGGATGGAGGCGTGGAGGGCCTGTAGGGAGGGAGAGGGGTGGAGGTCAGGTAGGAAGTCGAGGGAAGGGTGGAGAGCAGTATGGAGGGAGGAGTGGAGGACAAGTAGGAAGGGGGAGGGGTGAAGGACAAGTATGGAAGGGGAGGGGTAAAGGACAAGTATGGAAGGGGAGGGTGAAGAACAAGTATCGAAGGGGAGGGGTGGAGGGGTGGAGGGGTGGAGGGTAGTCATCTAACATACGCAAAGACCTGGGTTTAATTTCGGGGTTGGGGAGAGCACCTGCTGCCACCAGGCACCTGCTGCCACCAGGCACCTGCTGCCACCAGGCACCTGCTGCCACCAGGCACCTGCTGCCACCAGACACCTGCTGCCACCAGACACCTGCTGCCACCAGGCACCTGCTGCCAGTAGGCACCTGCTGCCAGTAGGCACCTGCTGCCACCAGGCACCTGCTACCACCAGGCACCTGCTGCCACCAGGCCCCTGCTGCCACCGGCATTTGCTTTTCCCCAGGCACCTGCTCCCACCAGGCCCCTGTGCCACCAGGCCCCCTGCTGCCACCAAACCCTGCACCCACCAGACACCTGCTGCCACCGCCATTTTCCCCCGGGTAGGCCCTGCTGCCGTGGGCACCTGCTCCCCACCAGGCACCTGCTGCCCCCAAAGGCACCTCTGCCACCAGGCCCCTGCTCCCACCGGGCCCCTGCTGCCACCAGGCCCCTGCTGCCCCAGGCACCGGGCTCCCACCAGGCCCCCTCCCCTGCCCCCAGGCATCTGTTTGCCACCGGAAACCTGCTGCCACCAGGCCCCTGTTTGCCACCGGCACCTGCGCCCCCACCCACCTGTTTGCCCCCAGGCCCCCTGCGCCACCGGGCCCACCGCTGCCACCGGGCACCTGCTCCCCACCAGGCACCTGTTTCCCACCAGGCACCTGCCCCCACCAGGCACCTGCTGCCACCAGGCACCTGCTCCCCCAGGCCCCTCCCTGCCACCAGGAAACCTCTGCCACCGGGGCCCCTTTCCTGCCCCCGGGCCCCTGCTGCCACCAGGCACCTTCCCCAAACCAGGCACCTGCTGCCACCAGGCACCTGTTTGCCACCGGCACCTGCTCCCCCCCCACCGGGGCCCCTGCTGCCCCCGGGAACCTGCTGCCCCCAGGCCCTGCTGCCACCGGGGAACACCTGCTGCCACCAGAAAAACCTCCCTGCCACCAGGCCCCTGAAACCCAAACCCCTGCTGCCCCCAGCACTGCTGCCACCAGGCACCTCTTCCCCCCGGCACCTGCTCCCACCAAAACACCCACCCAAACAGACACCTGCTGCCACCAGGGCACCTGCTCCCAGTAGGAAACCCTGTGCACCAGGCACCTGCTGCACCGGGCACCTGCTGCCACCAGGCACCTGCTGCCACCAGGCCCCTGCTCCCACCGGGCCCCTGCTCCCCACCAGGCCCTGCTGCCACCAGCCCCCGCTCCCACCGGGCCCACCTGCTCCCCACCAGGCACCTCCCTTGCCCCCAAGGCCCCCTGCTGCCACCAGGCACCTGCTGCCCCCAAGGCACCTCCCTGCCCCCCGGGCCCCTGCCCCACCAGAACCCTGCAGCCCCCAGACCCTGCTGCCCCCAGGCCCCCTCTGCCATAGGCCCCTTTCGGGCCCCCAGGCACCGCTGCCCCCCAGGCACCTGCTGCCCCCAGGCACCTTTTTTTTGCCACCAGGCACCTGCTGCCACCAGGCACCTGTGCCACCAGGCACCTCTGCCCCCAGGAACCTGCTCCCCACCGGGCACCTTCGCCCCAAACCCACCTGCAGCCCCCAGACATCTGCCCCAGGCACCTGCTCCCATAGGCCCTGCGCCCCCAGGCCCCCTTTCTCCACCAGGCACCGCTGCCCCGGGCCCTGCTCCACCGGGCACCCTGCCACCAGGACCTGCGGCCAGTAGGAAATGCTCCCACAAGGCCCCCTGCTGCCCCCGGGCACCTGCTGCCCCGGGGGCCCCTGCTCCCCACCAGGCACCGCTGAACCGGGCCCACCTGCGCCCCCAAAGACCCCCTGCTGCCACCAGGCCCCTGCGCCACCAGGCCCCTGTTTGCCACCAGACCTGCTCCCAAACCGGGCCCCCTTCGCCACCAGAAAACCTGCTCCCCACCAGGCCCGGCTGCCCCCAGGCACCTGCTCCCAAACCGGGCACCTGCTGCCACCAGCACCTGCTGCCCCCAAAACCCCTTTTTCCCTTCCAAACCAGGCCCGCTGCCACCGGCCACCTCCGGCCCCCAGGCCCCTGCTCCCACCGGGCACCTGCTGCCACCGGGCCCCCTTCCAAGTAAGTCGGTATATAGTGGGGACCCGCTGTTTTGTTTACTAAGAAGGCAAGTTTTCTTATATAGAAAAAATTTTTAATAATAATAATAATAAAAAAAAAATAAAAAAATAAAAATTTAATAAAAATTTAATAAAAAATAATAAAAAATAAAAATAATAATAATAATTAATAAAAAAATAAAAATTAATAAAAATAAAAATAATTATTATTATTATTATTTTTAAATTATTATTATTTTTAAATTTAAAACCCACAACAACAACAACAAAAAAATTTCCAAAAAAAAAGCCCGTTTTTTACAATCAAAAAAAGCACACCACACCAAAAACCCCAACAAACACACACACACACACCCACACCCCACACACACACGCACAAAAACACCCACGCACACACACACACACACACACACACACCACAACACACACACAAAACACACAACCCACACACACACACAACACACACACCACCCCACACACCCCGCAAAACAAACAACACAAAACACACACCACACACACAAACACAAAACACACACACACCCACCCCAAAACCACACAACACACACACGCACAAAACACACACACACACACAAAACACCCCCCGCACACACACACACACACACACACACCACACACAAACCCACACACGCACACACAAAACACACACACACACACACACACACACCAAAAACCCCAACCAAACACGCAAAACACACAAAACACACACACAACCCCACACACACCACACACACACACACACGCACACACACACACACCAAAAACCCCCCACGCACACACACACCACACACACACACACACCCCACAAAACAAAACCACACACACAAAACGCACAACACACACCCCCACAACACACACCCCACACACACACACCACACACACAACACCACACACACACACCACAAAACCCAACACGCACACAAACACACCCCGGGGAATACCCCCAAAAAATGAGTAGGGGAGGGGGAACCATACCCATTTTTAAAAGCGGGGTTTTTTGATAAAGCTCATGGAGCGGGGAGAGAGAGGGCCTAGTACAAGGGGGTGAAGGGGGGGGCCAGGAGCTAGGACCGCCCCTGCAACCACAAATGGGTTTAGTACACACCATACACACAACCACACAAACACACACACAACCCTTTCAGAACCATACAACCCATCACAAACCCTCCCAACACACCTACAATCCATACCCACAAACCTCCCCCCAACACCGACCCATAGAATCCCACAGTATGCTACCCGGTCTCCCACCCTCACAGGCCCCCCCCCCAACCCACAGTGTTGGAAAAAGGGAAAATGAAGGTATGGTACACAAATGCTGAAAGGAATAACAAAAAAAGTGGGGGGAGTGGCATGAAAGAGTCAAAAAAGGCATCCCGGACATCATAGCTCTCACGAAACCAAGCTTTGGTATGAAAAAGATGCCCCTCTTTCCAATGGGATACCAAAACCTGAAAGGGAAAAAACCAGGGGAAAAAGGGGGGGGGGGGGAGTCCCCATTTTCTGATAAAAAATCGCTGGTTTTTGATGACTGGAGAGAGGAGACAGCGGAGAAGAAAATGATTACATAGCGGGAAACGCTTTCCTCTGGAAGGGCCCCAAGGGGGTAAAAAGCAGTGATGTATAAACCCCCAAAGAAAAGCAGGAGGCCAAGGGAAGAGTACGACGAGAGCAAAAGAGCGATGGGGGGGCCCCACTGGCTACAAATGGCAGAAGGAGCTCATTCAAAGCAGGGCAAAGCTCCTATCTGGGGGACTTTAACCACAAAGGGGTCGTTGGGGAAATTGGACCCGCAAAGGGGGCCAAGATATATGGAGGGGGTAAGAAGGGGGGAAGTGGGACGGAAAAATTCATTTTACCAACACTTAAAAGGACACTTCAAGAGAGAGAGGAGAGGATGAACCCGCCCAAAGGGTGGACTTAGTAATTTACCCTTTAGTAGTGCAGATATGAGACACCCCATATGAAAAACCCCTTGGGCCATGACCATGTGGGTTTTTAAACTTCGAATACACAGTAGACTCAAGTGGAAGGGGGAAGCAGGAAGGGGCCGGGGGAAATTTAGCCAAACTCCAAAAAAGGGGACTACCAGGAATGAGGAACTTTCCCGAAAGAGGTTTCAGTGGGGCAGAGAACTGGAGGGGGCCAAATTTAAAGAGATGATGGGGAAAAATTTTAGCAACAAAATGCAAGGAGGGTGAGGGGGAGGGTTTTTACCCCGGGTAACAGGAATAATGAAAAAACCGGATGAGCCCCTGGTTTAACCCAAAAAATTTCAAGGAGGGAAAAACCAAGTGTGTAGGGGAAAGGAAGAAATATTGAAGGCAAAGGGGCCCCCAAAATAAGGAGAGCAGTCGTAGAGCCAAAAAACGAAATAACACAAAATAAGAAGGAAAGGCCCCAAAGACAATAATTTAAAATGACAATAAACAGGGGAAAGGGCCCAAAAATTTTCCCCAAACTGTTGTACAGGGCCCCAAACAGGGGGAGAAAAAAACAGTCAAAGGGCCAGGTAATCAGGCCCAAGGAAGGAAGGAGGGAGACAACAAAAAATGACCGTGGGAAATAGTGAGGAACTTAAAAAAGGGTTCAAAGAAGTGTTTTACAGAGGAACAGAAGGGGGTCCCGAAAAACGGAGAGGTGGGACACCACCCTGTGGGGGAAACCCCGTGCACACAACCGAGGAAGAAGTGAAAAGGGTTTTGAAATGAGCTAGATACCTCAAAAGGAATGGGCCAGATAACCCCTCCCCATGGGTATTGAAAAGAGGGGGAAGAGGCGGGGTTGGGGTAACCCCCAACAAAAGATATTCAATACATCTATCGAAACAGGGGGATTGCCTAGGCAGGGGAAAACAGCAAAGTATCCCCAAACTTCAAAAGGAGACAGGGCATGAAGCATTAAACTAAAAGAAAAGTTCACTGACATGTATGTATGCAAAAACATGGAGGGAAAATTGTCAGGAGAAGATGTGAAACCCTAGAAAAGGGGAAAGACTCATCAAAAAGCAGCCAACTGGGTTTTAGGGCGGGAAACCCCGTGTCACAAACCTACTGGGGTTCCCATGACATGGTGACAGCAGTAAGACAAAAGAGAGAGGGGTGGGTGGAAATTTCTATTCTTGGACCCCGCAAGAAGGCGTTTGAAAACAGTCCTCCAAAAAAAGTTTTGGGGCAAAAAACTGGGGACCAAGCAGGGATAACAGGGAAGGGACTACAAAAGGAACCCGGGGAAAAACTTGTCAGGAGACAGCACGAGTCATTTTACCTTTTCAGGTGTCAGAGTGGGGACCCTTTACCCGGGTCCCCCAGGGGTCAGTTTCCCAGGGCCAGTGGTTTTTTCTGGATTTGTGGGAAAGACATGACGGGAAGGAATAGACTCTGAGGGGTCCCCTGTTTGCAGATGAGTTAAGCTGATGAAAGAATTCACTCGATCGAAGACCGGGCAGAACACAAAGGGATCTGGACAGGCTGCAGACCTGGTCAGCAATTGGCCCCGGGGATTCAATCCCCCCAAGTGAAAAGCATGAAGATTGGGGAAGGGCAAAGAAACCGCAGACGGATACAGACTAGGGGGCCGAGATACAAACCTCACTAAAGGGGAAAAAGATTTGGGGTGAGTATAACACCGGCACTTCCTAAGCGACAAAACCCAATAACTGTTGCAGCTTTTGGGCCCTAGCAAACCTCAGAACAGCTTTTCGACATCTTAATTGGGAAATCGTTCGGGGCCCTGACATCGTGTACGTTAGGCCTTTTGGGGTTGGGGCATTTTTTGGGAACCCACACCTGCCAACACGAAAAAGAAACTAGAGAAAGTGCAAAGTTTTTGCAACAAGACATTTCCCCAGAGTAAGAGGTATGTCCACGGGGAAGGTTAAGGGAAATCAACCGAGACACTGGAGGACGGGAAAAAGGGGGGGGGCATGATAACGACATACAAAATATGAGAGAATTTGAAAAGGTGGACAAAGACGGGATTTCCCAGAGATTGGCCCCGTAAAAAGGGGGACACATTTGGGAAGTTGAAAACACAGGAATACAGGGATGTTGAAGTTTTCTTAGCCACAGAGTAGTCATAAGTGGAAATTTTTGGGGAAAGGATTAGTGGGGGGCAGGATCCATACTATTTTTTGCAGAGTATGATAAAACTTTCGCTCAGGGGGAGGACCTATATATCAGTGAAGAGGGGGGCCAGGGGCTCGGACTCACCCCCGAAAACCTCACAGGTGATACAACTGGGAGTATCACCACACACACACACCACCACAGACAACCACAACCTACACACACCCACACACAAACCCCACACACACACACCTACACACAAAACCCCACACACGTACACACACTCACACACAAAACACACACACACACAAAACACACACACACACACACATAACTACAACACACACATCACACACACACACACAACACAACACACACCACACCCCCACAACACCACATACACACACACGCAACATACACAACACCCAACCAACACACACACACAACACACAACACACACACACGCCACACACCACATACCCACAACACACAACACACACACACACACACACACACAACCCCACACACACCACACACACCTACTCCACACCACACACACACACACACACTCACAACACACACAACACACACACCCACAACCAAAACCCCACACACACAATACACACCACACACACACACACACACACACACACACATACACACACACCACACACACACCACACACCCTACACACACATCCACACAACACACACACACACAACACCACTCACACAACACCAAACACACACACCACACACATACACACACATAACACACACCACAAACACACACACACACCACACACACAACACACCACCAAACCCAACAACACACACAACACACACCACACACACAACACTCACACACACACACACACCCCCCACACACACACAAAAACCCCACCACATACCACACAAAACCCTACACACCACACACCTACACACACACACACACACACACAACCCCAACACACACACAACACCACACAACACACACCACACCCACATCACGTAACACACAAATGGGCGGGAACTTAAATTTCACAGGTTAACAAATTAAAAACAAGGTTAATGTACGAAGAGAATTAAGGTCAGACGTGACCCTTTTGTAACTTTACTCCTTACCCACCAGCTTCAAAATACCCATAGAAATTGGTGAGCAGGTGTTTAGGGTGTGAGGCAGGGGGGGGGGAATTTTGGGTTGAGGGGCAGATTTAGGGGGGAGGCAGCAGATGTTTTGGGTGTGAGGGAGCGAGTTAGGGTTGAGGCAGCAGATGTTAGGGGGTAGGGGAGCAATGTTTGGGTGTGAGGCAGCGATGTTAGGGTGTGGGGCGCAGATGTTAGGGGTGAGGCCAGATGTTAGGGTGTGAGGGGAGCAGGGTAAAAAATGTAGGCAGCAGTTGGAGGGTGGAGGCAAAATGTTTTGGTGAGAGGGAGCAAATGTAGGGTTAAAACAGTAGGTGTTTGTGTGTGAGTCCCCAAGTGTTAGGGGGCGTGGCATTAAAATTTTGTGTGTGAGGGACAAGTGTTAGGGGGTGAGGCAGCTGGTGGTAGTGTTGAGGCTACAGATGTTAGGGTGAGGTGTGGACAGTGGTTGTGGGGAGCCTGTCATAGGGAAAGCCGTTGGAGCATTTGTTGTGTGTTGTGTCCCGTGTAGTGTCAGGTTTTTGGGCTCGGCACCTTTATATCTCCTTGCTTTTTAGTAGGAAAGGGGTGTGTGTGTATAACCTAATTTTAGTTGCGGGGGCCCGCCCCTGAAATGAACGTTACTAGGCCCCCTCCTCCCTGCCCCGTTACCTTTTTTCATACCTGTCTTAAAACTAGTATGGTTTCCCGCCTCCACACATCAACCCCCAGATTGTTTCCCTTCCGACCCCCGTAATGAAGAAATACTTCCTAACACCCTTTACTCATCTGAGTCTTTAATTCCCAAAGTGACCTTTGTTTTGTGTCCTCCCTGGAAAATCTTGTGTCTGCCACCTTTTTTATTCCACGCATTATTTTGTATGTCGTTATATGTCTCCCCTGCCCCTCCTTCCTCCAGTGTCGTCAGGGCGTTTTCCCCTTTAAACCCTTTTCTTCAAAGGACTTTTCCCTTTAGCTCGGAACTAACCTTGTAAAAACCCTTTTGGGCATTTTCTCAAATTTTTCCTTAACTTTTTTGCCCCGGTGGGGGGTTCCAAACGGTCTCATACCCAGTAGGGGCCTGACGAAAACCGGTGTACTTTTGTTTTAAAATGATTCCTTACTTGGGTATCGGAATGCTAATCTCAGGTTGCCAGGCCCCCTTATGCGCAAATTTTATCTGGTTATGTGTGTTTCCCGGGAGACGTGCTTGTTGTTAACTCACGCCAAGATCTTTTTTATGAAGACGTTTGCGGGCTTTGGCCACCTAGCCTTCTCGCTGCGGTCTTCTTGCTTTTCTCCCGATTTTCAAATTTTAAATTTTTGGAGTTTGAATTCGAGAACCCATTGCTGGACCATGTGTCCACCCGTCCAGGTCTCTTCGAAGGCCTCCCTGACCCTCATCAAATTTTAATTCTCCTCATTATTTCACTCATCTGCAAACGGGGGACCTTCTAAGTCTTCCCTTCCATCATGTCTTTCACAATCCCAAAACATAGCCTGATCCTAGGACCGCCCCCTGTGGGACCCCACCGTCACAGGTGCCCACTGTAACCCTTATCACTTCCATGACTCGTGTTGCCCCCTGTCAGGTATTCTCTGATCCACTGAATCCCTTCCAGTCATACGCGCGTGATCCTCTTTTAAGCCTAATCTCTTGTAGGACGTGTCAAAGGGCCTTCTTGCAGTCCAAAAACTGCAAAAAAACCCCCCCTCTCTCATTCTTATTTTGTTACTTTTCTAAAACCCAAAAGGTTTGTGAAAAGGATTTGGGGTTTGCTTTTATATTGTTTGCCCAGGGCTCCCCCCCTCCCCTTTCCTGTAATCTTCCATGACTTTGCAACATACAGCATGACACTGGTTTAAAGTTTAGTCCCCTTTTTTTCTCTCCCCTTTTTTAAAAAAGGGGAATATTTTTTGCCATCTTCCATAACCTCGGGGAGTGTCCATTTAAAGGGGGGGTTTTAAGATTGGGGTTAAAGGGCACATCCAGATTTCTGCTCCCTCTCTTAGGGTCCACTGGGAGAATTGGCGGTCCCTTTGCCTTTGAAGTATAAAGGTCCAGAGCTTCTTCACCCCCCTCCTCATTGTGTATATGTCCCCCACACTTGGGGTGTATTCCCTTTGGTTACCCTTTCTGTCACTTCCAGAGATCTTCCTTTCCTGTAAATATTTCCTTTAAATCTCGTGTTACTCCCCAATACCTTTTGTCTTTTTCTTGTGAGTTCCCCCCTTCTTTCCTCAGCCTGTTTTCACTTGTTTTTTACTGTTGTCTATCTCCTAAGGTGTCTATACAGCATTTGGGGGTCAGACTTACTTTCGATGCTGTTCATTTTCGTACTGTCGGGGGTTTCCCCCCTTATTTGTGCATACCCCTTTTCGGCCTTTCTACTGATCCCCTTGTTTTCCTGGGCCCCTTCTTCCGTACCTCTTCCATTCTCAAGCACTTTTTTTTGCCTCCCTACCCCTTTGGGGGTTTAAACCAAGGACTCACTTTGGGGTTTCCCATTTTTTATGTTGCCCTTGGGAACAAATTTTTTCCTCTGCCTCTTTGCATATTTTTTGTCACATATTCCACAATTTCGTTCTTTTCTTTACGAATTCTCTGTCCCACGAACCCCCGCAGAAATTCTCCCCGTTGTCTAGTTCCCCGGTTTTATATCTGGCTTTTCCTATTCAATTTTTGTTATCCCCTCCACTTGTAACTCCTAAAAAAGTCAAAACTCAAAACCCCGTGATCCTAGCCCAAAGGGGGCCCTCATATTATTCCATCTTTTGGTTACGTGTGGGTGTGTGGGTGTTGTATGTGTGTGTGTGTGTTTTGTGTGTGTGTGTTGTGTGTGTGTGTGTGTGTGTGTGTGTGGTGGTGTGTGGTGTGTGTGTTGTGTGTGTGACCAAAGGGTTTTCCCTTTCCCCGAAACCGGCGGGTTTTCAATTTTTAAACTTTCTCCCTTTCCAGGGGCTCCACCATCCCTCCTTTGGGGTCTTCTCCATGACTTTGAAAAAATACACGTTTGTGAAAAGGTCTATATTAATTTCATGTCTGTCTCCTTTTTTAAAAATTGGGACTACATTTGCCATATTCCCCTCCTCAGGGAGTTGCCCATTTTAAAGGAGTGTTTTAGATCTTTGTTAAGGCACCACAGCATCCTTTCTCCCCTCTAAGGACCCATGGAGAGTGTTGTCGGTCCCACCGCCTTTTAGGTGCCAATTCATAACACTTCTTCACCTCCTCCTTGGTTTATGTACCTCTCCCATTGTTGGGTACCTCCCGTTTGATTTCCTGGAGTTCTACCCGGGTTTTCCCGTAAATACTTCTTTAAATCTGTGTTGAGCTCCTTACATACCTCTCTGCGTTTCTTTGAAATCCCCATCACCCTCCTCATCTGATTTTCCCGGTCCTTGACTGTTGTTTTCCCCTGTGTGGCTATCAACAGTTTTAGGTAGCTTGACTTTTGTGCTATGCATTTTCATATCGTCGCGAGCCTCCTACTTATCTGTGCATATTCGTTTTCGGGTCTTCAGCTAAATTTTTTTTTTCCTGATTCTTTGTCTTCTGTCCCTTTTCCCCTTTTCCCAGACACCTAGTTTTGCCCCCCTCCCTTTGGGTGAACCCAAAACTCGTTTTGTCCTTCCCATTATTTTTTTTTCCCGTGGGAAAAAAACCTCTCCCATGCCCCCTTGCAATTTTGTTGCACATAGTCCTCTTTCTTGTACGGTTTTCCTGTCGTTCCTTCCCACTGAATGTCTTGCAGAAATTCCTCATGCCTGAGGATTTCCCCCTTTAGTAGTTTTGGGTTTTTCCCTCCTATTTCCCGTTTCTCTCCAACTTGAAAACTTACTATTTAAACAAAAAGAACCCCTATCACTACTCCCCCGGGGCCTTTCATACATATGTCCTTTGATGTCCGAGCTACTCAAGGTGAATACAAGGTTCGTTTGGGATCACCTCACCCTCTCTCTGGTAGTGTCTCTAAAATTTGATGCATGAGGTTTTCCAGTACCACATCTATCATCTTGCCCCCTCATTTTTTTGGACCCCCCCGGGGGTCCAGATTTTTCCCCGTCAATCTCCTTTGATTTAAAAACCTATAAACCCGTAACTTTGCTACCCCATTAGTCTTTGGCCCCCTCGGGTATGGCGACCTTGCTCTGTTGGTCTCATTGTATCTTTTTGGCCTCAGTTCTGTGGCGGGTTGTACATTTCTGCAATTATCACCTTTTGCCTCAGACTGGGTTGTTCCTACTAAGAGTCCCTTTGCCTGTGCCACCCCTTCCTTCCATTTTCTCAGAACCCCACTGGTTTTTAATGAGCAGTGCAACTCCCCCTCCCCCTCTCCTCCCTCAGTCTTTTCCTGAGGGTTTTATATCTGGGTGGAAAGATTGCTCTGTTTTTTTTTTGTGAGTGCTATTATGTCTGGAGTATCTCCTTTATTCTTTATGCCATCCCACCTTATTTTTTATTCATCTGCATTTGTATACCACACCCTTTAATTCTTTTCTAAGCTGTGGTCTGGGGGGAAAACTTGGGGTTGGGGAAGTGGGAGACCTTTAAAGAACTTGGGCGTTCCTGGGGGATGAGTTTTAATGAGTTGGGGGGGGCATTGGATATGGGATGGGGTGTTTTGGTTTAGAATGTTTTTATTGAATTGGGGTTGTGTGGTTGGGGGGTTCTGTAGGGAGTTGTGAGGGGGGCTGTATTGATCTTCTTCCGGTTGGGATCTCCCGTCCCCTCTCCCTCTCCACTCCTCTCTTTCCACCTTTCGCTTTGTACCATCTCTCCAGTTTTTTTGCCTTCTTCTTCTGTTCTGTCGCATCGAGTAAAAGTTCCTGTATGCCCATGCCCTTAGTCTTGGTTTTCCTGCGGATCCTTTCTGAGTCGATTCTGCCCAAAAATCATTTCAAATGGCCGGGGTTTTCTTCTTGCAAACCCCCCCATTCTCTGAACATTTTCCCGCTGGGGAGTCACCTCTCCTATTGCTTTTTTGATGCTTTCGATTGCTTTTTTTTTCCCCTTTTTTTAATTTCCCCTTTAACTCCTCAGCCCATACACAGGACTTACTCTCCCCTTTTGTGGTGAA
>NC_069404.1:87155924-87211097 GCF_026875155.1 Cherax quadricarinatus
TACCTCTTATGTATGCTAAAATTTCTAAATAAATAAATAAATAAATAAATAAATAAATAAATAAATTCAGCAAGCTTGTCTTGTGTGCGAGTGTGTGGCTTATAATTGTTTTGAGTCAGGAGTCGGCAGCTGTCAAAATGACATATTATCTCATTACTCACTCCCCCTCCCCCCTGTCAAAACAATGGGGTCGGATGCTGCTTCCCCTCCATTCTATTTAATTATCTTTCTCCCTCATTCTATCTCTTTCAATCTGTCTCTCTGTCTATCTCTGTCTCACAGGTACACATAAATACAAGTATACATAGTGTAAATTACCTAGGATAACCCAAGAAATCCAGACAAAGTGCTATACTGTGCTTGAAGATGTGAGTAAACGTGATGACACAGTCTTGTGGCTCTCTCTGAAACAGCTAGATGGATAGACAGGGAGCTTGGCAGACAGACAAATAGACAGACAGAAATGTTTGTGTACCAGCAAAAACAAAGGGAGGGGGATGGTCATCTAATATTTTCTTATCAGCTGCCCCCTCCCTCCACCCTCCTTACGCTCATCAAACGTCAGCTCTTATCAGATGTTATCTCACCTTATCTTGTCACTGTCATGGGTGAACTGTTTTCCATGCTTCAAGGGAACATCATCATCATCATCTTCTTCTTCTCCTTCTCCTTCTTCTCCTTCTCCTCTTCTCCCTTCTCTCTCCTCCTCCTTCCTCCTCCTCTCTTCTTCCTCCTCCTTTCCCCCTCCTTTCCCTTTCCCCCTCCTCTTCCTTCCTTCCCCCTCCTCTTCCTCCTCCTCCTCCTTCCTCCTCCTCCCTCCTCCTCCCCCCTCCTCCTCCTCCTCCTCCTTCCTCCTTCCTTCCTCCCCTCCCTCCTCCTTCCTCCTCCTCCTCCTCCTCCTCCTCCTCCTTCCCCCTCCTCCTCCTCCTCCTCCTCCTCCTCCTTCCTCCTCCTCCTCTCCTCCTCCTCTCCTCCCCCCTCCTCCTCCCCTCCTCCTCCTCCTCCTCCTCCTCCTCCTCCCTCCTCCTTCCCTCCTCCTCTCCTCCTCCTCCTCCTCCTCCTTCTCCCCTCCTCCTCCCTCCTCCTCCTCCTCCTCCTCCTCCTCCTCCCCTCCTCCTCCTCCTCATCCTCCTCCTCCTTTCCTCCTCCCCTCCTCCTCCTCCTCTTTCCTCCTCCTCCTCCTCCTCCCTCCTCCTTCCTCCTCCTCTCCTCTCCTCCTCCTCCTCTCCCCTCCTCCTCCTTTCCCCCTCCTCCTCTCCTCCTCCTCTCCTCCTCCTCTCCTCCTCCTCCTCCTCCTTTCCTCTCTCACCTCCTCACTCCACTCCTCACTTCTCCTCCTCCTCCTCCTCCTCCTCCTGCTTCTCAACTCCTCCAATCATGAAATTGACTTCCTGACACTTCCATCTGTTTAGAGCATCACTTGGGAAGATCCCAGATTTGTGGAGTCCAACACCTAACTCAAAAGGACACTGAAATTGGCTTCACATGACCACTTCCCATTTTGTTGTTAGGGGCACACTTGAGAGAAGACCCTTCCTCAATGTGGGCCTACAGTTTCTCTGCTTATTTACGCTAAATTATGCTATAAAAACGAAACAGGGGCGAAGCGTATTTACCAAAAGTCACACGGTTATCTTCCCCAGGATGCGATCACAACAGTAACTACACCCAGTGAACAAGGAAAAAACCGGCAGTTGCTCATATTGTGGGAATTAACCAGCAATTGTTTAGATTTGAATTGAAGCTCCTGAATAAGGCATGGCGAAGCTGAAAAATTCATCCCTCAACAAGTGTTCAATTGTGACGAAACAGACCTGTTCTGGAAGAAAATGCCAAACAGTACTTAAATTACTCAGGAGGAAAAGGCACTCCCAGGACACACGCCTGTGAAAGACAGGCTACCTCTCATGTTTTGTTGTAATGCTAGTGGGGATTGCAAAGTGAAGCCTTTACTCATGTATCACTCTGAAAATCCCAGAGTGTTCAAGAAAAACAGTGTCTCATCACTCATCAATACTCTTCAATAAAGGTAAGTGTCATTTTTAACATTTATTTATGTAGTTATTGTGCATGTCTTATTGTTTTCTTTGTAGGGAAATGTATATTTCATGAATTTTTTTTTTTTAATACTTTTGGCTGTCTGGAACGGATTAATTGGATTTCCATTATTTCTTATGGGGAAAATTAACTCGGCTAACGATAATTTCGGCTAACGATGAGCTCTCAGGAACGAATTAATATCGTTAGGCGAGGGTCCACTGTATATGAAAAAATAGAAAAAGAAGATTTTTAGCACCTTTAACAATGATAACAAAAGGTCATAAATTATGAAAAAACAGAGTCAAAGGGATGCTGGGAAATTTTTTTCACAAATGATAGAAAAATGAAATACAGTAATTAAAAGAGATAGTAAGTGTTACAATCTTTGGGCATTTAAAATATTTTTATGTTGAACATATTAACCCTTTCAGGGTCCATGCCGTAGATCTATGGCTTTACATTGAGGGTCCAAACTGTAGAGCTACACCATGAGCTCAGCTCACTCTGATAAGCTGTGAAAGGTAAATTTGGGCCTAGATATGAGAGAATACATCTATGTGGTATGTGTGCCCCACATAAAGCAAATCCTGCAGCACACAGTGCATAATGAGAGAAAAAAAACTGAGACCATGATTTTTGATTGAAACCGAATTTGCAGTGTTTTTTCGTATGTTTTTTATAGTTGTATTTGCGATTTCTTGGTCTCATTTGATAGACTGGAAGATATATTACAGAAATAGAGATGATTTTGATTGGTTTTTGTACTGAAAATGGCTTGAAACTGAGCTCAAAGTAGTGGAAATGTTAAATTTTTGCTGATGTTCAAGAGTAAACAAATGACCTCACATGTCTAATACACGCCAGCTGGTGGGTCTAATATACTTTCACAAATGTGGTGATGATATTTATACAATTATTACAATATTGCATAACAGTAAATCTTCTGTTTTTTGTTTTGAATAAAAATTCATTATGTGAATAAAAAATCAAAATGGAATTCATTTGTAAAGCCTGAAAACATAACTAATGAACAGAGGAAATGTTAGTTTAGTGCCAGGAATGCCTGCATTGTTTATTCTGGACTCTATTTTGAAATTGGAATATTTTGAACTTTGTGTTAAATTGGCCAAATTACCAATTTCCGATCACTTTATTTTGTAGTTGAAACGGTTAACTTGGCGATTTCTTGTGCTCAATCGTAGAATAGAAGTATTACTAGTGAAATAGCTAAGAATTTGGTCGACTGGAATAATGTAATTGGCCTAAAATGGGAGTCAAAGTCGGCAAAATCGCTGATGCGTAAATATCGCTGACACATTAAAATTTGCAAGAGCATAGTTTTGTCAATTTTCCATGAAATTTTATACTTTTTGTTTTATTACCTTCAGAAAAAGATTCTCTACCATTTCATAAGAAAAAAGTAACAAAATTATATTTTGAAAATTCTTGGACCTTGGTGCACACTTCGAAATTTGGCTTCTGGACCCTGAAAGGGTTAACATGGAAGAAACATCACAAGTGTAGCTATTCTTCTGTAACAATAGGCAATTACTTGGGTTTAGTACATGGGAATCTAGGCAGTGCTACTTAACCCTTTGGGGGTTTCGGACGTACTAGTACGTCTTACGACCCAGGGTTTTTGACATACTAGTACGCCTAAATTCTAGCGTCCTCAAATCTAGTGAGAGAAAGCTGGTAGGCCTACATATGTAAAAATGGGTCTATGTGGTCAGTCTGCGCAGTATAAAAAAAAATCCTGCAGTACACAGTGCGTAATGAGAAAAAAAAAAACTTTGACCGTGTTTTTGGATTAAAACAGCGACTTTGCACTGTATTTTCGTATGGTATTTATTGTTGTATTCTAGTTTTCTTGGTCTCATTTTATAGAATGGAAGACATATTACAGAAATTGAGATGATTTTGACTGATTTTACAATGAAAAGTACATACCTTGAAATTGAGCTCAAAGTAGCAGAAATGTTCGATTTTTACCAAAGTTCAAAAGTAAACAAATCATGCCAAGTATCCAATACACATCAACTGGTGAGTCTAATATTCTTTCACAAGTGCGCTGATATTATTTATATCATTTCTACACTAATGCAGTACATGTAGTCTGCATAACAGTAAATCTTATTTTTTTTTTGTAAGAATAAAAATTCAAAGTGGAAAGCCAAAGAAATATAAGAGGGGTCTGGGGATGTGACTAACGAACAGAGAACTTGTTATTTTAGTGCCAGGAATGTCTTGTTTATTCTGGACCCTATTCAGAAATTGGCATCTTTTTAAATTTGTGTGAAATTGGCAAAATTGCTAAATTCTGACCACTTTATTGGAGAGTTGAAATCGGTAAATGGGTGGTTTCTTGTACTCATTCAATAGAAAAAAATGGAGTTTTAGCGAAATAGTTATGATTTTTGTCGACTAGTACACTGGAATTGGCTGAAAATAGGGCTCAAAGTGGGCAGAATCGCCGATGCGTAAACATCATCGAGACCGCTAACTTCGCGAGAGCATAATTCCGTAAGTTTTCCATCAAATTTCATACTTTTGGTGTCATTATGACTGGGAAAAGAATCTCTATCTTTTCATAAGAATTTTTTTTTTTTTTTTTTTTTTTTTTTAATTTGGCTGGCCCTGAGAACAAGTCTCTGAGAGGACCTGTCGACCCCCAAAAGGTTAAGAAGGTTTATTAAATGTTAGTGAATATTGTATTGTATTAGCATAGATATAAAGTACAGTAGAACCTCCCGTATCCATTGATTCGAAATCCGTGGTTTCAGTTTTTTTTATTAACACACTGGTAGTTTTGCACCAAGGCAAGGTGGCCCAAAAAAAGAAAAACCTGAATCATCATTCACTCCGTTACTGTCTTGCCAGAGGCATGCTTACACTACAGTTATAAAACTGCAACATTAACACCCCTCCTTCAGAGTATACTTTCCATCTCCAGGACTCAAGTCCGGCCTGCCGGTTTTCCTGAATCCCTTCATAAATGTTACTTTTCTCACACTCCAACAGCACGTCAAGTCCTTAAAACCATATGTCTCCATTTGCTCCTATCTTAACATGCTCATGCATGCTTGCTGAAAGTCCAAGCCCCTCGCACACAAAACCTCCCTCCAGCCTTTCCTAGGCTGACCCCTACCCTGCCTTCCCTCCACTACAGATTTATTCACTCTCCAAGTCATTCAGTTTCATTCCATCCTCTCTACATGTCTGGTTTCAGTTATCCACAGTTTATTGTGGCCCAAAAATACCTCTTAATTTTGCATAATAATGGCCCCAGAGTGCAAAAGTAGAGAAGCTGGCAGTTCTTCAAAGCCTAAGAGAAGCTGTGAAGTGCTTCCTATCAGTGAAAAGTGATAATTCTCCATTTATTGTGCATAATTTATCAAACTTTATTATAGGTATGTATAGGACTTATATAGAGTGGACCCTTGATTATCGGCTGTAATCCATTCCAGAAGCTCGGCCTAAGACCGAAATGGCCGAAAACCGAAATAATATTTCCCATAAAAATTAATGGAAATACAATTAATCCGTTCCAGACAAAAATATTTACAAAAAAAAAAAAATTAATTATATAAGCATTACATACAGGGGTCCAGTGACTCTAAAGCTGGTCCTAGTGGCATTAAAAGACAAAGAAGGGAAGTAACCCCAGAGAAGGCTTTGCTACCTAAAGTCTTTATGGAAGATAGGGAGGCAGAAAGAGGGAGGAGTTAGTGTTTGGAAGGGGAATCCCCCTCCATAAAGACTTTAGGTAGCAAAGCCTTCTCTGGGGTTACTTCTCTTCCTTGCCTTTTAATGCCATTAGGACCAGCTTTAGAGTCACTGGACCCCTGTCGCACAACAACTCTGTCCATAGAGGTCTGTTTTTGGCGTCTCTTTAAGATTTCCCTGAAGCGGAACAGGATTTTGTCACTGAACATGTTGCAGATATGGGTTGTTTCAGCTTGGTCAGGGTGGTGTTTCTCTACAAAAGCTTGCACCCCAATTCACATTGCACACACCTCTTCAATCTCTGAAGAAGGCACCTCCTTCACTCTCTCTTCCTCCTCCTCTGAAGCAAGTTCCTCAGCTGCAGTCTGTTGCTGTTTGAGTTGAAGCTCTTGCAGCTCTTCACTGGTTAGCTCTTCCATGTGGTCCTCCACCAACTCTTCCACATCCTCGCCACTCACCTCCAACTCCAGGGACTTCCCCAGTGCCATAAGAGAGTCCACAGGGTTGGGACGGTCAGGGTCAGCCTCAAACCCTTCTTCGACACAACCTGGCCACAATTTTCTCCAAGCGGAGTTGAAAGTCCTGGAAGTCACTCTCTCCCAAGCCTTACCTATAAAGCTTATGCAATTGAGGATAGTGAAGTGATCTTTCCAGAACTCTCCTAGAGTCAACTGAGTGTCAGAGGTCACTTCAGAGCACTTTACAAACACTGCTTTTGTGTAGAGCTTTTTGAAGTTAGAAATGACCAGCTGGTCCATGGGCTGGAGGAGAGGAGTGGTGTTATTAGGCAAGAACTTCACTGTGATGGCATTGAAGTCCCTAAACACTTGGTTTTCCAAGTCTGGAGGATGTGCAGGAACATTGTCCAGTACCAGGAGGCACTTGAGTGGCAATTTCTTTTGCAGGAGGTATTTTTTCACACTTGGGCCAAACACATCATTAACCCACTCTCTGAAAAAATTTGCCTTGTGACCCATGCATTTTGATTAACTTTCCACATCACACACAATCTATTCTTGACGACATTGCTTTTCTTGAACACTGGGTTTTTCTGAGTGATACACCAGTAAAGGCTTCATTTTAAAATCCCCACTTGCATTAGCACACAACAAAAGAGTAAGTCTGTCTTTCATTGGCTTATGTCCTGTCATTGCCATTTTCTCCTGTGTGATGTAGGTCCTGTTTGGCATTTTCTTCCAAAAGAGGCCTGTTTCGTCACAACTGAACACTTATTGGGGTTCAAATCCTTCAGCCTTTACATAGTCCTTGAACTCCTGTACATACTTTTCAGCTGCTTTTTTGTCAGAACTTGCAGCCTCTCCATGCCTTACAACACTGTGTATGCCACTACACTTCTTAAATCTCTGAAACCACCCTTTGCTGGCCCTAAATTCACTACCAGCAGCACTTGTTCCAGGAGTTTTCTGTAGATCCTTTGATATACCTTTGAAGAATTTCGAGAGTATATCTACTCTCTGAGCCCGCCCATGGGCCAGGCTCGTCTAGTGCTCGCCTGGTCAACCAGGTGTTGCTGCTGGAGGCCTGCTGCCCCACATATCCATCACAGCCTGGTTGATCTGGCACCTGGTGAAGATACTTGTCTAGTTTCCTCTTGAAGGCTTCAGCACTTGTTCCAGCAGTGTTTCTAATATCTTCTGGCAAGATGTTGAAAAGTCTGGGACCCTGGATGTTGATACAGTGTTCCCTTATTGTCCCCACTGCACCCCTGCTCCTCACTGGGTTTATTTTACACTTCCTTCCATATCTCTCACTCCAGTATGTTATGGCAGTGTGCAGATTTGGGACCAAGCCCTCGAGTACCTTCCAGGTATATACACCTACCATCCAACTTACGACCTGCTCGACATACGTCCACTCAACTTACGACCGTGCATCTGGCAGCTGGGCTTGGCCGGCTGATGCACACCGCTGCACAATATTTGACAATACTCGTGGGGGCAATGTGTCATGCAGGCAGCATCAGTTTGAGTAACCCTGCACTATCAGCAACATCATACTGTATTAACTGTACTAACTGGACAGTAAATTTCACCATGGCCCCTAAGATGAAGTCTGAATCTTGCACTGGAGATTGTGGCAAGAAAGGCTATTACTCTCGAACTCTCTATTTGTTTTCACTGTTGCACATAAACCTGTCTGTATCTGTCTGCCTGTATATCTGTGTGTCTACCAGTGTGTCTGTCTTTCTGTCTACCTGTGTGTCTTTTTGTCTACCTGTGTGTCTTTCTGTCTACCTGTGTGTCTTTCTGTCTACCTGTGTGTCTGTCTTTGTCTACCTGTGTGTCTGTATTTCTGTCTGCTTGTCTGTCTCAGAGCCACTCATTAAGAGTGTACTTGGTCTTGAAGATGCCATATTAATAGTGATAATAACAATTATAATTACTGAGGTGCATTAAATGTGTATAAAACGTTAATATAGACATTTTGCTTAATCCATCTATGATTTTTTTTTTCAAAATTATATAATAAACATGCTACATAACATATAAACCTATAAATTAACAAATATGAGATGTTTTTCTGGTCGGCTTGACAGAGTGAACAGGAACCATTCGTGTCTGGGATGGTAACAACAACAACGTTTGTTTACATAACTCGTGAACATTCAACATTCTCATTCTCTCTCATTTATTCATTTAATCTTGTCTACTCACCTCTCACTCTACATTAAGACTACAGATATTTTAAGGTAAGTAATGAGTGGACACAATTATTATATTATAGCTTAATAATAATATTATTAATATTAGTACATACGTATTATTGTAATAATAATAATAATAATTATTAATATTATTATTAATTTAGGGCACTGGAGCACAGATCCACTGTATAGCACTTTGGATTTTTTGGGTTATTTATCCTAGGTAATTTATAATATGTATGATGACTTACGTGTACCTGTGTGTGTGTGTGAGAGAGAGAGAGAGAGAGAGAGAGAGAGAGAGAGAGAGAGAGAGAGAGAGAGAGAGAGAGAGAGAGAGACAGAGAGAGAGAGAGACAGAGAGAGAGAGAGAGAGAGACACACAGAGAGAGAGAGAGAGAGACACACAGAGACACAGAGAGAGAGAGACAGAGAGAGAGAGAGAGAGACACAGAGACACAGAGACACAGAGAGAGACAGAGACAGACAGACAGACAGACAGACAGACAGTCAGTTAGCCAGTCAGTTAGCCAGTCAGTTAGCCAGTCAGTTAGCCAGTCAGTCAGTCAGTCAGCTGGATATGTATTACACATGTTTCAGAGTTGTTTCTCTTTACTTAGGGTATAGGTTATACTACATTTTGGCAGGATGGCACTACCAGTGGTATTCTCCCATTCCACTGTGTCGACAATACATAAAGATAATAGTAACATATGATACTGTATGCGATGTAAAATTTACATTACGTATCACTACCATGTGTACATTATATACAGTACATAAATAATTAAAATATAACAATAGGTAGGTTTAAAAATGTAGTGTTAGAGTGTTCAGCAGAAGTTTGTGGTTACAGGAAAGTGGGTGCAGGAGGGAAGAGGAGCGATTGGTGGAATGATGATGTAAAGAGAGTAGTAAGGGAGAAAAAGTTAGCATATGAGAAGTTTTTACAAAGTAGAAGTGATGCAAGGAGGGAAGAGTATATGGAGAAAAAGAGAGAAGTTAAGAGAGTGGTGAAGCAATGTAAAAAGAGAGCAAATGAGAGAGTGGGTGAGATGTTATCAACAAATTTTGTTGAAAATAAGAAAAAGTTTTGGAGTGAGATTAACAAGTTAAGAAAGCCTAGAGAACAAATGGATTTGTCAGTTAAAAATAGGAGAGGAGAGTTATTAAATGGAGAGTTAGAGGTATTGGGAAGATGGAAGGAATATTTTGAGGAATTGTTAAATGTTGATGAAGATAGGGAAGCTGTGATTTCGTGTATAGGGCAAGGAGGAATAACATCTTGTAGGAGTGAGGAAGAGCCAGTTGTGAGTGTGGGGGAAGTTCGTGAGGCAGTAGGTAAAATGAAAGGGGGTAAGGCAGCCGGGATTGATGGGATAAAGATAGAAATGTTAAAAGCAGGTGGGGATATAGTTTTGGAGTGGTTGGTGCAATTATTTAATAAATGTATGGAAGAGGGTAAGGTACCTAGGGATTGGCAGAGAGCATGCATAGTTCCTTTGTATAAAGGCAAAGGGGATAAAAGAGAGTGCAAAAATTATAGGGGGATAAGTCTGTTGAGTGTACCTGGTAAAGTGTATGGTAGAGTTATAATTGAAAGAATTAAGAGTAAGACGGAGAATAGGATAGCAGATGAACAAGGAGGCTTTAGGAAAGGTAGGGGGTGTGTGGACCAGGTGTTTACAGTGAAACATATAAGTGAACAGTATTTAGATAAGGCTAAAGAGGTCTTTGTGGCATTTATGGATTTGGAAAAGGCGTATGACAGGGTGGATAGGGGGCAATGTGGCAGATGTTGCAAGTGTATGGTGTAGGAGGTAGGTTACTGAAAGCAGTGAAGAGTTTTTACGAGGATAGTGAGGCTCAAGTTAGAGTATGTAGGAAAGAGGGAAATTTTTTCCCAGTAAAAGTAGGCCTTAGACAAGGATGTGTGATGTCACCGTGGTTGTTTAATATATTTATAGATGGGGTTGTAAGAGAAGTAAATGCGAGGGTCTTGGCAAGAGGCGTGGAGTTAAAAGATAAAGAATCACACACAAAGTGGGAGTTGTCACAGCTGCTCTTTGCTGATGACACTGTGCTCTTGGGAGATTCTGAAGAGAAGTTGCAGAGATTGGTGGATGAATTTGGTAGGGTGTGCAAAAGAAGAAAATTAAAGGTGAATACAGGAAAGAGTAAGGTTATGAGGATAACAAAAAGATTAGGTGATGAAAGATTGAATATCAGATTGGAGGGAGAGAGTATGGAGGAGGTGAACGTATTCAGATATTTGGGAGTGGACGTGTCAGCGGATGGGTCTATGAAAGATGAGGTGAATCATAGAATTGATGAGGGAAAAAGAGTGAGTGGTGCACTTAGGAGTCTGTGGAGACAAAGAACTTTGTCCTTGGAGGCAAAGAGGGGAATGTATGAGAGTATAGTTTTACCAACGCTCTTATATGGGTGTGAAGCGTGGGTGATGAATGTTGCAGCGAGGAGAAGGCTGGAGGCAGTGGAGATGTCATGTCTGAGGGCAATGTGTGGTGTGAATATAATGCAGAGAATTCGTAGTTTGGAAGTTAGGAGGAGGTGCGGGATTACCAAAACTGTTGTCCAGAGGGCTGAGGAAGGGTTGTTGAGGTGGTTCGGACATGTAGAGAGAATGGAGCGAAACAGAATGACTTCAAGAGTGTATCAGTCTGTAGTGGAAGGAAGGCGGGGTAGGGGTCGGCCTAGGAAGGGTTGGAGGGAGGGGGTAAAGGAGGTTTTGTGTGCGAGGGGCTTGGACTTCCAGCAGGCATGCGTGAGCGTGTTTGATAGGAGTGAATGGAGACAATGGTTTTTAATACTTGACGTGCTGTTGGAGTGTGAGCAAAGTAACATTTATGAAGGGATTCAGGGAAACCGGCAGGCCGGACTTGAGTCCTGGAGATGGGAAGTACGGCCCTGCACCTGAGGAGGGGTGTTAATGTTGCATTTTAAAAAACTGTAGTGTAAAGCCCCTTCTGGAAACAGTGATGGAGTAATGTGGTGAAAAAGTTTTTTTTTTCGGGCCCCCCCTGCCTTGGTGGGAATGGGGGGGGTGTGATAATAAAAAAAAAATAAAAATAAAATAGAATAAATTATGGTAAAAAAAAATGAATAATGTTGTACATTAAGTATTATGTAGGTAGTTTATACAGGAAAGGTTTTTTGACTTATGCCGTCCCCAAAATATGTCGGCAATTTTAAAAGGTTCAAATTCGTCCATTTTGCTTACGACCGGTTCGTCAAACCAAGTTGGTCGTAAGTTGGTGGTGGGTGTATTTCATGTACCTCTCTCTCCTCCGTCCAATGGAATTTTACGACTTGAGGTTTTCCCCAGTTTTTCAGGTGCTTTACTGGCTTTGGGGCCCGGGTAAACGATCTCTGTATTTTTTTCCCGTCCGATTTTCCCCTCCCCTGAAAAGGGCCGTGGACTGAAAAATATTCTAAGTGGGGAGCACTACGTTTGAAGAGTGGCACCATCGGCATTGTTTCCCTTGTTTGAAAGTTCTAAATACCCCCCCCAGCATCTTCCGGGCTGTTGTGATCTTTGTCTGTTATGGTCTTTAAAAAAAAAGGGTTGCTGACATAATTATTCCTAGGTCTTTTATGTTCCTTACTTTCTTTTTGGTGACCTTCTTGAGTTTTGTATATACATTGCTCCTTTTGAGTCTTCATTTTTCCATACCTAAGCGCGGGAAAATTACACCATTGAACTATGTTGTTTTCATGCCCACTGGAAAACCCTGTTTATGTTTTGTATTTTTCAGTGTCCTCTATCGTACGATTTTTCAGCTTTTTTTTGTGTATCTGCAAATGTGATACAAAAGTGTGCCGGGTGTTTTTTTGTCTATGTCGCTATGAGGAGGGAAAAACAGCGAGGTCCCAGGACAGGCTTGGGGGCATGAACTTTTGCCCTCGCTGATGTGGATCTTGCCCTGTTCACTACTTTTTTTTGGTTCTGTGTGTTGGGAAAACCCAAAAACCCATCTGCCTCCTTCCCCCCGTAAGCCCATGGTCATTTTTTTGCACTATCACTCCATGATCGCATTTGTCAAAACCTTTGAGAATCTGTGAAATCAATCTGGGTTTTGGGCGTCTTCCCGTGCCTCCGTAATTTGTATAATGGGTTTAAGAGGTGACAACATGATTGTCCTGCTCAAAAAAACCTGCGGTTGGGTTATGTTGGTTTGCTGGTCCATGAAAATTTTTAACCCCTGTCTCTCACCTTTCGAAAATTTTTATATGTGAGGGTTAGGGCTATGGTCTGTAATTTTTAGCTATGCTCTATACCTCCCTTGTGCAAAGGAGCTATGCTGACTCTTAAGGCCCCCAGTATTTTCACCTAGATCAAGCTTTCTCCAAGAATATGAGGGCCGTGCTGTGGTACTTTGCCTTTTTTTAATGACGTTCCATGAATTGGGTTTAGGGCTGAGTAGTGGGCATGTTTTTCCTTTCTTTTTGAAATCTATGGGATTTTTACTAATGTTTTTTAGTTTTGGGCTGTGTGGCTTCTTCTGGAGTGAAAAATATTCCTGCATTTTTACCCTTTCTTTATTTGTGAGTTGCTGAACACCGACTCATATGTTCTTTTTGGATTTTACTCATTTCTGTTCATCGTCATTTACGATCCCTTCTTCAGTAGTGGTCCAATTCTACAGGGGAGTTCTTAGTTGGATTTTGCGAGAATAGAAATATTTTGGGTTTCTTGCAATATCCCGTATGGGCCCCCTTGTTCCCCTTTTTACTTCTTTGTGGGGTAAGAATCCTAAATTTTTGCTTTAATTCGTGATCTCTTGCTAAGTCTATCTTTCCCTTTTGTGCATATTTGGTTTTTTTGCATTCGAAACCCTTTTTTTCTGTACCATCTCCTACGCCCTCTCTCTATATCTGATCATCTTCTGGGGTTTCCCCAATGGGACATTTTCTTTAAAACTTTGTACTTTTGTTTCAGCTTCCCTTTGGCACTGTGGGGTTTGGGTGCTATGTCTGATTCCCGGGTATGTCTGATAGTCTTGGTTTATTTTTTTTTTCCCGTTAATTCAATGGTTGTTAAAATTAAAAATAAATCCCGTCAACTTTAGCGATGCAGTTTCCCCACCCCTGAGTTATACTGTTTAACCCCAGATGTTTGATCAAGTAAAAATTTTTTGAAACTGTTATGTCTTGATATTCCTGTTTTTGTGAATATCAAATCTAGTGTATTTTCATTTCTGGTGGGATCAATTACCTGTTGGTTTAAAGAGTACTTTTCACAAAACCTCATTATTTCCCTGGTATGTACCTGTTGAGCCAGGGTGCTTCCCGGGGATATTTCTGGTATAAAATTACGTTTGTGCCATCTTCCATTTTAATGGGGAAATTAAAATCTCAAGGAGTAAAATATTTGGTGTAGGACTTTCTAGCCTATCCAGATAGCTATCTATCTTACTTAACTGATCTGTGAATTCCTCAAGCTATCTATCTTACTTAACTGATCTGTGAATTCCTCAGCAGTTGACGATGGTGGTTTGTATACTAGGATAATTACCAAATTCCTATTTTCAACTTTAATGCCTAGAATTTCTACTGTATCATTCATAGAGTTCAGCACTTCTGTGCAACAGAGAGTATCCTTTACATAAATTCCTACTCCTCCCTGTGACCTATTGATTCTATCACATCTATACATGTTGCAGTTTTCTATCTTTATCTCTCCGTCCAAAACATCCCTTGTATGTGTTTCTGTAAATGCTCCGAACATGGCATTCACTTCTGTCAGGAGCCAACTGACATAACTAACTTTGTCATTTTTATTTGATTTCAAACCCTGTATATTTGCAAATATGAAGCAGGAATTACCAAGTGTGATGTTTTGTCTCTCTTTGTGTTTCATTAGTACCACTGGTGGTGTACTACCTGGTAAGTCCTCTGGTGTACATGCCCCTGGTTTCTCCAGTACTGGCTTCGTGTTTGTTTGCTTATTCGGCCCTGACGAGCTGATGCCTGGTTTGGTATGCCCCATTTTACTGCCCACCTGTCCTCTCTGTACCATTCCCCCTGTTTGTCTCTTCCTTTGTTTTGATCTTTTCTCTTTTTGTCTAAAAAAGAATACTGTTCAATTTCTCTCTCTCTTCTAGCTCTGTAGTGCCGTGTTCCTTTTACATGATGGTCTGGGCAGCTCAGGTCATAACATTCTCTGAACCGCGTTGAAGCTTTATACATTACTGGATGGAAGTACCTGCTGCACTCTTTGTTGAAACGACACTTTCCCTTCCTCAACATGTTCGCACATTTTCTGGTGTGTTTATTCCAACAATCTCTGCCATATAGGCACATACCTTTAGCATAGTAACTGCAAATGTTCTGACTACCTATATTTATTGATTCTGTGTCGTTCCTAAGTTCTCCCACCTGATCTGAGTGCCCTTGTTCACTTTCTTCTAGGCTAATTTCTTCCCTTTGCTCGTTTTCGTTTGTTCCTGTTCTAGTTTTCTCATTCTCCCTTCCCCTTACTATGTTATGTATCCCTGTTTCATTCTTTTCCGACTTGCTCTGTATGACGTTTTCTACTCTTGCTCTTACTTTCACGCCTTGGTTTTCACCTCTATTTGCATTTTCCTCCTTTTCTTGTTCCTTTTCCCCTGTTTTCCACTCTTTGTATAACTCTGGCAAGCTCCTTAGAAACTTACTTACGCTTTCTAGGTTTTCACTTTTCAGTACCTCTCTTATGCTTAACCAGCTGTCCCTTTCACTGGGGCAAATCCAGAAACGACTTTCTTGTTTTTGGTCATTTGTCATGGTTGCATGAAGCTTTGTACATGATATATGTGATGTTTTACCACATATTTCACAATCAATGCCCCTCATGTTTCACCCAAAGATTTTTTCACATATACAACAGCCTTTATTCCTGGCCATGATTACTTTTAAAACAGGTGTATGTGGTGGATGGTGTATTTATTATGTGCGGCTGGTGGTGGGGTGGCTGGTAGGTGGGAGTTGCTGGGCGGTGGGTATCCTTGGGGAGAGGTTAGGGACAATAGGAGGAGGGGGCTGTGCGGTGGGGTGGTAAGCTGGGAGATAGGGGTCTGTGGAAAGCGGTGAGGGTGCGAGGAGGGGAGGCCTTGGGTGGGATTGTTGGATGGGTGGGGTAGGATCCGGGGAATGGGGTGGGGGCATGAGGCGGGGGCTTGGAGGAGGGGTGCAGGTGGCACTTTCAACTTGTTCCCATATAATTATACCATAGTTTTACACTACACTCAGGATTAAAAAGATTAACTCTTATCCATAAGTTCAGTTTACTATATCACTGCCTATTTATGTCCTTTTCGTCTATTCGCTATATGTGGTAACTCGTACCTTGGTGTATCACTTGTCACATGTCAACACCAGGACAAGTAGATTGACCCACCACTGCCACACTTCACAATTGATTTTTATTTTATTTCCTTTTATTTTATCACTGGTATTTTGTCACTGTGTTGTTCACTGGTTATCTCAAGGGTATACAAAGTATTCGTTCAAGATACACTTTTCTTTTCACTGCACTACACTGAGATGGTTATATTGTTCAGATGGCACTAGGCCTATGGTAACTTTCTCCTGCACTTCTATAGCAGTAAACTTAGGAGAGGTAACGGGGAAAAGCACGTCACACAGTAGACTTATGCCTTTTCCTTGATTGCATGCTTAATTTATGTATACTGTGATTCCCTGCACCTCAATGCTACCATCACTCGTTTTATTACTTTTGACTGTAGTAAATATTCCTCCGTTATTTCCACTTCTCTGGACCTCCGGCAATAGTTCGCTAGTGCCAGTTGCTTGTAAATATTCCCATATGCTACACCATATATTTTATGCTATACTGGGGATAATTTAGATTACTTGTATCTACAATTTATTTCACTATGTCACTACACATATATATATATATTTGTCATTCGCCATATTACTTATAGATAGTTCAATATCTGTTTGTTTATTTCCACTTGTGTCGACATCTGGCAATAGTTTGCTAGTGCTGGTCAGGCTTATTTCCAGAGTAAATGTTGTTCTAACCGGCACTCTCCATATGACGCTGTAATCCATATTTTTCTATTTGGTGTTCACTGATATTCCTTTTATGTTGATTTACAAGGAAGTATATCACTTTATGGTTGCACACGCTTATTTCCCACCCTCTGTTCCCACTTGGGACTATCAGGAAAAGTAATTTTTGACGGAGCTCGACCGCGCGTGACTTCCCCTCGCACTGTCTCCTCACACTCACACTCCTCCTCACTCCTAATGTAACTGCCTTGCCTTCTCACAAATAACAGATTCCACAACATTGTCTCCCACTAATTCTTTTTCCTTAATCCACAATAACAACAACCTTTCCGTCTCTTCCATTATTGGTGACCTTTGTTTCGTAATAAAAGTTACTCCTTTCGCAACATTAGCATCCTTGATTTGTTCTTTCTTTGCCAGGATGGATGTAATGATAGATTTGTTCTTCCCCATACATCCTGGCAAGTTCTAGCACCTGCATACCACTCTAATACTTATCAACCACTTCACACTTAAATTCCATGGTGTTTCTCACTTTCTTTACCACAGGAACTTTACTGGGAACTTTCTTTGGAGCCATGGTTACTTATTTCGCAGTTGCACTACAAAAAAAACTAGAACAATGGAAAACAAGCAAAATATTTGGATGTATGAGCAGAAGCTTCTTCACACTGAGAGACGCAGCCAGACTGATGCACAAGTGGCCCCAACCAGCGGATGGACGCGTCTGAAATGGCCAATCAGTGGAAGCCGAAAAATGGGCCAATGACCGAGTTGGCCGATAACAGGAACAGCCGATATCCGAGGGTCCACTATATAGGGATTGCTGTTATCCATGGTTTTGGTATCCACGGCAGGTCCTTGGAACGTATCCCCCCTGGATATGGGGGTCCTACTGTATTAAGTTGTTACATGTTTTGGCTCCTTTAACCCTTTCAGGGTGCAAGGCCAAAATCTGAAGGGGTGCCCCAGTGTCCAAGAAATTTAAAAAAAAAAAAAATTATTTTTCTTACAGAATTAACCCGTAAACGGTCCAAACGTATATATAGGTTTTTTCAACATTTGAAAGTATGTAAAAAAAGTAGATCTTCTTTTTGTTTTTTTTACATTTGAAAATGTGTAAAAAAAACTTTGATCTACTTTTTTTTTGTTATATTTGAAAATACGTAAAAAAAAACGTAGATCTACTTTTGTAGCACTACACATGTGAACGTAGATCTGCTTGGACAGTTTATGGGTTAAAGATAATATTTTTGTGAAGGTAATAAAACAAAAACAAAATTTCTGATCAATACTTACGAGATACAGTGGCGGGAAGTTGACCCAAAATGACCGGGTGGCGGCAACATCAGCGACTTCCGCAAAATCGCATTTTTTTTATTTACGTTTTTTATACTTTTTTCTTTTCTAATTTTTTCTTTTTCTTGTAACATTTGTGGTCTGTGAGACCAATATAATGTATACTGTATAAGTGTACACTCATTGTATTCAACACAATACAAAATGATGAAAATATTAGTGCGGTTATTGTGTTGAATACAACGGTACCATATAGTACTATATGGTACAATGGTGCCATAGGGTGCAATGGTACCATATGGTACAATGGTGCCATGTGGTACAGTGGCACCATATGGTACAATGGCACCATATGATACAATGGTACATATGGTAGAATATGGTACAATGGCACCATTTGGTACAATGGTACCATATGATACAATGGTAGAATATGGTACAATGGCACCATTTGTACAATGGTACCATATGATACAATGGTACCATATGGTGCAATGATACCTGCTGGTACCATATGGTACTGTATGGTACTGTTCTGTTCAACATAATAAACACTAACATTTTCATCATTATTTCGTTTACAATCATTGTTTACAACAAAAATATGCAAAAATGTTGTATATTAGTAATGTTCTATTATATATTTACAAATGTACAGGAACTCGACATGTTCTTTGAGGTGAATGACCAAGCGCTTTGTCTTGGAATCTGCCGAGTCACTAGCTAGCTTGTGTCGTCACTCACTCACTCTTGCCTCGTGCCTGGTGGCAGCAACATCTCTGACCATATGGTACATGGTATCATATGTTACAGGGTACCATATGGTGTATGGAATCATATGTTACAGGGTACCATATGGTACATTGTACTATATGGTATAGGGTACCATACAGTACAGGGTACCATATGGTGCAGGGTACCATATGGTGCAGGGTACCATATGGTGCAGGGTACCATATGGTGCAGGGTACCATATGGTGCGGACCTATGGTCAGACCATATGGTACAGGACACCATATGGTACAGATACAGTGATCCCTATGGAAATAAGTCACCCTGACTTTTTTGGGTTATCCTAGGATTTTATACATATGCTGCTATGTATGATAATCTATGTAACTATTTGTGTACACCTGAATAAACTTATTCAAGCACATGTGGCATCGTAAGTTTATTTAGGTATATACAAATAAAGTTACATAGATTACCATGCATAGCAGCATATGTTTGGAGAACCTAGGATAACCAAAAAAAGTCAGACTTATTTCCATTAGGGTCCCTGTACCATATGGTACAATGTACCATATGATACTACGGTGGACCCCCGCTTTACGATCAGCTCCCAATGCGACCAATTATGTAAGTGTATTTATGTAAGTGCATTTGTACGTGTATGTTTGGGGGTCTGAAATTGACTAATCTAATTCACAATATACCTTATGGGAACAAATTCGTTCAGTACTGGCACCTGAACATACTTCTGGAATGAAATAATATCGTAAATCGGGGGTCCGCTGTATGTACTATATGGTACATTGTACCATATGATACCATTGTATGACATGACACCATTGTACCATATGGTACCATTGTACTATATGGTACAATGGTACCATATGGTTCAAAACCATAGAATTCCTCTTCAGATCCACTTCCATCAGTCTTAGAACTGTAAGTTGTGAAGAGGAGAGTCAGAATTCGTCAGAAGAGTGAGTGGGGGAGTGAGAGCTTCCTTGCCGCCAGGCTTGATGAACAAAGCACTTTGATGGCGTTCCCACAATGCCATGCAGGTGTCCAGATTTTTTCTATAGTGCGCACACTGACCACCCAGACCCATTCTCTCAGATGTAGGCCTTCCAGCCTTCATGCGCTAAATTTGATGCTGCTAGAATTTTGGCGTAGATTTACGGTTTGGACCCCCAACATAAAGCCGTAGATCTACGGGACGGACCCTGAAAGGGTTAACATATTTTTTATCATTCAATTATCTAATAAATTTATTGAATTATTGCAGTTAAATTTGTTACATTTTATTATTTTTAATACAGCCTCTCCTCACTCAGCGACGTACTCATTTACTGATGACTCGGACTTACGATGGGCTCTCTGGCCAGTATGCATACCTATACATATGTATATTAGAGCTGATTTCCTCTATTCTGTTTATTACAGCATACAGTACACTACTGTATAAACATTTAAAAATAGTATACTAAAAATTTTATAAATGGTGCAAATTTGGCATTAGAACAAAATCAAAGATGGTTGATACAAACCCACCACCATTATAGTATGCTCCTTGCTTAGTGACGAATTCAGTTACCAACATGGGCTCAGGAATGCAACTCCATTATTAAGCGAGGAGAGGCTGTATGGACAGTACTGTACATTATTATAAAGTGTTTGTTTATATATCATGTCTATAAACCTTTTATCTCACTTTCAGCCTGCTAGACCTTAACAATGATGAATGGCAACAGTTCAGCACACACTGAGAAGTGTCGGGGCTCCCCTCTGATGAAGATTTCAGCATATGTACTTGCTCTTCGACCATGGTCCTTCAGTGCCTCCTTAATGCCAGTACTTTTGGGATGTACTCTAGCTCATAAGGCTACTGGCGAATTTAATATTGTTGCACTTGTTACAACAGCACTTACAGCTTTGTCGGTACATGCTGCTGGTAATGTTGTCAACACTTACTTTGATTACGTAAAAGGAATTGACAGTAAAAAGAGTGATGATCGGACCTTAGTGGACCAGCTACTTTCCAAAGATGAAATTGTAACACTTGGCGTAATTTTGTATTCTGTTGGGTGTGCTGGATTTGTTATTTTGACTATGGTAACAAATGCCCGCCTAGAACACTTAGCCCTGGTGTACTTTGGAGGACTGTCTAGTTCATTTTTATACACTGGTGGAATAGGCTTCAAATATATTGCTTTGGGTGATGTTATGATTCTCATATTCTTTGGTCCCATGACAGTTCTTTTTTCATATATGGTTCAAGCAGGACATGTTCAGTGGGCCACCATTTTATATGCTGTCCCCCTTGCCTTAAATACTGAGGCAATCCTTCATTCAAATAATACTCGAGATTTAGAATCTGACAGTCGAGCTGGGATTGTTACACTAGCTATTATCATTGGCTCAACAGCCTCAGAAGTTTTGTATGCTGTATTTCTTTTTGCCCCTTATACAATGTTTGCTGTGTGGGGCATGAAGTATTCTGCTATGCTTTTTCTGCCTCTTATTACAATTCCTGAGGCATTCAGACTAGAGAGGCATTTTAGAACAGTAAGTAAAGGGCCAATACCAAAGAGGACTGCTAAACTCAATGCCTATCTAGGCTTTCTTTATGTGTTAGGATGTGCTCTCTCAGATCCTGCAAAATTGCCATATATTCTCTGATTTTTATGAAGGCTGCAAATAGAATACAGTATTTGTAATTTTTTCCGAGACTTGGCAGCAGTTTTTTCATGATTGTTTGTGGTCCTTAACTTTATTATTTGCTATATTTTTATAGTAAGGATATGCCTTAGCAAATACATAATCAAGAATTTTATGAACTAATGGCATGCCTGCACCTTTGTTATGTGGGTATACTGGATATTAGTTTCAGAAGTTAGTTAAGTGGCAACATGTCATGTCAAACAATGGTAGTGTTATAATAATATAGAGAAAATTTTTAAGTTAAGGTGTGTGTTTTGTAAACTTTCTTTACATCATTTTGAACATTGTCAGTTGTATTTGCAGTGATGTGGCTTTTGGTGTAAAAATCTAGTTTGTCGACCTCTGTATGTGTGATGCAAATTCCATACAGGTAATGCATATTAATTGTATTAGCTATATATTTCTGACAATTCTTAGTTCTCAGTTTTGTGATTTGAACATAACTGGTTCAGTTAATGCTTTTTTTTTTTGGAAGGGGGGGGTCTTAAGACAAAGTTTCATTGTTTTGTGTATTTACTGCAGATGTTATCAGTCCCTACTGGCTTTACATGTTGCAATAACTGTAATTGATGTAAATTTTCACAAATATTAAATTTGTAAGGGTCATTTACCACTGCTCACTATTTTTTTGACCAATCTAAATGAGATAGTTTTATATATTGTCAGTCCCTGAATTATTGTGTTTCACTTATCTATGGGGGTTGTCTCCATCTCTTGGGAAAATCTATACAGTATCAAAAAGTATGAAAAATGTGATTAAAGTCTCATTTTGTGTATCACTCATTTCTGCATAATTAAACAAATGGTAATCTATGAAACCCATTCTTTCCTATTAAACATGTGATGAGCATTTTAGTTAGAAATATTGATCATCTAAATGTATGGTTTTGGATATATTTCATGTTTAAATATGCTAGGATTATGAAGATGAAGTGGACCCCATTTTTCGTCCTTAATCCGTTCCAGAAGGTTGGTTGAAATCCAAAATGGACAAAAATCAAGGTAATATTTCCCATAAGAAATACATGTAATGTAAATCCAATTACGTAATCTGTTCCAGACACCCAAAAATATTAACAAAAATAAATTAAGTTAGTAATAGAACTAGGCATTAAAAAACACAATAAAGAGTAAAATACATACTCAGTACATTCATTACTTACCTTAAAATATTTGTAGTCTTAATATAGGGCAAGAGGTGAGTAGCATTTATTTGTAGGAAGACAGTGTAGGTGTAGCCTGCCTGGGCTACACCTACTGGCTACCTACACTGCAGCCCAGAGCCATATTATTACCATTGACATACCATGTTCACTGAGTTTAATTGTTTCTAACAATTACCTTTAGGTGCCATCATGAAGAAGGGGAGAAGTAATGAATAATTCATGCCGAGAATTGTAAACAAAAGCGTCATGTGTGTATTAACCCTTAAACTGTCCAAAACATTCACCTGCGTGGTGCTCCGAATATTTTGAAAAATAAAAATTATCATTTTTTTTTTTAAATTAAAGAGAGCAATTTTCTGTGTGGTATAAGACCAAAAAAAAAAAAAAAAAAATTTTAGGACCAGTACTTACCAAGATATAAGACCGAAGTTGGCTCTGGATACTCACCTAACAGCAACATCCAGTCCTGCTGCTTGCAGAAGTGTTGCCGATTTACCTTTTTTCTCATTTTTATTTTAATTTATGTATTTTTTATGTTCTGATAATTAAAATTTATAATAGTTGTTGTGATTTCATAGCCAATCTTTGTTCTGACACTAATATTATGTACTAAATTAGTACTCAAATAGTAACAATCACACCAACAGGTGAACATTTTCATCTGCCTGGGTCATTTACTATTGTCTAGAAATATTGTTTTTGCTGTTGCACATAAACATGTCTGTCTGTATGTCTGTCTATCTCTGTCTGTCTATCTGTCTGCCTAGCTCTGCTTATCTATCTAGCCCTGTTTATCTATCTTTCTGTCTGCTTGTGTGTGCCTTGAGTATATATATGAAATTCCTTGAAGAATGGTGTTATGACAAGCATCAGATAACAGGTGACAGCCAGTGACATTTGATGAATGAGTTGCTGTAGGGAACCCTCCCTTTATTTGTTGATGAATGTGAGTTGCTGCAGGGAACCCTCCCTTTATTTGTTTTCGCTGTTGCACACAAACGTGTCTGTCTGTATGTCTGTCTATCTGTCTGTTATCTGTCTGGAGTATATATGAAACTCCTTGAAGAATGGTGTTATGTCAAGCGCAAGATGACCGGTGACAGCCAGTGACATTTGATGGATGTGAGCTGCTGCAGGGAATCCTCTGTTTTCGCTGTTGCACACAAACATGTCTGTCTGTATGTCTGTCTATCTGTCTGTTTATCTATCTGTTTATCTGTCTGCCTGTGTGTGTCTGTCTTTTCATCTATTTGTCTCTATCTCAGGGAGCGGCTGGTAAACCTGTTGGTTTTTGGTTTATGAGCCACTCCCTGATTGCTGAGCAAGTGACACTGCTATTACTTGTGTCATGTTTATTTATGTCTTATATCTACAAACACTATATAGCACTTTGTCTGTAATTTTTGGGTTATCCTAAGTAATTTACACTTTGTATAATAACTGTACTTATGTGTACATGTGAGAGAGAGAGATAAGACAGATAGACAGAGATATAGACAGATAGACAGAGATATGGACAGATGGAGATATAGACAGACACAGACAGACAGTCAAAGCCAGCCAGCCAGCCAGCTGACCAGTCTACCGAATACATAAGAACATAAGAAAGAAGGAACACTGCAGCAGGCCTACTGGCCCATGCCACCCATGTCACCCCTCCCAGCTTAGACTAATTGACCCAGCTAGCCGGGTCACATCCACTGAAGGAAAGAGCACGGCATGTGACCTAGTAGCACAAGCTAGTCAGGTTCAACTCACATCCACTCATGTATTTATCTAACCTATTTTTACTTTCCTCTTAAAATGAGTGTTAATATGACATCAGTGAATCTCTGGTGTTTGCTACGCTATTTGCTCTAACTGGCACTCAGTTGAACTGGTGCTCCCACAAGGTGCTAAGTGGTCCCCAATTTTTTTCATACTGCGCACGCTGAGTGTGCAGACCCAATCTTTCATGTCTAGGTTACTCAGGCCTATTGCACCAAATTTGAAGGAATGAAAAATAAAACGTACATCTACGTACAGAGCACTGCGCACGTGCATGTAGATCTACGTGTGGACAGTTTAAGGGTTAATTGAGGGCGGTGACTGGGCCAACGCAGATTCATACACGGTTTCTCTAATGCTGAACCGGAGAAAAACGTAATGTTATCCCTCCACCGACTACCACCCCTCCATAGCATATAAACATTGCATGTTTATATGCTATGTAATGTGTTTCTTATATAATTTTAAAGAAAATATCATAGATGGATTAATGAAAATTTCTATATTAACGTAAATCAAGACATTTAATGTGCTCAAGAGTGATTACTGTATTATTACATATTAGTATTATTACTATGGCGTTAAGACTGGAGGGACACTCTTAGTAAACGAGTAACAAAGGCATGTTTATGCACTATGTAACATGTTTCTTATAAAATTTTGAAAAAAATATCAGACGAATTAATGAAAATGTCTGTATCGATGTAAAATAAGACATTTAATATGTCCAAGAGTGAGTCAAGAACCTATGAGTGGCCTAGGCGGATGCATCTGGTATGGACAATTTCCGAGCGGATGCATGAAACCCAGGGTAAAATTTCGCCGAAAAAAGTGGTCGAAATCCGAATTGTATGATTTCCGCACAGGATGAAATCTGGGGGCCCACTGTATAGCATTTTCAAACAAAAAAAAAAAATCATTACAGTACTTTGATAAGAATATGATTTAAAATTCAAGGTTTTGTTCTTTGTAGCATACTACAAATTATGAAAATTTATTTCAATTTGTTGGTACCTTATCCCTGAATCCCTTGCTAACTTAATAATTTATTAATGCAAACAGGAATCAAAAACACTTGTGTTTTCCATTTCCATGTACAGTGCAGTATTATCACTGTGCAAATCATCAGTACAAGTATATGAAGCTATATTATGTACGGCGATAATACTGCACTGTACAGCACATGAAAATGGAAAACTCAAATACATAATATAGCTTCATATACTTGTACTGATGATTTACACCAATTATAGCCATAAACTAGTGATTAATATGAAGTATAGAGTCAGAAATTCTTTCAAAATAAGACTAGTCTTGCAGTACTGGATCAAAATGAAAAACTTCTTGTTACTAATTTAATGGCTTTATAGCACTCTTCTTTTTGTATGTATGAGCTTACCTATGTACATTTGCTACAATTAATTTTGTTCAACAATTTCAGCACAAATAAGTAACTGTGAATGATAAATTATGAAATCCATTCTTCCACTGAGTGTTGAGGACCTGCACATATATTCTTTCCTGATTATGTACGTATTGTTAGGCATACAGGAGCTAGCTTTACCCTTTATTATAGAAAAATGGCTGAGCTGAGCAAGGTACATTTGTGTTTCATGCAAAAAAAAAAAAAAAAGTGTTCAGTAGTTATTATAGTTGACTTTTGATTTAAACCAAAAGAATTGAACAAAATAATAATATCCAACATTAGTTTGGATCAGAAAAAGATTTTGTATTTAAGATTATCACATATCACTATAAAGCAGGAAGAATTTGGCAAAATCTGTTGATGATTTTGTTTAAGATTCACTATACTGTTTACAGCTGTAGTTGATTCCCCTTTAACACACTTCTCTTTTATGATGCCTTTGTATCTTAATATCATTCTAGTTTTTTATTAAGTAAAAGAACAAAATAAGTAAAGAGATTTGTGGATGTTTCATTATTTGAGGTTCAGAGAGTTCCTACTGGAATGATAAAATGAGGTTACCATATGGTTCACTTGGTTAGAGGCAGAGGTATGTAAGGTTAACTCGTTGAAGCTTTTAACGATGATGAAAAGTGATATTTGGTCTCAGGCCTCAATAGTAATAAAAATTTATATTGTGTAATTATATAATTAAGCCACCAAAGATTTTCAACTAAATGACATTGACTGTAACAATAAAATATGAAATGAGTTGCAGCTTGTGATGAATGATTTGTGCTATAAGATAGTTTATTAGAAAAAAAAAAATAGAAAAATTGTGGAACATGCCCAAGGGACACAGGTGTCACCACTTGCCTGTATGTGAATAAAATTAAAAAAAAAAAAAATGTCAATCTCTCTCTAGTTTCTATAGGCTAATAACTCTGTAGATTGCTTTTACATGAATTAAGTTGAGAAAAATTTGTTTGGTTTAAATTTTCATGGAAATTCATATTCATAATTAACAACAAATAGTTGTTTTGTTTGACAGAGAATATTTTTTGTTACATTATGTACTGCTGCAGTTATGATGTCCATTTCATACTAATTTGAAAATGTAAGAGGGAGTCTTAAATATCATTCTTCTTCTTTCAACAAACTGGCCATATCCCCCGGCCGTATGCATTTAACTGTTCATCACATAGATCTGTGGCCTCCTGGGGAACTGGATATGACATAGATTAGCAAATTAATGTCTGAGGGCCTAATATAAGTGAGATTTGTAATTTATATTGAGCGAACATCTTGACTAATGTGCCAAATTTGTATTTAGTAAAAATCTATTGTGCATGTGTTTTGTGCTGCACCAGGAATGTTTTGTAGTAACTAGGTGGTGATCATGGTGAGAGGATGCTGTAGTGTTATTGTATTATGTTGTGGTATCTCAAACAGTATTGATAGTTGTCCACTAAGGATATTTAAGATATACAGTAAGAGGGTTTGATGAAGGTAGAAAATAAAATATAAATAAAACCCTACTAGATGTCATGGCAAGATATGATGATTTATAGGTAATGAACAGTGTTATTGCATAAAATTGTCTGGCAGTGATGAAGAAAATGGAGACATGAGTGAAAGGTAATGAGGGTGAGAAAAAGGTAACTACTGGGGTGGGGGAGGGGGAAGTGATAAGGTCTCCCCATAGGCCATAATTTCAGTGTTGCTAAAATACTTAGTTCTGTTTTTCCATTTCATCTCAACTTCTTTTCATATATTAATCAAAAGGATAGTAATTACAGGTATACTGTATTAATATTATTTTAAGTATGCAATTTGTTTATTTATTTTCTGTATGAATAATGAAATTTATTTGATTAATGTTTTAGAATGTAAAGTACTTAAACTATGCAGGGTACTTAGATGTAGTCAAGCTTTGGTGATAGATCTGCTTAATATTATAGAATTTATTGGAACATATATTTATATACATTAATTTATCTGTTTCTCAAAATCTGATTTTAATATATTGCCACCTATATTAGAAACTGACACACAAAAAGAAAAAATCATGACAAAAGTAATGTAATCTTTAAACAGCACGAGCTTGCATTATATTACAGTGGAACCTCGGTTGTTGACTGCATTACTCGTCAAACAAATTGGTTTTCGAATGAGGAATTCATGGAAAAAATGTTCTGTGTTTTGTATGTTCTCTTGGTTGTTGACCAGCAACATGAACGGCTCAGGTCATGTGCTCACAGAATGTGCACTGGACAGTGAATCAACACCATGGGGAACTTGAAATTGAAGCCTTACTTGTTTATCATTTTGAAAATCCATGAGTTTTTAAGAAGAGCAATGTTATGAAGAACAAATTAGCTGTAATGTGTAGGGTCAACACAAAAGCTTGGGTAACAAGACAATTTTTTTTGAGTGGGTTCATGAGGTTTTTGCTCTCGTTGTCCAAAAGTACCTTATTAACCCTTAAATGGTCCAAATGTATATATACGTTTTTTCAACATTTGAAAGTATATAAAAAAATGTACATCATCTTTTTTTTTTTTACATTTGAAAATGTGTAAAAAAAAACTTTTATCTACATTTTTTTTTTGTTATATTTGAAAATATGTAAAAAAAAAAAAACATAGATCTACTTTTGGAGCACTATCGAATTTGAACATCGATCTATTTGGACCGTTTAAGGGTTAAAATCAATTGCCACTCAGGGCCCTTTTGCTTATGGATAATGCTTCTGCTCACCCTCGAAGCTTGGAAAACGAGTTGCTGGAGTTCAGTTTTATAAGTATGATGTTCTTGCCTCCTAACACCACTCTTCTCATCCAGCCCATGGACCAGCAGGTCATTTCTAACTTAAAAAAACTCTACACCAAAGCACTTTTTGAAAGGTGCTTTGAAATCACTTCAGAAACAAATTTAATCCTCAGGGAGTTCTGGAAGGACCATTTCAATATCCTCACCTGCTTGAGGCTTATAGACAAAGCCTGGGGAAATGTGTCTTCCAGGACCATTCAGTAAGCATTGAAGAAATTGTGGCCTGACTTTGTGGCAGCCAGGGATTCTGAAGGCTTTGAAGATGAGCTAGCCCTTGTGGCTTAGAGCTTCTTTTTGATTATAATAATAATTTGAAGATAAGCTTGAACCAGTAGAGGATATTGTGTCCCTGGGAAAGACCTTGGGCCTAGAGGTGACTGAAGATGATGTGGAGGAGTTGGTGGAGGAGCATAGAACTGAATTCACCGCAGAAGAACTTTTAGACCCTCAGAAGGAGCAGTGACAGATTGCAATGGATGGAGCTGTCATTAAAGGAAGAGGAAGGAAAGGATAATGTGCCTATTGCACTTGTCAAGGAAATGTGTGATAAATGGTGTGAAGTGCAGGAGTTTGCTGAAAAAATGCCATCCAGACAAAGCAGTGGCCATCTGTCTCTCTAACATGTACAGTGACAGTGTAATGTATGAATTTGGACAATGTTTCAATTTAGACAAAGAACCAGAGAGTCAGAACAAGGTGTTAGTGGTGAAAAAGAGACAGAGAAGAGAAACAATACCAGAACAGTTGCTTGACATAATAGGTGACTGTCCTCCACCTCCTGCTTCCAGTATACCATTAGCTCTCCTTTGACAGGTAAGAGATAGTTAAATTTTTATTTACTGTGCAGTATTTCAGTTAAAATTTCTTTAGTATTCATTTTTAGTTTTATGTAATAGTACATTTTTAATAAATTATTATATTGTCATTTGGGGCCTGGAACAGATTAATTCTATTTACATTATTCTTCATAGAATAAATTGCTTTGGTTATAGCCATTTTGGTTGTCAAATCGACGTCTGGAATGAATTAAATTTGACATCTGAGGTTCCACTGTATTGCAGTCGCATATTCTGTATGAGATGATGAGATTTAACCCTTTTGGGGTCAGTCCTGTAATATTACGGCTTTGAAGCCAGGGTTGGTCCCATAATACTACCAAAATTATAGCTGCTTCCAGTTTTGCAGGAGAAAGTTGGTAGGCCTACATATAAGAGAATTGGTCTGCGTGGTCAGTGTTTATAGTATAAAAAAATTCCTGCAGCATGCAGTGCATGGGAAAAAAAAGAACCGACTTTGCGGTGTATTTTTGTATGTTTTTTATGGTTATATTCTTGGTTTCTTGGTCTCATTTGATAGAATGGAAGAGATAGTAATATCTCTTCCATTCTATCAAATTATTTTGAATGGTTTACAGACTAAAATTAGCTTGAAATTGGGCTCAAAGTAGTGGAAATGTTTGATATTTGCCGATGTTCAAGAGTAAACAAAACACATCATGTATTCATTACACATCAACTGGCCAGTCTGATATGCATTCAGGAATGCACTGAGATTATATATACAATTATTACCATTATGCAGTAGTCTGAAAAATAATTAATCTTCAATTTTTTGTGTGAATAAAAATTCAAAATGAAAATCAAGTGTAATATAAGGGGGGCCTGGATATGTGACTGATGAACAGAGAAAATGTTATTTTAGTGCCAGAAATGTCTACATTATTTATTCAGGCCCCTATTTTGAAATTGGCCTTTCTTGAATTTTGTGTGAAATTGGCCAAATTATTAATTTCTGATCACTATTGGGTAGTTGAAATAGGTAAATGGGCAGTTTCTTGTACTCAGTTGATAGAATAAAAGGAGTTCTAGTGAAATAGCTATGAGTTTGATCGAGTGAAACGATGTAATTGGCCCCAAATAGGGCTCAAAGTGGGTGAAATCGCCGTTTCGTAAATACCGTAAGACTGCTAACTTCATGAGAACATAATTCTGTGAGTTTTCCATCAAATTTTGTGCTTTTGGTTTCATTACCTTTGGAAAAAGATTCTCTTATCATTTCATGAGAAAAATATCCTTTTTTTTTTTAAATTCTTCGACCTGGGAGCAAGCTTGTGAGCAGGGGTCTCGACCCTCAAAGGGTTAATATTCTTATAATAAGAAGCACTAATCCTACAAGGGTCGTACAGTGCAGGATGGGATTTAATAAGTAAACTTCTTATCCCGTATACAATGAAATATTAAAGTGCTAAAGAGGCTATTAGATGAATTTGTTTCAGATTTAAACTGTTTCTTGGAATAATTATCCATGGTTTGAGAAAAATAAAATTATCATTTGAATTGTTCTGTTTACCATTTTGTAGTGCAACTGGCAGCATTGCTGATTTAAACCAAACAAACTAGATAAGAGACATTGCATCTAAAGTGTGGGCTTGGCATGGTACTGAGTGTTATGCATGTCTCTCTAATTCCATAGTTTGACAAGATGGATGAATGGATTTTTTGATGAATCCTTGCTAATGGATTTCAGTAAGGCTTTTGATTGAGTCCCATATCAGAGACTAGTGAGGAAAATTAAGGCACGGAATAGGAGGAGACATTTTTTTTCCTGGATAGAGGTGTGGTTGACAGATAGGCAGCAGAGAGTTTGCATAAATGGAAAGAAATCAGAGTGGGGAAGCATAACGAGCAGTGTTCCACAGGGGTCAGTTTTGGGCCCCTTGTTGTTTGCAATCTACATAAATGACATAGATGAGGGAATAAATAGCGACACAAGCAAGTTTGCTGATGACACTAAAATAGGCCGTCGAATTCATTCTGATGAGGACATTAACCCTTAAACGGTCCAAATGTACATATACGTTCTCTTGCGTAGTGCCCCAAATTTTTTGAGAAAAAAAAAAAAATTTTAATTGGAAAAAAGAGCATTTGGTACCCAGGCGTCCCCATTTTTTTTCATATGGTGCACAGTGAGTGAGCACACCCATTCTCTCATGTCTAGGGGACTCAGCCTTATCGTGCCAATGTTGAATGAATGACAAAGGAAATGTATATATACGTTTGGACCGTTTAAGGGTTAAAGCACTCCAGGAAGATTTGAATAGACTGATGCAGTGGTCGGAGAAATGGCAGATGCAGTTTAATATAGACAAATGCAAAGTTTTAAACATTGGACAGGAAAATAACCATGCCACATATAAACTAAATAATGTTCTGGTTAGCAGTACTCTAAAACCAAGACAACATTGCATATGTATTAACAATAAAGTGAACAGAATCCTTGGCTTCATATCAAGAAGCATAAATAATAGGAGTTCTCAGGTAGCTCTTCAACTCTGTATATCTTTGGTTAGGCCTCATTTAGACTGTTGCACAGTTCTGGTCACCGTATTACAGAATGGATATAAATGCACTGGAAAACATACAGAGGAAGATGACAAAGTTGATTCCATGTATCAGAAATCTTCCCTATGAGGATAGATTGAGGGCGCCTTTCTCTAGAAAGGCGTAGAATTGGGGGGATATGATTGAGGTATACAAATGGAAAACAGGAATATATAAAGGGAATGTAAACAGCATGCTAAAAATATCTAGCCAAGACAGGACTTGCAGCAGTGGTTTTAAGTTGGAAAAATTCAGATTCAGGAAGGATATAGGAAAGCATTGGTTTGATAATAGAATTGTGGGTGAGTGGAACAAACTTCCAAGTACCATCATAGAAACTAACACATTGTGTAGTTTTATAAATTTTTATTTTTTTTTTTATTATCACACTGGCCGATTCCCACCAAGGCAGGGTGGCCCGAAAAAGAAAAACTTTCACCATCATTCACTCCATCACTGTCTTGCCAGAAGGGTGCTTTACACTACAGTTAGGTAAATACATGAGTGGGTCTGAGTTGGACCTGATTAACTTGTGTTAATAGGTCTGATGCCGTGCTCCTTCCTTAAGGGGATGTGACCTGACCTGACTAGGTTGGGTCATTGGCTTAAGCCAGTGGGAGACTTGGACCTGCCTCGCATAGGCCAGTAGGCCTGCTGCAGTGTTCCTTCTTTCGTATGTTTCTAATGGCTAAGTAAAGACTTAGAAGAATCAGTAGGGTATACCATGCCATAATTTTTTTTAAATATTAATATTTACACATCAGTGTGTTCAGTGCTGTAATTGCATCTTTTATGCTTGTATAGTCACCAGTAAGCACAAATGGTATATAATAATGATAAGTCACTATATGGCAGTACATCATACTAAGTTGGAATTCCATGTGAAAAAGGGGATAAAAATCGATTTAAAAAAGTCTGGGTAAATGAGGTTTGACTGTTTAAATCCTATTCAAATGTTTGAGTATACCTGGTAAAGTGTATGATAGAGTTATTATTGAAAGAGTTAAGAGTAAGACGGAGAATAGGATAGCAGATGAACAAGGAGGCTTTAGGAAAGGTAGGGGGTGTGTGGACCAGGTGTTTACAGTGAAACATATAAGTGAGCAGTATTTAGATAAGGCTAAAGAGGTTTTTGTGGCATTTATGGATTTGGAAAAGGCATATGACAGGGTGGATAGGGGGGCAATGTGGCAGATGTTGCAGGTGTATGGTGTAGGAGGTAGGTTACTGAAAGCAGTGAAGAGTTTTTACGAGGATAGTGAGGCTCAAGTTAGAGTACAGTGGACCCCCGGTTAACGATTTTAATTTGTGCAAGAGGGGTAATTGTTATGCGAAATAATCGTTATGTGAATGAATTTTCCCCATAAGAAATAATGGAAATAAAATTAATCCGTGCAAGACACCCAAAAGTATGAAAAAAAAAATTTTACCACATGAAATATACATTTTCCCACACACAAAGAGAAGGATACATGCACAATAGTAGAGTAGTACATGCACAGTATATATTGTGCATGTACTAGTCTACTAAATGAAGAATAAATGACACTTACCTTTATTGAAGATGCAGCAATGACTGATGAGACACTGTGTCCTGGGAGTGCCTTTTCCTCCTGAGTACTGTAGGTCCTGTTTGGCATTTTCTTCCAGAACAGGCCTTATCACACTGTGTATGCCACTACGATTCTTAAATCTCTCAAACCAACCTTTGCTGGCTTTAAATCACCAATATGAGCACTAGTTCCAGGCATTTTCCCTGTTCACCTGGGTGTTAGTCGACTTGTGTGGGTTGCATCCTGGGAGACAAGATCAAGGACCCCAATGGAAATAAGTTAGACAGTCTTCGATGACACTGACTTTTTTGGGTTATCCTGGGTGGCAAATCCTCTGGGGTTAATTGTTTTCTTGTATTCCTCAATAAGCCACACCAACAATGGTGCTACAGCAGCAGCAGCAGCTGACAGTGCAGCAGCAGCAGCAGCTGTACCACCAATAGTAGCGATGGTTGATTGGGGTTTATTATACAACCTGGCCAGCTCGGAGACATGCACTCCACTTTCATACTTATCAATGATCTTTTTCTTCATCTCTATTGTAATTCTCACCCTTATTGCTGTAGGGTTGGCACTAGAAGCTTTCTTGGGGCCCATGGTCACTTATTTTCCAGAAAAAGCACCGAAAACACTGTAATAATACGAAATATTCCGATTGTATGCTTGGATGTTACCGCGGAGGCTGGCTGGTAAACAATGCCACCGGCGGAACATGTGAGCGTGGCTCAGGCCGCACATTGGGCGCGTCTCGGACGAAAATCGGTAAGCGGGTTTTTAAGCGGTATGTGAGGCAAAATTTTTGCAATTAAAGTAAGCGGTATGCGAAATAATTGCTATGTGATGCCATCGTTATGCGGGGGTCCACTGTATGTAGCAAAGAGGGAGATTATTTCCCAGTAAAAGTAGGCCTTAGACAAGGATGTGTGATGTCACCGTGGTTGTTTAATATATTTATAGCTGGGGTTGTAAGAGAAGCAAATGCGAGGGTCTTGGCAAGAGGCGTTGAGTAAAAAGATAAAGAATCACACATAAAGTGGGAGTTGTCACAGTTGCTCTTTGCTGATGACACTGTGCTCTTGGGAGATTCTGAAGAGAAGTTGCAGAGGTTGGTGGATGAATTTGGTAGGGTATGCAAAAGAAGAAAATTAAAAGTGAATACAGGAAAGAGTAAGGTTATGAGGATAACAAAAAGATGAGATGATGAAAGATTGGATATCAGATTGGAGGGAGAGAGTATGGAGGGGGTGAATGTTTTCCCAGATATTTGGGAGTGGACGTGTGGGCGGATGGGTCTATGAAAGATAGGGAATCATAGAATTAATGAGGGAAAAGGGTGAGTGGTGCACTTAGGAGTCTGTGGAACAAAGAACTTTGTCCTTGGAGCAAAGAGGGAATGTATGAGAGTATAGTTTTACCAACACTCTTAATGGGTTTTGAAGCATGGGTGATGAATGTTGCAGCGAGGGGAAGGCTGGAGGCAGTGGAGATGTCATGTCTGAGGGCAATGTGTGGTGTGAATATAATGCAGAGAATTCGTAGTTTTGGAAGTTAGGGGCGGGATTACCAAAACTGTTGTCCAGAGGGCTGAGGAAGGGTTGTTGAAGTGGTTCGGACATGTAGAGAGAATGGGAAAGTAACAGAATGACTTCAAGAGTGTATCAGTCTGTATGAAGGAAGGCGGGGTAGGGGTCGGCCTAGGAAAGGTTGGAGGGAGGGGGTAAAGGAGGTTTTGTGTGCGAGGGGCATGGACTTCCAGCGGCCATGCGTGAGCTTGTTTGATAGGAGTGAATGGAGACAAATGGTTTTTAATACTTGACATGCTGTTGGAGTGTGAGCAAAGTAACATTTATGAAGGGATTCAGGGAAACTGGCAGGCTGGACTTGAGTCCTGGAGATGGGAAGTACAGTGCCTGCACTCTGAAGGAGGGGTGTTAATGTTGCAGTTTAAAAACTGTAGTGTAAAGCACCCTTCTGGCAAGACAGTGATGGAGTGAATGATGGTGAAAGTTTTTCTTTTTCGGGCCACCCTGCCTTGGTGGGAATTGGCCAGTGTGTTAATAATAATAATAATAATCAAATGTTTGTTTGTTACTTCAGAGAAGAACACCCCAATAAATTTAAACAAAAATTATAATAAATTTTACTGATAGTTAAAGGTGTTTTTCAATGACAGGAGAGAAAGCACACAGTGTTGAATTAAAACTTTATTCTACATTTTTTATTATATACAGTGGTCCCTCAATAATCGTCCATAATCCGTTCCTGGAAGTGGGACTATTATCGAAATGGACGATTTACGAATCAATTTTCCCCATAAGAAATAATGTAAATTCAATTAATCCGTTCCTGACACCCAGAAGTATTAAAACAAAATATTTTTTTACATGAAATATAGATGTAGTACATAAACAATACGGTGGCACATGATGAATTAAACATTAACAGAATAACACTTACCTTTATTGGCCATTCTTCTTTGTGTATGGAAGACTGGAGAATGAGACTGATTGGATGAATTACTGTTTGGAAGGGGAATCCCCTTCCATCAACACCTCGGGTACCAATTGCTTTTCTGGGGTTACTTCTCTTCTCTGTTTCTTAATGCCACAGACCACCTTGAGAGTCACTGGAGTCCTGTCTCGCAAAAAAACTGTCCAGAGAGCTCTGTTTCTTGCGTCTCTTTAAAACTTCCCTAAAATGGGCCAAGACTCTGTCACTGTACAAGTTGCTGATATGGCTTGCAATATCCTTCTCTGGGTGATGTTTCTCCATAAATCATTCCATCCTACCCCACATTTCAAAAATCTCCGTAATTTCTGAAGAAGGCAACCTCCTCATCATCTCTTTCCTCCTCCTCTGCAGCAAGATTCAGAGCTGCCATCTGTTTGCTGTTCCTACTGAAGCTCTTGCAGCTCCTCAGTGGTTAGCTCTTTGTTGTGGTCCTCCACTAACTCTTCCACATCCTCCAAACTCACATCCAACCCCATGGAAGTCCCCAGTGCCACAATGGATTTAACAACTGACATAGGCTCATAGGGTCAGCCCCAAACCCTTTAAAATCCCTCTTGTGGACACAATCTGGCCACAATTTTCTCCAAGCAGAGTTCAAAGTCCTGGTAGTCACTCCCTCCCAAGCCTTACCTATAAGGCTTTACGCAATGGAGAATACAGAAATGTTCTTTCCAAAAATCTCGTAGGTCAAGTGAGTGTGAGGTCACATTCAAGCACCTTTCAAACATTGCTTTGGTGTAGAGTTTTTTAAAGTTTGCAATGACCTGCTGGTCCATGGGCTGGAGGAGAGGAGTGGTATTCGGGGCAAGAACTTACTGTGATGAACCCAAACTCCTTCAGAATTAGGTTCATCCAATTTGGAGGATGAGCAGGTGCATTGTCCATTACTAGGAGGCACTTGAGATCCAATTTCTTTTCCAGGAGGTAATTCTTCACACTAGGGCCAAACACTTCGTTGAACCACTCTACAAAAATTTCCCTCGTGACCCATGCCTTACTATTAGATTTCCAAAATACACACAATTTACTCTTCATAACATCGTTTTTCCTGAACACTCTGGGATTTTCAGAATGGTACACTAGTAATGGCTTCACTTTGAAATCCCCACTAGCATTAGCACAGAACATTAGCGTCACCCTGTCTTTCATAGGCTTGTGTCCTGGCATTGCCTTTTCCTCTTGTGTAATGAAGGTCCTCTTTGGCATTTTCTTCCAAAAGAGGCCTGTTTCGTCACAATTGAACACTTGCTCAGGTTTCAGTCCTTCAGCCTCTATGTACTCCTGGAATTCATGCACATATTTTTCACTGTACTTCCCATCTCCAGGACTCAAGTCCGGCCTGCCGGTTTCCCTGAACCCCTTCATAAATGTTACTTTGCTCACACTCCAACAGCACGTCATGGTTTTTAATACTTGACGTGCTGTTGGAGTGTGAGCAAAGTAACATTTATGAAGGGGTTCAGGGAAACCGGCAGGCCGGACTTGAGTCCTGGAGATGGGAAGTACAGTGCCTGCACTCTGAAGGAGGGGTGTTAATGTTGCAGTTTAAAAACTGTAGTGTAAAGCACCCTTCTGGCAAGACAGTGATGGAGTGAATGATGGTGAAAGCTTTTTTTTTTCGGGCCACCCTGCCTTGGTGGGAATCGGCCAGTGTGATAATAATAATAATAATAAAATTTTTCAGCCGCCTTGTGGTCCGAACTGGCAGCCTCACCATGCTTTACCACACTGTGTATGCCAGTAAGCTTCTTAAATCTCTCAAACCAGCCTTTGCTGGCCTTAAAGTCACTCACATCATCACTAGTTGTAGGCAATTTCTTTACCAAATCGTCATGCAACTGCCTAGCCTTTTCACAAATAAGCGACGTCATAAGACTGTCTCCTGCTAATTGTTTCTCATTTATCCACACCAATAATAACTTCTCAATATCTTCGAGTACTGGTGATCTCATTTTTGTCAGCATATTTACCCCCTTTGCAACAACAGTGTCCTTGATTTTCTTTTTCTTGGCTATGATGGAAGATATGGTTGTACGGGATTTGTTATACATCCTGGCCAGTTCGCCCACACGTACGCCACTATCATATTGTTAAATGATGTTTTTCTTAAATTCAATCGTATTTCTCACCTTTACCAAAGGCTTGGCACTAGGAGCTTTCTTTGGAGCCATGGTAGCTTATTTAGCACTTAAATAACTTGCAAGCACTAAAATAAGTGAAATATTATGAAATATTTCGCTGGAGCACCTGAGGCTACCGTCGTTCACTGGTAAACAATGGCACACTGGCTGGGAAGGCAAGGCTGAGGCGGCTCGAGGCTGCTCAGACCGTGAGTATGCGTCCGGGACGAAGGACTATTAGCGAGTTACTGGACCATTTCCAAGCCAATATTTTGACGAAAAAACAGGACTATTTCCGAAATGGACGACTTTCAGGCCGGACGATTATTGAGGGACCACTGTAATTGGATTATCTGTAATTACATTTATGGAGCCAACAGCACGTACAGCATTTCTGGCTAAACAGTCGGTGCATTAGGAAGGATGTCAGATAATGGATAAAGCAGTCATTGCCCGTAAGATTGTTTCTTAAACTGACCAAGCACCTAATGGCAGCCAGCTTATGAAAATCATAAATTTCAGCAGACATTGACACATGACCATTGAGTACGGTAGTGAAAGTACAGTGGACCCCCGCTTAACGATCACCTCCAAATGCGACCAATTATGTAAGTGTATTTATGTAAGTGCGTTTGTACGTGTATGTTTGGGGGTCTGAAATGGACTAATCTACTTCACAATATTCCTTATGGGAAAAAATTCGGTCAGTACTGGCACCTGAACATACTACTGGAATGAAAAACGTTCGTTAACCGGGGGTCCACTGTATATTCACAGGGAGATAAGTGTACCTTTCTTTTTCTTCCCTCTCTTACACAAACTCATTGTCACTCATGTAAAAATGCGAGTACAGTGGACCCCTGGATTTCGTAGTCATCAGATTTTGTAATACTTGGAGATAGTAACATTTTTTCATCAAAATATTGGCTCGCTGATCGTCATTGAGCTCATTAATAGTCATTCGTCCCAGATGAGTCTGCACGGCAACAGCAGCCCGACACTTAGTGTGCCATTGTTCATCAGCCAGTTAGCACGATCCCATGTATTCATACGATACATTTTGTATCATTCCATTCTTTTTAGTGCTTGCAACTGCTAAATAAGCCACCATGGGCCCCAAGGAAGTTCCTAGTGCCAGCCAGCCCTTTGGTAAAGGGCTGAGAGAGAGAGGGGAGAATGTGCCTTCAGTGATTCTGCGATATGTACGATACTAAAGCAGCAGGAGTCGATAAAGGCTATAGCACCAGCCAGTGATAAAGTGTAGCAAGTAAGTTAAGCGATTAATCAATTTATTGTAATAATGTTGGTAGAATTACTGACAATGTGTAAAGTAAAAGGACAGAAGTGCAACTAATGTGACATTTGTCAAGCCGTTACAAACAATATATGGACACAGAGGGTATGTATAGGCTTAGAGTGAGGTGTAATACTAATGGTAGTAGTAATAGTAGTAGTTTGTAGCGACTTGACAAAGCTCCTGGAGAGCGAAATGTTGCCACAATAAAAATGTCACATTAGTTGCACTTGTGTCCTTTTACTTTACATAATTGACTTATGTCATATTAGATGAATTGTGCTAGATAAATATGCCGTAAAGTTGATATTAGTGTCATATTGAAGGACTATCTTGTCCTGTCTCCCAGCACTCCTCTGCAGCCGCCACAATTCCTAACATACACCAGAAATAGACCTCTCTGGAACACTTTTTTTGAGCAACAGGGGTCCAGTAACTCAGGTTGGTCCTAGTGGCATTAAAAACAAAGAAGGGAAGTAACCCCAGAAAAGGACTTGGTACCTGCCTGGTTGGTACAGCCTGGTTGATCAAACCCTGATCCACCATGAGGCCTGGTCTCAGACTGAGCTGCGGGGCATTGACCCCCGAAACCCTCTCCAGGTAAACTCCAGGTAAACCTGAAGTCTTTATGGAAGGAGATTTCCCTTCCAAACAATAGTAACTCCTCCATCCTCTCCCCTTCTCCCATCTTAAATACATCAAGTCTTCAATAAAGGTAAGTGTCATTTTATTGTTTTATTTTGCATGTCTCATTGTTTTCTGCATAGATAAATGTATATTTCATGTAAAATAATAATTTTTTTTTTAATACTTTTGGGTGTCTGGAATGGATTAATTGGATTTACCTAGCCGGGTCACCATATGGAGAAGACCCGGGCCGGAAGTACCGGCAAACCTCTAATGAATGAAATGAATTGGATTTACATTATTTCTTACTGGGATAATGAATTGAGAAATCGTCAGATTCAGGTTTAGTCACTCTCAGGAATGGATTAATTATGATAACCAGTGGTCCACTGTACATGCATCTTGTATTATCATCACTATTTCCAAGTTTAACCCTTTCAGGGTCCGTCCCGTAGATCTACGGCTTTACGGTGAGTGTCCAAACCGTAGATCTACGCCATGAGCTCAGCTCACTCTGATAAACTGTGAGTGGTACATTTGGGCCTAGATATGAGAGAATACATCTATGTGGTATGTGTGCACCACATAAAACAGATCCTGCAGCACACTGTGTATAATGAGAGAAAAAAAATGAAATCATGATTTTTCGATTAAAACAGCAACTTTGCAGTGTTTTTTCGTATGTTTTTTATAGTTGTATTTGCGATTTCTTGGTCTCATTTGATAAAAAGGAAGACATATTACAGAAATAGAGATAAATTTTGATTGGTTTTAGCACGGAAAATGGCTTGAAACTGAGCTCAAAGTAGCGGAAATGTTAAATTTTTTGCCGATATTCAAGAGTAAACAAACGACCTCACACGTCTAATACACATCAGCTGGGGGGTTTCTAATATACATTCACAAATTTTGGTGATGATATTTATACAATTATTACATTTATTGAATAACAGTAATCTTCTATTTTTTGGTGTGAATAAAAATTCATTATGTGAATAAAAAATCAAAATGGAATTTATTTGTAAAGCCTCAAAACATAACTAATGAACAGAGGAAATGTTAGTTTAGTGCCAGGAATGCCTACATTGTTTATTCTGGACCCTATTTTGAAATTGGAATATTTTTTAACTTTGTGGGTTAAATTGGCCAAATTAAACAATTTCCGATCACTTTATTTTGTAGTTGAAACAGTTGACTTGGCGATTTCTTGTGCTCAATCGATAGAATAGAAGTAATACTAGTGAAAAAAGCTAAGAATTTGGTTGATTTTGGGAAAAATGTAATTGGGCCCAAAATGGGAGTCAAAGTCGGCAAAATCGCCGATTCGTAAATATCGCTGACAAAAATCAAAATTTTGCGAGAGCTAATTTCGTCAAATTTTCCACCAAATTTCGTACTTTTTGTTTTATTACCTTCACAAAAAGATTCTCTACGATTTCATAAGAAAAAATAACAAATTTTTTTTTTGAAAATTCTTGGACACTGGTGCGTGACTCCAGATTTGGGCCTTGGACCCTGAAAGGGTTAATGACACACTCATAGTTCTTTGGCAGCTGTAATGTCTAAAATCATGTACAAGTCACAGATTCATTTGTCAGGTATGGCAGAAAATGGTGTTACATATTTTTAGATTTAGGCCATTCTTATTGATATAAATGTCAACAGCTTTGAGCTGACAGTGTTAGCCTTCTTCCATGAGAATATGCATTTAACTCTTTGACTGTCGCAACCCCCAATCCTGAGGTGTTTCCTGGTGTCGCAAAATTTAAAAAAAAAAAAAAAAAATTTCTTATGAAATGATTGAGAATCTTTTCCCGATTGTAATGACACGAAAAAAAAAATGAAATTTGATGGAAAACTGATGGAATTACGCTCTCGCGAAGTTAGCGACCTCGACGATATTTACAAATCTGAGATTTCGCCCACTTTGAGCCCTATTTTCGGCTAATTCCATTGTTCCAGTTGACCAAACTCATAGCTATTTCTTTAGAACTCCGCTTTTTCTATCGACTGAGTACAAGAAACTGCCCATTTACTGATTTCAACTGCCCAATAACGTGGTCAGAAATTTGCAATTTGGCCAATTTCACGAAAATTAAAAAATATGACAATTTCAAAATAATGTCCAGAATGAACAATGCAGACATTCCTGGCTCTAAAATAACATTTTCTTTGTTCATCAGTCACGTCTCCTGGCCCCTCTGATATTACTCTTGCTTTCTTTTTTGAATTTTTATTCAAACAAAAAATAGAAGATTTACTGTTATGCAGACTACTGCAGTACTGTAATAATTGTATAAATAACATCAGCCCATTCATGACTGCATATTAGAATGGCTAGTTGGACATTTATTGGACAATGATATCATTTGTTTACTTTTGAACATCGGCAAAAATCAAACATTTCCCTTACTTTGAGCTTCATTTCCAGGTTCTTTTTATAGTACATGTATAATCAATCAAAATCACCTCCATTTCTATAATATGCTTTCCATTCTATCAAATGAGACCAAGAAAACGAGAATTCACCCATAAATACTATATGAAAATAGACCACAAAGTCGGCATTTTAATTATAAAAAACGGTCGGAGTTTTTTTCTCATGCACTGCGTGCTCCAGGATTTTTTTTATATGGTGCACACTGACCACAGAGACCCATTCTCTCATGTGGGCCTACCAGCTTTCTCCTGCTTGATTTGAAGCCGCTAGAATTTATGAGTATATATACGCCAAACACTGTACCTCGTAAGACATATATATACGACCGCAACAGTCAAAGGGTTAAGAATGGGTATTTTTTTCTTTTTAACCCTTTCAGGGTCAGCAGGCCCTCTCCTAAACTTGTTCTCAGGGTCGGAAATTTTTTGGAAAAAAAAAAAATCTTATGAAATGATAGAGAATCTTTTCCCAATCATAATGACACCAAAAGTATGAAATTTGGTGGAAAACTTAGGGAATTATGCTTTCTCGAAGTTAGCGGTCTCGATGATGTTTACGCATCGGCAATTTTGCCCACTTTGAGCCCTATTTTCGGCCAATTCCAATGTACCAGTCGACAAAAATCATAACTATTTTGCTAGAACTCCATTCTTTTTATTGAATGAGTACAAGAAACCGCCCATTTACCGATTTCAACTATCAATTAAGTGTGTCGAATTTAGGCATTTTTGCCAATTTCACACAAATTTCAAAGATGCCCAATTTCCAAATAGGGTCAGAATAAACAGACAGGACATTTGGCACTAAAATTACATTTTTTTGTTCATTTGTCATGTTCCCAGGGCCTCATCTCACATTTTCTTTGGCTTTCCACTGAATTTTTATTCTCACAAAAAATAGAAGATTTAACTGTTATGCAGAACTATGCATTAGTGTAGAAGAAAGAAATGGTATAAATAATATCAGCACACTTGTGAAAGGAATATTAGATCATCAGTTTACATGAATTGGAGCGTGGCACGAATTTGCTTACTTTTGAGTTTGGCAAAAATCGAAACACTTCTGCTAATTTGAGCTCAATTTCCAAGGTACTTTTCATTGTGAAATCAATCAAAATAATTCATCTCAATTTCTGTAATATGTCTTTCATTCTATAAATGCAGACCAGGAAAAACTAGAATACATGTACAACCATAAATAGCATACGAAAATACACTGTAAAGTCGCTGTCTTAAAGCAAAAACACAAAGTTTTTTTTTTTTCTCATTACGCACTGTGTGCTGCAGGATTTTTTTTTATACTGTTCACACTGACCACATAGACCCATTCTTTCATATGTAGGCCTACCAGCTTTCTCTTGCTAGATTTGAAGGTGCTAGAATTTATGCATACCCTAAAAGGGTCAACAAACTGGCCATACCCCACTGGGGCAGGGTGACCTAAAAAGAAAAACGAAAGTTTCTATTTTCAAATTTAGTAAGGTATACAGGAGAAGGGGCTATTAGCCTCTTGCTCCTTGCGTTTTAATCACCTCTTATGACACGCATGGATTATGGAGATAAATAAGCAAGAACTTGTAAGAGCGGATACAGAACTGACTAAAGATAAAATGTGAAAGACAATCAGAGGGGGTGTATATATATATTTATATGCTTGTACATGCATATGTAGTGTGACCTAAGTGTAAGTAGAAGTAGCAAGATGTACCTGAAACCTTGCATATTTATGAGACAGAAAAAAAGACATCAACAATCCTACCGTCATGTAAAACAATTACAGGTTTCCAGTTCACACTCACTTGCAGGATGGTTGTACCTGTGGGTGTTGCTATCTACCAAACCTATACTAGGAAGAATGGGTATATACCTGTGATCAGTGAATAAGTTAGCGAGATGAATAAGTATAGACTAAGTCATATTAAAATACAGCCTCTCCTCACTTAGAGAGGTGTAATCGTTTACGACACGCTCGGACATATAACCAAGCTCTCCAACCAGTATGCAAAACTAAGTAATGTACAGGATATTAGAGCTGATTTCTGCTTATTTTATTTATTACAGATGCAGTACACTACTGTATAAGATTTAAAAATACAGTCTACCAAAAATCTTATAAATTGTGTAAAGTGACATTTAAAAAAATAATCTAAAGAAGGTGATCAGACCTACTACAGTACGAGTTTGCTTCTCCGCTGATGACCAATTCGCTACTGATTACTCTTAGGGGAAACTGAAACCCCATTGTTAACCCTTTGAGGGTCAGTCACGTACAAGTACATCATTGCAGCCAGGATCGGTCATGTACTTATACGCCTAAATTCTAGCACCTTCAAATCTGGGGGAAGAAAGCTGGCAGGCCTACATATGAAAGAATGGGTCTGTGTGGTCAGTGTGCGCAGTATAAAAAAATCCTGAAGCACGCTGTGCATAATGGAAAAAAAAAAAACTTCGACTGTGTTTTTGGTTTAAAACAGCGAATTTCTAGTGTAGTATTTTTGTATGGTATTTATGGCTATATTCTCGTTTCCTTTGTCTCATTTGATAGAATGGAAAATATATTACAGAATTAGAGATTATTTTGATTGGTTTCACGATGACAAGTACCTTGAAATTGAGCTCAAAATAGCGGAAATGATCGAGTTTTGCCGATGTTCAAGAGTAAACAAATCAAGCCACTCATCCAATACACGTCAACTGGTGAGTCCAATATTCTTTCACAAGCGCGCTGATATCATTTATACCGTTTTTACAGTGATGCAGTAGTATACATAACAGAAAACCTTATATTTTCTAGAGTAATAAAAATTCAAAATGGAGGAAGCATAAGTAAAAAGTAAGAGGGACTAGAGGACATGACTAATGAACAGATAAAATGTTATTTTAGTGCCATGAATGTCTGTCTTGTTAATTTGGACCATATTTCGAAATTGACATCTTTTGAAATTTGTGTGAAATTGCCCAAATTGCCAATTTCTGACCACTTTATTGGGTAGTTGAAATCGGTAAATGGGCGGATTGTTGTACTCAGTCGATAGAAGAGATGGACTTCTATGGAAATAGCTATGATTTTAGTGAACTGCAACATTGGAATTGGCCGAAAATAGGGGTCAAAGTGGGTGAAATCGCCCACTTTGTGACCGCTAACTTTGCGAGAACATAATTCCGCAAGTTTTCCATCAAATTTCATAATTTTGGTGTCATTATGATTAGAAAAAGATTCTCTATCATTTCATAAGAAATTTTTTTTTATTTTCGAAAGTTTTTCGACCCTGAGAACGAGTTTGGGAGAGGGCCTCTCGACCCTCAAAGGGTTAAGTGAGGAGAGGCTGTAATTTGATGAACCATAATTTGAAAGTTAGTAAATTATTCATCTAACTTTGAAGTTACTGATTAATAATGGTGATTGTATTTATATTTGAGTATAATTGTGCAGTACATGTATTCAGATTTGGAAGGGTGTGTACAGTTTAAACTTTGAAAAATCCTTTAACCTTATTAGGAATGAGGAGTTGTATTCTTACCTGATTAGTATCTGTGTATTGGCATGCAGTGGATATGTACAGTGGACCCCCGCATAATGATTTTAATCCGTGCAAGAGGGCTCATTGGTATGCGAAATAATCGGTATGCGAATGAATTTTCCCCATAAGAAATAATGGAAATCAAATTAATCCGTGCAAGACACCCAAAAGTATGAAAAAAAAAAATTTTACCACATGAAATATACATTTTCCTACACACAAAGAGAAGGATACATGCACAATAGTAGAGTAGTACATGCACAGTATATATTGTGCATGTACTAGTCTCCTAAATGAAGAATAAATGACACTTACCTTTATTGAAGATGCAGCAAGGGACTGATGAGACACTGTGTCCTGGGAGTGCCTTTTCCTCCTGAGTACTGTTAGGTCTTTTTTGGTATTTTCTTCCAGAACATGCCTTATCACACGTGTATGTCACTACGATTCTTAAATCTCTCAAACCAACCTTTTCTGGCTTTTTAAAATTTACCAATATGAGCACTAGTTCCAGGCATTTTTCCCTGATCACCTGGGTGTTAGTTGACTGGTGTGGGTTGCTCCTGGGAGACAAGATTAAGGACCCCAATGGAAATAAGTTAGACAGTCTTCGATGACACTGACTTTTTTGGGTTATCCTGGGTGGCAAATCCTCTGGTTAACTGTTTCTTGGTATATTTCAATAAGCCAACCAACAACAGTGCTACAGCAGCAGCAGACGATGCTACAGCAGCAGCAGCAGCTGACAGTGCTACAGCAGCAGCAGACGATGCTACAGCAAACAGCAGCAGCTGACAGTGCTTCAGCAGCAGCAGACGATACAGCAGCAGGGAGACAAAGCTACAGCAGCAGCAGCAAGACGATGCTACAGCAGCCGCAGACGATGCTACAGCAGCAGCAGCAGCTGACAGTGCTACAGCAGCAGCAGACGATGCTACAGCAGCAGCAGACGATGCTACAGCAGCAGCAGCAGCTGACAGTGCTACAGCAGCAGCAGACGATGCTACAGCAGCAGCAGACGATGCTACAGCAGCAGCAGACGATGCTACAGCAGCAGCTGACAGTGCAGCAGCAGCAGCAGCTGTACCACCAATAGTAGCGATGGTTGATTGGGGTTTATTATACAACCTGGCCAGCTCGGAGACACGCACTCCACTTTCATACTTATCAATGATCTTTTTCTTCATCTCTATTGTAATTCTCACCCTTATTGCTGTAGGGTTGGCACTAGAAGCTTTCTTGGGGCCCATGGTCACTAATTTTCCAGATAAAGCACCAAAAACAATGTAATAATACGAAATGTTCCGATTGTATGCTTGGATGTTACCGCGGAGGCTGGCTGGTAAACAATGCCACCGGCGGAACATGTGAGGCTGGCTGAGGGCGCACATTGGACGCGTCTCGGATGAACAGCGGTGAGCGGGTTTTTAAGCGGTATGCGAGGCAAAATTTTTGCGATTAAAGCAAGCGGTATGCGGATTAATCGTTATGTGATGCCAACGGTATGCGGGGGTCCACTGTATCTTATTGTACAGGCTTAAATGAGTTTGTATGAATAAATGATACATTATAATAATTCATACATTTGAATCTTCTTTAATATTAGTAATGATCATATAGTATTGATTAGCTAATAGTATTGTGAGTGATGAGTATCATTTGAAAACCTTACTTGTAGCCATGTGTTTAATGAAGAACAAGTGTAATACAGTGGAACATCTACTTATGAGTTTAATCCGTTCTGTGACCTTGCTCGTATCCTGAGTTGCTCGTATGCCGAGTCAATTTTCCTCATTTAAATTAATTGAAATGCAATTAATCCATTCCAGCTCCCAGGAGGCATGGCAGAATACTTAATTATTTCACTATATCAACTCTGTGACTTATTTATCTATCAAAATTCATCTAATATGATATAATAAACAATGCAAATAACATAGAAACCTGATATATACAGTGTTCCCTCGTTTTTCGTAATTAATCCGTTCCTGGAGGAGCTACTATAAACGAAATTTACGATTCAATGGGAAATGATGAATGAAACATTAACAGCATAACGCTTACCTTTATTGGAGATTCTTCTTAGTGTATGGGAGACTGGAGGAGAGAGGATTGATTGTTTTATTAGTTTTGGAAGGGGAACCCCTTCGCAGCAACACCTCAAGGTACCAATGAGCTTCTTATCTGGGGTTGCTTCTCTTCGTCTTTTCTTAATGCAAAGAACCACCTTGAAGTCACTGGAGTCCTGTTTCGCGAGAATACTGTGAGAGAGCTCTTTTCTGGCGTCTTCTATTACACTTCCATCGCTCTCCCCCTCCTACTAGCAGCAACGATTGCTGACTGCAATCTGTTGCATCTTTTCCCTGCTGAAGCTCTTGCAGCTCCTCAGTGGTGAGCTCTTCATTGTGGTCTTTCCACCAATTTCTTCCACATCCTTCCAAACTCACACCACCCCATGGACATCGCCGTGCCACAATTGAGATTTTACAACAAGAACATAGCTCATCAGGGTCAGTCCCAAACCCTTCAAAATCCCTCTTGTGGACGTAACAATCTGGCCACAAATTTTCTCTCAGGCAAGAGTTATCAAAGGTCCTGGTAGTCACTCCCTCCCAAGCCATACCTATATGGTTATGCCAATGAGGATGCTGAAGTGTTCATCATCCTCCAAAATTCCCTTAGGGTCAAGTGAGTGTCTGGTTCTCAGTCAAGCACATGTGAAACGTTGCTTTTTGTGTACGATTTTTTAAAAGTTTTGGCAGTGACCTGGCTGTCCATGGGCTGGAGGAGAGGAGTGGTATTCGGGGGCAAGAACATTTACTGTGATGAATCCAAACTCTCGAAAATTAGGTCATCCAAGTTTGGAGGATGAGCAGGTGCAGTTGTCCATTACTAGGAGGCACTTGAATCCAATTTCCTTTTCCAGGAGATACTCTTTCACACTAGGGCCAAACACTTCGTTGAACCACTCGACGAAAATTTCCCTCGTGACCCATGCCATACTATTAGATTTTCGATTTCCAAACACACAATTTACCCTTCATAACAAAAATTTGGTTTTTTCCTGAACACTCTGATATTTCATGATGGTAAACTAGTAAGGCTTCAACTTTGAAATCCCCACTAGGCAATTAGCACAGAACATTAGCATCACCCTGTCTTTCTTATGCTTGTGTCCTGCATTGCCAATTCCTCTTGTGTAATGGAAGGTCCTCTTTGGCATTTTCTTCCAAAAGAGGTCCTGTTTTCGTTCACAATTGAACACTAGTTCAGGTTCATCCTTCAGCCTCATATGTACTCCTGAATCATGGGCACATATTTTTCAGCCGCCTTGTGTGTCCAAACTGGCAGCCTCACCATGCTTAACCACACTGTGTATGCCAGTCGGTTCTTAAATCACTCAAACCAGTCCTTTGCTGCCCTTAAATTCACTCACATCATCACTAGTTTGCAGGCAATTCTTTAACCAAATCGTCATGCAACTGCCTAGCCCTTTTCACAAATAATCGAATCATACGAGTATCTCCCTGCTAATTGTTTCTCATTTATCCCACCAATAAATAACTTCTCAACCACTTCGAGTACACTGTGCCATTTCATTTTTGTTAGCATAGTAACCCCCCTTTGGCAACAACAGCAATCCTTGATTTCCTTTTTCCTTGGCCACTATGGAACATAAGGTTGTGAGTAGGTTTCTTATACAATCCTGGCCAGTTCGGCCACACTTCTACAACTTTCATGTTGTTCATGATGTTTTCTTAAATTCCAATCGTATTTTCTCACCTTCTTCACCACACAGGCTTGACGCACTAGTAGCCTTTCTTTGGAGCCATGGTAAGCTTATTTAGAGTACTTGCTTGCAAGTCACTACGCAATAAATGTGAATATCTTATGAAATATTTCGCTGGAGCACATGAGGGGGACCTTCGCTCACTGGTATAACAATGCAGACTGGCTGCCGCACCGGCTCCTGCCATGGGTATGCGTCCCCGGATGAACGAACTACTACTTTACTCGCGAGTCCTATTATAAAGGGGGGGCTCCTTGGACGTGGTGAAAGAGGCTCTTGGTCTGAGGAATTAACCTGTCGGTCTTCTTCCTCAGACCGAACCTAATTACCATTCACCCAATCTCCCCTCCCCTAATACCCATCCTCCCCCTTTTTTCCTTTCCTTCTCCTCCTCCGCACCCCTCCCTTTGCCCTCCTCTATTTTGGCCTTTGGGATATCATCCACAGGCGTCGCTAGGTTTCCTAGTAGAGGCAAGGATACCGGGGTCCATCCCATTCCGTTGAGGTTCTCTTGCGTGGCGTAGTTTGCATGGCAATCTGGATCACCTGGGATGTCCCGATCCCCCTTCTCCGGTACCCGGAGTAGCTTGAGGGTGTCTTTTGGGCGACGGGTGATCGCTGGAACCCACCTTTTCGATTTCCAGGGGGTGGTGGCCGAAGGAGGTATGCTTGTGCGGATATTCCGGACGTCCTCTCTTTAGTCCACCAAGGTAGCTCGGCAGATGTGAGTGCTATCCCATCCCGGATTTGCTGGTTTACAACTGGCATAAGGGTAGGGTATGGCAACGTGGGTTCCTGCCTGCATCTGCGCTACTAGCGGTGCTGAGGTCCTCTTGGTGCGCGGAGGGTGATTTCCCGGGGCCCTTTCATTCCGTCCTGGGAACTATTCCTCCCCGCACCCCACCTATTTTTATATTCTTTTTTATATATTTTTATTTTCTTTTTCTTCTTTCTTTTTTTTTTTCTTAAAAACAAAAAGCAAAGGAGTAACCTAACCAAGGAGAACCCAATCCATGAAACCCACTACCCCCCGGGCCCATTCTTGATACCGCACACCCCATTCTGACCCTGCCTTTTTTTTTAGACCACGTCTTCGGACACTCCTGAAGCCCCCTGTACCTCTTCTGGTGCTGTTTCCTCACGCCCGCTGCAGGTACCCTTGGCTTCGACGACTCCTTGCGATTGTCTGAACTCTGCACTTCTTTGAACTATGCTTCACGGCTTCTCCCTTTACGGTAACGGCAATTTTCAGATCACCCGCCCCTTTCACAACGCCGGTCCTACTCCTAAATGCCAAACGTCAATCCACCTGATGATGCTCCTTCGTTACCTTCCATACTACTCGCAAAAGACCGGGACCACGTCATGCACTCCCTCTCCCCGCTCCAGTTCGGACCACACAATGGACTAAATCTTTACTTTAAGACCGACTTCTTTCTTCTTTTCTGCCTACCTTTCTGACCAAAGTTAAAATGGCAAAGCGCTAGTCCTGCTTCATTGTTGGCAGAGATATTTCATTTCATGCTCTCAAGAGCGGTACGCGCATCGTCACTGTCCAGAATGCTACCAAGCTCATGATCTTTACTCATCCTTTTCGCATATAGATTACTACTCCTATCACTATTGAAAAACATCTTTCTTTCATTTCTTGTAGTGGTACTGTCCATTCAGGTCTGCCCCATACCATATGTCCAAACAGAATTTCCAGTCATGTGGCAATGAACATTCATGAACGCTGTGAACTTCCAGGATCTCCCAATCCTCACGAGTAGACACTTATGTCCTTCCTGCCCGTAGGGCGAGACGTTACCCTTGCAATGTAGCCGTTAACTTTTGACAGCCGAGAACTCCCGTCCGCCATCTGTATATGTCGGCGGACTATCGGTTCTAAAAGTTCCCCCCAACAAATTTCCCCCACCCCCACCCCGAAAGGTGATACCTACAACCGCAACAGTGTAAAATTGCTGGCTTTTTGTGGTCACCCAGGCGAAATATTGCAGATCTAAGGCCGAATGTGCCCAAGTCTGTGGTTGCCGACTGACCATTCTAATACATCTTGCACAGTCAACCTCCATCTTGGCCTTAATTGTAATGAAGCTCACCCTTTCGTACTCCCGCCGTTGCCAGGTCTACCTTTTTTTTGTAAAATGAACGTGAAATCCCGTTGCCTACAAAGAGAGAAGGTCTCCCTTATGCTATGGGCATTACACATCTCCACCTCCAAGGGGAGACTACCCCGTGTTTCTTATCCATGTTTGCAAATAACATCCACCACTTTCTGGGGGTCACCCCATCTTCTGCAGCCTCCTCTGTTGTTACCACCACCCTCCCATAGCCACTCGGACTCCGGCATCTATTCCTTTAGCTGCTCTTTGGCTCTGACGTCCCGACTAACAACTCAGTCTGTTCTCGCACATCTTCGCGTCCTTCCTCACAAGCCCCAGTATCGACAAGACCTCGTACGACACCTAATACCAATCGCCCCTCTACTTCTCAGAAGTCCAAAAAATCCACATTGCTCAAATCTTCTTTGCCCCTTCCTTCCCTTCTTCCACCTCCACACTTTACCTTTCCAGTCTCTGTGCCTAGTTCTTCCCCTCTCTCTGGCTCTATTACAAGTGTGGAGATTCACCCTGCTCCTCGTACTATGCCTTCCACCCCGTCCCCTCCCAAGTTTCTCCTCTTCTGCCACCTACCAGGTTTCTGCCTCTTCTGTCCCCCCCCCACACTTCATCTCCAATCCCTTACACTCTTTCCTTCCCCTCTACTTTGGTACAGTCCATTACTGTCCCAATCTTTACTCACCCTCCCCCTTCAATCTCCATTATGGTCTCCCATACATCTTTGAATTCAAAACACTTGAAGCCATTTCAGAATATATTGCAGAGACTAAACCTTCAATGGACACTGATTCATTTCCTGTTCCTTCTCTTCCCTCTCCTCCATCTTCACAACCCCATTCTTCGCAATGCTCCGTTCCTTCGCTGCTTGAATGTCTTCCAATGCCACCACACGTTGACTTTTCTAACCCCTCTAGTCCGTAGGTGCCTTTCCTACAGATTCCTGGTATTTTCTTCATCGCCAATCATGGCCCATTTACAGTGGAATATCCGCGGCCTCGGGGTAATCGGGGTGAGCTTCAGATGTTGCTTTCCAGGTTTTCCCCTGTTGGTGCTTGCTTACAAGAACCAAAATTACACTCGGCTGTTTTCCAACCTATCTCAGGCTATAATTTATTGTATTCTTCGGATCCTTTCTCAGATGGGACCTTTAATGAAAGTGCCCTTCTTCTACGCAATGATATTCCGTACTGTCAACTATTTGTCCATTCCTCGCTGCATTACACTGCAGCCGTATCCACTTGAATAAGTGTGTTACAATAAGTTCTTTATATTCTCTCTCTTCTCGAGCATTTCTATTCCAGACTTTTGCTTTCTTGTTTCATTCCTTACCACCACCACTTCCTGTTACTTGGTGATTTTAACCACCCACCATTTCCTCTGGGGGGGGGGGGTCTCATTGTGACTCACGATGGCTCTGTTGGAGGGCTTTTCTCGCCTCTCACCCCCCTCCATGTTTTAAATTACGGGTACTCCCACCATTTTGTCACGTATCAGTCTCTCTCTTGCATCGATCTAATCCGTCTGCTATTCTCCACTGCCCTAGACTTCACTGGTCGGTTCTTCCGGGCCTTACATGACAGCAATCATTTCCAATATTCTTACTTTATCCTTCCCTATTCAACACCTGGCCGTAAGCCCTCGATGGCTATTTGTATCAGGCAAATTGGGATATTTACTCGCTAACTCACTGCTTTTAGTGGAGGTCCTTCGTAAGCATCATGGATGAGCTCCTACACCTCTATTGACGTCTTTGATTCCACTGCTTCTCAGGCAGGCTTCTCAGTATAGTGCGTGCCTTGGTGGGTCTCTTGCTTTTGCTCGTGCAGTAGTTTGAACGTGCTGCATGGGGCAGGTTCCGGGAAATAGAAACCGCCTGAGGACTTTTTGGATTTTAAGCAGATGCGTGTGACGCTCGCCGTGTCATCCGTGAAGCTAAAGCACTTGCTGGCGAGTCTATATTTCCACATCACTCTGCTTTTCTATGATGTGCAGTCTGCAAAAATAGTGAGGGAAATCGAAGTGGGTAAATACTCTCCTGGCCCAGTCCTGTTTACGGGGTCGCTGGTGTTGATGTGCAAAATACCTCGCGACCGCTGCCATTGAAATTGGAAACATTGGTCCGTATTCCCGGGGGCTTCCCTCTATGCCCCTCGTTTTCTATCTAAAGTTCTGCCAGAGAGTTTGTACCCTTGGACTTTCTTCTCGAAGAGAAGAACAGTTATAATGTGCCTTTTACCCACTTCTATGAACCTGGTAGGCAACGCTTCGCTTGCCGTCATCGGCAGGCTGGGCCTGACGACATTATATTCGTTTGTTACAACCATTTACAATCGGTTCAAGCCCGCTGTATGTCCTCTTACACCTCTTAAACTTATTTTGTGCACAAGAGTTTCTTCCCAGCTGTGGAATCTGCAATAGTCTCCCTTTCCGCAAACTGATACTACAGGACTGATCTCCCACTATCGCCCCATCGCTCTTAGTAGTGCAGTTTGCTGAGTGATGGAACGTCTCCGTTAATCGACGTTTTAATGTGGTATTTAGAGACACACAACAGTCTCCTCCGCTAGTCAATATGGCTTTCGTAGGGCGTTCTACATAGACCCATACTACACTTGGTTAAGTATGTTGTAATGCCTTTGCGAATAATCACTCAGTTATTGCCATAGTTTTTTGACTTGATGAAGCATTATGAACAAACTTGGAGGTATAATTATTTTGGCCCAGGCCCACTCCTTAGGCCTCCGAGGAATCTACCATCTTCCTTAAGAGTTTTAACTGACAGACATTTCCGCTGTTCGTGTCAATAATTTTCTTTCCCCAGACTTCGTCCATGCTGAAGGTTTTGTCCCTCAGGGTTGTGTTCTTAGAGCACTACACTTTTTCTCCTTGCTGTAAATGATTGGCCTCGGTTCTTCCACCCAATATTTGGTCATCAACTATAGTTGATGGACTTCGGCTATTGCTTGATGGCAGGCGCTGACGTCATCTCATTGCAGTTTCTCTCCAGCATGCGGTGTCGACCATGTTTCCACTTGGGCCACTTGCATGGGTTTAAATTTTCCAGTACAAAACTCGCCCATATTAGCTTTCTCTAGATTTCTGTCATCTCCGAGCATCTTTGTTTCTCTATTGCTCCCGTATCCCCGATACGGATACAGTCAGGTTCTTGGCCTTTCTTAGACAGGAGGTTTATCCTGGAAACCTCACATTTACTCTCTGAAGGCAACTTGTCACCGCCGGTAAACCTTCTTAAAACCCTTGTCATCTTTCTGGGGAGCTGATCGTTCGAACTCTGCTTCACTCCATTCCGCCCTCGTTTTTATCGAACTCGATTATGGTGACCAGATTTATGCAGCGGCATCTCCTGCTACTCTCTTAGACTTAACCCCATCAAATCACCAAGGATTACGTTTGTGCCTTGGTGC
>NC_069404.1:87211597-87230940 GCF_026875155.1 Cherax quadricarinatus
TTACAAAATTATGCTTCGTGAATTTTGATGTGTCAGCGATATTTACAAATCGGCGATTTTGCCGACTTTGACTCCCATTTTAGGCCAATTACATTATTCCAGTCCACCAAATTCTTAGCTATTTCACTAGTATTACTTCTATTCTATCAATTGAGCACAAGAAATCACCCAGTCAACTGTTTCAACTACAAAATAAAGTGATCGGAAATTGGTAATTTGGCCAATTTAACACAAAGTTCAAAATACTCCATATTTCAAAATAGGGTCCAGAATAAACAATGCAGGCATTCCTGACATTAAACTAACATTTCCTCTGTTCATTAGTTATGTTTTCAGGCTTTACAAATGAATTCCATTTTGATTTTTTATTCACATAATGAATTTTTATTCAAACCAAAAAATAGAAGATTTACTCTTATGCAATATTGTAATAATTGTATAAATATCATCACCACATTTGTGAATGTATATTAGACCCACCAGCTGGTGTGTATTAGACGTGTGAGGTCGTTTGTTTACTCTTGAACATCGGCAAAAATTTAACATTTCCGCTACTTTGAGCTCAGTTTCAAGCCATTTCCAGTACTAAAACCAATCAAAATCATCTCTATTTCTGTAATATGTCTTCCATTCTCTCAAATGAGACCAAGAAATCACAAATACAATTATAAAAAACATACGAAAAAACACTGCCAAGTCGCTGTTTTAATCGAAAATCACGGTCTCGTTTTTTTTTCTCTCATTATACACTGTGTGCTGCAGGAATTTTTTATGTGGTGCACACATACCACATAGATGTATTCTCTCATATCTAGACCCAAATTTACCACTCACAGCTTATCAGAGCGAGCTGAGCTCATGGCGTAGATCTACAGTTTGGACCCTCAATGTAAAACCATAGATCTACGGCACGGACCCTGAAAGGGTTAAGATTAGGAATAATTAGCACTTGTCCATTGGTTTAACATGCAATGTGATGGTAGGCACAATTGTGCCTGGAAAAAGATAATTCTGTCTCAAGTTATTGATTTTACTGATATGTATTGGTATACTAGAAATAGAACTAGCTATGATTAGGAAATTATAACTGAATATTAGAGGAAAGGTAAATGATAGAAATGCCACAACTGTGCCATACGGTATACATGAGGATATACATACATGTACTACAAAATTCATATGGTACTGGGATGTTGTTATAATCAAAACCAACTGCTAAACCCACTAGGGTCAGATATTAGGATGAACAAGGTTCATTGAGGATAATAAGGTACAAGTATTAATAAGGAAGCTTTAATAAAGTGGCAATACCATAAGAAAGAAGCAACGTCAAATAAGACAACTTAAAAAATAAGTACATTTCCACTACTGTACACAAATTCCTCTGGGGAAAATTTTAATAAAAGTAATAATTCATTATGAGATGTGTTGTAATTGTCCTGATTGAATGTAAAGTGAAAGTTTTCCTTTAAATAAAAAAAAGGCAGAAAGAAGTATAGATTGTTAGATGAATTATTAGCAGCATTAGCCTAAATTTATGAAAACAATGCTGAATTAATCAAAGAAACAATGAGCTGCAAGTGAGCCTCAGGTAGGGGAAGAAAAATATGTAAGACGAGCTAAAGGGTGGTGCATTAAGGTATCTGTGAATACAAACAGCTTTATCCATGGAGGTAAAGAAGGGAATGTATGAGTATAGTGGTACCAACATTATTAATATGGGTGTGAAGCATGGGTTGTGAATGTTGCCAGGAGGAGGAGGTTGGAGGCAGTGATGTGTCTTGTGGCAATGTGTGGCGTAAATATTTTGCTGAGAATTCATAGTTTGGAAATTAGGAGGTGGTGTGGAGTTACTAAAAGTATTATTCAGAGGGCTGAGGAGAGGTTGTTGAGGTGGTATGGTCATATAGAGAGGATGGAGCAAAATAGGATGATTTGGAGGGTATATAAATTTGAAGTGGAGGGGAGGAGGGATATGGGTCTTCGTAGGCAAGAATGGAGGGAGTGGGTAAAAGGGGTTTTGTGTGCAAGGGGCCTGGACATGCAGCAGGCATGTGTGTATTAGATAGGAGTGGCGACAAATGGTTTTTGGGACTTGATGAGCTGTTGGAGGGTGAGTAGTGTAATGTTTTGTGAAGGGATTCAGGGAAACCAGTTAGCTGGACTTGAGTCCTGGAGGTGGAAAGTACAGTTCCTGCACTCTACCAGAGGGGCTTGGGATATTTATTGTTTAGAGTGACTTCTAAACTGTTGCATCTGTGTACCTCTGGCAAGACAGTGATAGCATGAATGATGGTGAAAGTTTTTTTTTTTTTCGGGTCACCCTGCCTCGGTGGGAGATGGCCAGCATGTTTAAAAAAAAAAAAAAGAGGAACGATAGATAAAGACAGGGAAGGGGGAAAAAGGGAATGTATGAGAATACAGTAGGGCCCCCACTTATACAGCAGGTTAGGTTCCAGGCTACTGCTGTAAAGCGGAAATTGCCATAAAGTGGAACTAGGTAACAAGTTTACACTAACATATATTAAGTTAGCAATAGAACTAGGCATTAAAAAACAATAAAAAAGTAAAATACAGGAGGGCCCCGCTTTACAGCGTTTCACTTTACGGTGTTCCGCTAATACGGTCATTTCAAATTATGACCAAAACTCGCTATACGGCTCCCCCCACCTGACTTTCTAATACGGTCACCGCGCCCCACCCTGTTTGTTTACATTCTTCGTGAGCTAAGTAAGCACTAAGTCTCTCCATTTTGTCTGGAAACTCCAAAATTTCAAATGTTTTTAAAAGTTATTTCATATTTTATATAGTATACTCTGATAATTATACTTATGTATACCTGTACTTAAATAAACTTACATACTGTGCTGGCATGCAGGTACACATTAAAATCAGTAAGAGTGTCTTATGTCTCCAGACGTCATATTAGTAATGATAATAATAATCATCGAGTCTCATTTAAATGTCGTATATTACGTTAAATACACATTTTCATTAATCCATCCATGATATTTTTTTCAAAATTATATAATAAACACGATACATAACATAAAAAGATGATAAATACACCCTACAATAGAATAAATAAACAAATATGAGATGTGGTAGCCAGATAACTTGTACAAGTGATGCCAAGAATAACATTTTCTCTAATCTAACATAAGAGAAAATGTGTTACTGGGGGTAACTGTAGAAAATTATTCCTTTCGTATATATGTAAGTAAGTTTATTCAGGTATACACAAATACAGTTACATAGATTATCATACATAACAGCATATGTGTAGAGAACCTAGGATAACCCAAAAAAGTCAGAGTGACTTATTTCCATTGCCTTCACTCAGAGCATCATTTCTTCTCAAAATGATGTTACATGAGAATGGGAGTGTTCTTCTTTATTTATTCTACCGTATCAATGTAGAGACAACCTGTACACAATGTAACTTGTACACAAACCAGACGTGTACACTTCGTTTACAAAACTTACCTTCGCCTGGTTTGTTTACATAACTCTGCGCCTGTCCTCTCTCATGCACTCATTCTTTCTCTCATTTATTCGTTTTATCTCATTTACTTACTCCTGACCCTACATTAAGACTACAAATATTTTAAGGTAAGTAATGAGTGAACTGTATATACATTTTATCGCTCTGGGATGCTTAAATGTAATAGAATACGTATTATGTGTAGGTGGGTTGGCCTGGTATGGTAGCCCGGCTGACTACCATACATACCACACTTGATTTTTTACAATAAATACTACTCATCTCGCCCTATATTTTAAGGTAAGTATGAGTGAAACTGTACATACATTTTATCGCTCTGGGATGCTTAAATATCATAGAATTGTATGTGTGGGTGGGGTGGCCTGGTATGGTAGCCTGGCTGACTACCATACATACCACACTTGATTTCTTGCAATAAATACTACTTGTCTCACCCTAGATTAAGACTATAAATATTTTAAGGTAAGTAATGAGTGCACTATGTGTGTATTGTACTTTTTTATTGTTTTTTGATGCCTGGTTCTATTGCTAACTTAATATATGTTAGTGTAAACTTGTTATCTAGTGTTTGTATGCATTTGTAAGTGGAAAAAAAGGGTGTTCCACTTTACGGCGGTTTCCGCTTTGCGGCGGTAGCCTGGAACCTAACCAGCCGTATAAGTGGGGCCTTCCTGTACACATATAGTACACTCATTACTTACCTTAAAATATTTGTAGCCTTAATGTAGGGTGAGATGAGTAGTATTTATTGTAAGAAATCAAGTGTGGTATGTATGGTAGCTAGCAAACAATAGTAGCTACGACAACCCAACTCCAGGTGATTTTTTAGTGGCAGGAAACGAAAAAAGAAAATGGAAGGAAATAACAAAAATAGTCCACCACCTTGGAGCCTTGTTGGACTGGAGGCGCAGCCAGTGGCCACCCATGGCCCTCCAGAATTATTACAACTACTGATGCCAATAACAAAATCCCCCCAACAAACACAGAATACAACCTCGTTCATATTTGCTAATATACAGGGCCTTAAGCCATCCACCAACAACAAAATACCTTTTATCAGTGGACTTCTAGTGGAGTTCTAATGCAATGTTTGCAGCCTTCACAGAGACTCACACAAAAGATCACTTTGACAGTGAAATATGGATAAGTGGTTACAACCTTTTTAGATGCGACAGAAAAAAACAGGCAACAAGGGGGGGTTGGCCTGTATGTCAAAGAGTCCCTATCTGCACGGAGTTGCTGAACACCACAAATGAGGTAGTTGAAGTTCTATCAATAAAGATCGAGAACCAAAACCTAGTCATTGTGGTTGTATACAAGCCACCAGATGCAACCTCCCAACAGTTCAAGGAACAGCTACTGAAAATCGATTACTGTTTGGAAAACCTTCCAGCTCCATCCCCAAACATCTTACTGCTTGGTGATTTCAACCTAAGGCATACAAAATGGAAGAATGTAGCAAATAATGTTATAGCTGAAACAATCCCCGGAGGTAGTGCAGATGAAAGGTCACACACACATGAGCTACTAAGTCTCTGCGAAAAACACACCTTAAGCCAGCAGATAGTGGAGCCAACAAGACTAGAAAACACACTTGACCTTATCTTCACAAATAATGAGGACCTGATAAGAGACATAAGAATATCAAAAACAATCTAATCGAAGTCCAGACGTACATGCATAGGGGTCCTGAACAACAGAATGCATGTATCTGTGAAGGTGTCTTCACAAAATACAATTTCAACAACAAGAACATCAACTGGGACCAGGTAAACCATGTCCTAAACGAAACATGTTGGGAAGATGTCTTAAATGACATGGACCCAAACCATTGCCTTGAAAGGATCAACTGCCTGGTAGCCGAAGCATGTTCTAGGCATATTCCCCTAAGAAAGAAGAAGAGCAGGAGTAAACTGGAGAGAAAAAGACGCTCCCTCTACAGAAGACGACGAAGAGTCACTGAGCTCCTCAGGAGTGCTAGAATATCTGATACACGAAGGGAGGCGCTGACCAGGGAAGTGGAAAACTATCGAAACTTAAGCTAAATGACTCTTACAGGAACCAGGAGAGGCAGGAGGAGCTTAAAGCTATTAGTGAAATTAAAAGAAATTCAAAATATTTCTTTTCATATGCCAAAAAACAAGGCAAATACCACATCTAGTATCGGGCCTTACTCAGACAGGATGGGACTTACACAGACGACAACAAGGAAATGAGTGAAATATTGAAATCCCAGTACGACTCTGTGTTTAGTGAACCACTAATCGGTCTGAGGATCGACGACCCAAATGATTTCTTCATGAATGAGCCTCAAAACTCCATATAAAATGTATGCCAGATTTCCGACATTACCCTAACTCCGATAGATTTCGAAAAAGCCATTGACAACATGCCTATGCACTCAGCCCCGGGCCAGACTCGTGGAACTCTGTTTTCATTAAGAACTGCAAGAAACCCTCTCGCGTGCCCTAAGTACACTATGGAGGAGGAGCTTGGACATGGGTGAAATTCCACAGTCACTTAAAACAACGGATATAGCCCCACTCCATAAAGGTGCAGCAAGCATTAGCTAAGAACTATAGACAATAGCTCTGACATCCCACATCATAAAAAATCTTTGAAAGAGTGCTAAGAAGCAGGATTGCAAATCACCTGGATTCCCAAAATCTGCACAATCCAGGGCAACATGGGTTCAGGGCAGGTCGCTCCTGCCTCTCACAACTACTGGATCACTATGACATGGCCTTGGATGCACTGGAAGAAAATCAGAATGCAGATGTAATATACACAGACTTTGCAAAAGCATTTGACAAATGCGATCATGGCGTAATAGCCCATAAAATACGTGCTAAAGGAATAACTGGGAAAGTGGGGAGATGGATCTTCAACTTCCTAACAAATCGAACACAAAGAGTAGTGGTCAACAGAGTTAAATCGGAGGCTGCCATAGTGAAGAGCTCTGTTCCACAAGGCACAGTACTCGCCCCCATCTTATTCCTTATCCTCATATCAGACATAAACAGAGATATACACACATCATGGCGTAATAGCCCATAAAATACGTGCTAAAGGAATAACTGGGAAAGTGGGGAGATGGATCTTCAACTTCCTAACAAATCGAACACAAAGAGTAGTGGTCAACAGAGTTAAATCGGAGGCTGCCATAGTGAAGAGCTCTGTTCCACAAGGCACAGTACTCGCCCCCATCTTATTCCTTATCCTCATATCAGACATAAACAGAGATATACACCACAGCACCGTATCATCCTTTGCGGATGATACTAGGATCTGCATGAGGCTGTCATCTGCTGAGGACGCGGTTAACCTCCAAGAAGATATAAACAAAGTTTTCCAGTGGGCAACGGTAAAACAATATGATGTTCAATGGGACAAATTCCAACTACTCCGTTATGGAAAACTGGAGGAGATAATAACTAGAACAGAGTATACTACTGACTCCGGCCATACAATAGAGCGGAAAAATAATGTAAGGGACCTGGGAGAGTAGTAATGTCTGAGGATCTCACTTTCAAGGATCACAACAGTGCCACGATCGCACGTGCAAAGAAAATGATAGGATGGATAATGAGAACTTTCAAAACGAGAGTGCCAAGCCCATGATGATCCTTTTCAAATCACTTGTTCTCTCTAGGCTGGATACTGCTGTACATTAACATCTCCATACAAAGCAGGTGAAATCGCAGATCTAGAGAGTGTACAGAGATCCTTTACTGCACGTATAAGTTCTGTCAAGCACCTTAACTACTGGGAATGCTTGGAAGCACTTGACTTGTACTCGTTGGAACGCAGGAGGGAGAGATATATCATAATCTACACTTGGAAAATCTTGGAAGGAATGGTCCCAAATCTGCACACAGAAATCACTCCCTACGAAAGTAAAAGACTGGGCAGGCGATGCAAAATGCCGCCAATAAAAAGTAGGGGCGCCATTGGTACACTAAGAGAAAACACCATAAGTGTCCGGGGCCCAAAACTGTTCAACAGCCTCCCATCAAGCATTAGGGGAATTGCCAATAAACCCCTGGCTGCCTTCAAGAGAGAGCTGGACAGATACCTAAAGTCGGTGCCGGATCAGCCGGGCTGTGGCTCGTACGTCGGACTGCGTGCGGCCAGCAGTAACAGCCTAGTTGATCAGGCCCTGATCCATCGGGAGGCCTGGTCGTGGACCGGGCCGCGGGGGCGTTGATCCCCGGAATAACCTCCAGGTAACTCCAGGTAGCCAGGCTACCACACCAGGCCACCCCACTCACACATAATATTCTATGACATTTCAATTTCCCAGAGGGATAAAATGCATATACAGTTCACTCATTACTTACCTTAAAATATTTGTAGTCTTAATGTAGGGTCAGAGGTGAGTAAACAAGATAAAATGAATAAATGAGAGAGAGAGAGAGAGTAAGTACATGAGAGAGGACAGGCGCAGAGTTCCGTAAGTAAACCAGGTGTACGTTGTGTACAAGTTGTCTCCACATGTAACACCATTTTTAGTAGAAATGATGCTCTGAGTGAAGGCATACAAAAGGAATAATTTTCTACAGTTGCCCCCAGTAATATTGTAGTATGCACATTTTCTCTGATGTTGGACTAGAGAAAACATTATTCTTGCCATCACTCATACAAGTCGTCTAGCTACCACATCTCATGTTTGTTATTTTTTTCTACTATGGGGTGTATTTATCATGTTTATGTTATGTATCGTGTTTATTATATAATTTTGAAAAAATATCATAGATGGATTAATTAAAATGTGTATATTAACGTAATATATGACATTTAATGAGACTCGGTGATTATTATTGAGTATTATTATCATTACTAATATGGCGTCTTGAGACATAAGACACCCCTACTGATTTTAATGTGTATACTTGTGCATCAGCAGTGTGTGTAAGTACATGTATATTTAGGTACAGGTATATGTAAGTATAATTATCTGAGTAGTATATATAAAATATGAAATAACTTTTAAAAACACTTCAAATTTTGGAAAGTTTCCAGACATAATGGAGAGATGTGGTGCTCATGGAGCTCATAAGAACATAAGAAAGAAGGAACACTGCAACAGGCCTACTGACCCATGCGGAGCAGGTCCATGTCCCCTCCCCGGATTAGCCCAATGACCCACCCAGTCTGGTCACCTCCACTCAAGGAAGGAGCACAGCACCAGACCCAGCAGCACAAGCTAGTCAGGTCCAACTCACACCCACTCATGTATTTATCTAACCTATTTTTAAAACTACACAACGTTTTAGCCTGAATAACTGTACTCAGGAGTTTGTTCCACTCATCCCCAACTCTATTACCAAACCAGTGCTTTCCTATATCCTTTCTGAATCTGAATTTTTCCAACTTGAAACCATTGCTGCAAGTCCTGTCTTGGCTGGAAATTTTCAGCACGCTATTTACATCCCCTTTATTTATTCCTGTTTTCCATTTATACACCTCGATCATATCCCCCCTAATTCTACGTCTTTCGAGAGAGTGCAGATTCAGGGCCCTCAGTCTATCCTCATAGGGAAGATTTCTGATACATGGGATCATCTTTGTCATCCTCCTCTGTACGTTTTCTAGAGCATTTATATCCATTCTGTAATACGGTGACCAGAACTGAGCAGCATAGTCTAAATGAGGCCTAACCAATGATATATAGAGTTGAAGAACAACCTGAGGACTTATATTATTTATACTTCTAGATATGAAGCCAAGAACTCTGTTAGCTATTGCGAACACTAATGCACTGTTGTCTTGGTTTTAGATTACTGCTAACCAGAACTCCTAAATCCTTTTCGCAATCAGAAGTATTAACCCTTAAACGGTCCAAACAGATCGACGCTCAAATTCGTAGTGCTACAAAATTAGATCTACTTTTTTTTACATATTTTCAAATATAACAAAAAAAAAAAAGTAGATAAAAGATTTTTTTACACATTTTCAAATGTAAAACAAAAAAGAAGATCTACATTTTTTTACATACTTTCAGATGTTGAAAAAACGTATATATACGTTTGGACCATTTAAGGGTTAAGATCTACATTATTTAGTTTATGTGGCATGGTTATTTACCTGTCCAACATTTAGAACTTTGCATTTGTCAATATTAACCCTTTCAGGGTCCGTCCCGTAGATCTACGGCTTCACATTGAGTGTCCAAACTCAAGATTCTAGCACTGTAAAATTTAGTGCAAAAACGCTCATAGACCTACATGTGAGAGAACGGGTCTACGTGGTGGGTGTGCACCATAAACAAAAAATCTAGGCGCCCGCATAGCATTGTGGGAACACCGGCTCGGTTACCCTTGTTCACCATGCCTTGTCGCAAGGCAGCTCTCACTCCAAGAAAAATTGGGACTCTCCTGTTCCTATCTGATAGTTCTGACAGTGATGGAAGTGGAAATGAAGATGAATTCATTGGCTTTGATCAGTTAGTGACTGAAAGGAATGACCAGGATATCGATAATTCAAATTCAAAGTTTATTCTCTATAAGGATTACAATGCTGAGTTTACAGAATTTGGTTATTGTGTGGTTTACATGTAGTAAAATAATGATTACAGAGTGTACCACTAGAACACCTAGCATGGCTAGGCATTTCGGGCAGACTTAGTTTAATTCTTAATTTTAAAATATTACAAATTATGAGGTAAGTTGGTATTATGGCTAAGTGACTAAATACTATTTGTGAGTTTAGCAATGTGAATGCTTTTGTTTTGGCACAGTACATAGTTTCAGTATTGGAGTATCACAGGATTCATTATTTAAAGATTGAGATTAAAATTTCTGTTTATGGTCAAATGGGTGAGTGAGTGTAAGTGTGAACCACCAGGTGGTTTTTGTGTAGTTAGTTGACGGGGTGTATCAGGGAGATAAGAGTTTTCTAATGGTAGTTTTGAAGGTGATGAATGTGTCTGCAGTTCTAGAGTTCTCAGGTTTGGGTGTTCCAGATTTTAGGGCCTTTGACATACATTGAATTTTTGTAAAGGTCGGACACGGGGAATGTCGTAGAGATGTTTGTGTTGGTGTTATGCCTGTGGGGTCTGTCACAAAATATCAAGAAAGCATTTTAGGTCAAGGTTGATATTGGAGTTTAAGGTCCTGTAGATGTAGATTGCACAGTAGTAAGTGTGGGGTGTACTGAACAGGGAGTAAGTTTAGATCTATGAAGAGTGGGGGGGGGGTGGTTTGCCAGGGATGGGATTTAGTGATTATTCTTATTCAGCTTTTTGTTGGGTTTTTATTGGCTTTAGGTGTGTTGCTGCAGTTGATCCCCAAGCACAAATAGCATAGGTGAGGTATGGATTAATAAGTGAGGGTTATAGTGTGGGGAAGGGCATTTTGCGGTACGTAGTATCGTATTTTGGGGAGGGATCCCAACCTTTTTTGGATACTTTTTTGGTTTATGTGTTGGATATGGGTGCTGAAATTCAGGTTGTTGTCAAGGTTAGGCCTAGGAATTTGCCCTCATTGTGTCTGGTAATTAGATTTGTTGTCGATCTTAATGTTAATTTGTGCATCTCTGCTCTGCTACCAAAATAATATAGTAGGTTTTGTCAGTGTTAAGCGTTAAGTTTATTGGCTGTATCCAAGCGATATTTTGATCAGCTCCTCGTTAACAATGGTGTTGAGGGTGGCAAGATTAGGGTGAGAGATGACATAAGTCGTGTCGTCAGCAAAGAGAATGGGTTTCGGGTTGTTGGGATACGTTTGGAAGATCATTGATGTATATGAGGAAGAGCAGGGGACCAAGGACATTCCCTGCGGAACTCCAGTATCAAGTGGCCGTGTTGTTGATGCTGTGTCTTTAATGGTGACATTAATGATACCTATTAATAAGGTAAAATTTGAAATAAGCAAGCGCATTTGGCCCCTAATACCGTAGTGGGCAAGTTTGTGGAGTAGGATGTCGTGGTCTACTGTGTCAAAAGCTTTTTTTTAGGTCAATAAAAATTCCTAGTGGATATTCCTTATTTTCCAATGCTGTGTAAAACAGATCTAGGGATTTTTATGATTGCATCATTAGTGCTTTTATTTTTCCTGAAACCAAATTGGCAGGGTTGAGTATGTTTTGTGCCGTTTATAAATGAATATAGTCTCTTGTGCACGAGTTTCTCAAAGATTTTGGATAGCAATGGTAAGTTTGATATTGGCCTATAGTTGTTTAAGTCTGTAGGGTCACCACCTTTATGTATTGGTGTAACCCTTGCCATCTTGAGTAGTTTCGGGAAGGTGCTAGTTTCTAGTGACTTGTTAAAAAGTAATGAAATAGCATGCGAAAAGGACATGGGACGCTCGCTTGTACAGTAATGGTGGGACATGAGACAGATTCCCTGAGTTATTTTTAAGTGACTTCCTTGGGCTCAGTTGGTGCAAGATAGAAGGAATTTGGGAAATTCCCATCTAGGTAGTCCCCGGCATGGGCATTGGTATGTGGGATTTTATTGGCGAGATTAGATCCTATGGTTTTTAGAAGAAGTCGTTTATCTTGTTAGCTGTGTCAGTGGGATGTAGTGGTGTTTCATTAGGTTTAGTTAGGACAATATTCTTGTTTTTTTTCAGTTTGTGGGTCCCTAGAATCTGAGGGAGTGTTTTCCAGGTCTTTTTTATATCTCCTCTAGTGTCTGTGAATCTACTGGAGTAGTATAGTTGTTTGGCTTTCTTTATTACTTTGGTGAGAACTGATGAATAGTGTTTAAGAATACCCTTTGTGTATTAAGCCCTGTCTATATTGCTTTTCATATTGGTGTTTCTTGTCAATGGATTTCAGAAGGGTGCGGGTTTTAGTCATGGGAAACGAAGCTGTTTGTTTGTGTTTCTGTTTCGTTTTTATAGGACAATGTTTGTTGTATAGTCTAAGTAATTTGTTAAGAAAAATGTCTGTCCAGTCATCAATTTCCATTGGCCCTGGAGAATTCTGTAGGCAGTCAACAGTCTCAAAGGTCAGCTGTAAAACTTCCTTATGAGGCCTCGTCATGGAGTCTAAATGAGACTTTGTTGCATTCAAGTGGTGGTTTACTAATGTTTGTCAGGAGGAAGTTAGGGTAGTGGTCTGTAGTGCTATCTGTGATTATTCCTGATTTAAGGGGGGCTAGTATATTGGTCCATATGTGGCCTATTATGGTTGCACTTGTCTCGTGAGCTGGTTCGTTTTAGTTATTGTTGGTATGAGAAGTGTGTTGTTCATATTGTTGATGAAAACAGTTACAGGCTGATCATCTAGTATGCCAAGGTTGATGTTGAAGTTTCCAGCTAAGAGAAGGTGGTGCTTATTCATTTGTCTGTTTGTTATTAGTGACTTTAATTTCTCACTGAAATTTGAGATGTTTGTGTGAGGTATCCGGTAAATGGCACCGATTGTTATAGGTGTCTTGAGGTTTTTTGCAGTAAAATTAGCATAAATGTATTCCCCATATTCATCACTAAAGCAAGTGGTGCTAATACAAGATAACTGTGGGCACTCATCAGTCACGGTCGGTTGTACCTCAATGAAAGAGAAAACTTTTATTTTTGCATGGCCAGACCTCTGACTTCAGTAATTATGATGATAGTGATGTGGATTGTGATTTTATTGCTCTTGACGATCATTCGAGTAGTGATAGTGAGGAATCATATTCACCAGTGAAGCGTCGGTATGTACGCCGCCGCACGCTCGGGTAGTGTACCCTATGCCGTGCCCAGGGGACGGAGTACATCCCGGAGTACATCCCGTGGCCCTACACCAGGTATAGACAGTGATAGTGAGGATGATGTGCTACACTTGGCATGGATAGACCACAGGCATCACTAGATGGTGGTAGTGGTGATGGTAGTGCCACGGCCATGCGTGACTCACCAGCCCAGGCTGGGACCCACGCTGCTGACTTCGCAGTTCAAGGACAAAGCAGAGCGTCAGGCACCAGCCCACCACAACCACAACTACCTGCACAACCAGCCTATGATGTCCAGTATCCACCAGCAAACCGTATCTGGGATTGGCAGCAAAATCCCAATTTTGTTCCCAAGCTCCACCACTTTGATGACTCTGAAAGTAGAATGCTACCAACTTGTCCCCTTAGAAACACTGCAAATGAACTGGAATTCTTTGAATTATTCTTTGACAGCCATTGATGGAAACTATTGTCAGGGAAAGTAATAAGTATTTGGAGTACACCATGGAAAATTTACGATCATATCACCACAGCAAGACTACACCAGTGGAAAGAGACGACTGTTGCAGAAATGTATTTGCTTTTTGCAACAAAAAATGTTATGCCTCATGTCTATAAGCATAATAAAAAAGGGCATATGTGTCCCAGATCGGCTAATTTCTACCCCAGTCTTCAGGGGAAATCATCCAGTGAACAGGCTTATCTTACTGTACATATGTTGCACTTCTCTGAAAAAACCAGGCCTGACAGAAGTGACAGGTTATACAAGATTAGAAATGTTTTTATGTATCTCAAAAAAAAGTTCAGCTTATACTTTTACCATTCAAGAATCTTGTAATTGACGAGTCTTTGATTTTGTTCAAAGGTAGGCTGTCATTCAAGCAGTATATACCGAGCAAGAAGAAACGCTTTGGTATAAAAAACTGTTTGTACTCTGTGACTTTTGACAGTGGCCTGGTATTGGATATTGTTGTATACATGGGAAGTAAAACTTTAAAAGATCCCAAAGATGTTATTGGGATCTCGGGGTGAAGTAGTGAGAAGCATGATGGCACCTTATCTTGGTAAGGGGCATACATTATATACCAAAAAACTGGTACACAGCCCATTACTCAGTGATTTCTTGCGATGTGAACAAGACAGTTGTGTGTGGCACAATGTGTTCTAATCGTAAACATATGCCCAGGCTCAACGCAGGTGCTCGTGGTGATGACGTGCACATGTTTACTCCCAATGACATCATGGCATTACGGTGGCATGACAAACGAGTGTCACATTGTTGACAACCATTAACCATAATGAATGCAAGACAGGGGCCCAAAGTTGATCGAGTGACTAATGAAAACGTATTCGAAAAAACCAGTGACAGTGATTGATTATACACAAAACATCGCTTGGTTGACAAATGTGACATGCAGATTGGCTTTGTTGATTGTGTTCGTAAAAGTTACAAGTGGTACATAAAACTTTTCTTCCATCTCATGGACATTTTCAATGCTCAATGCATATAATATGTACCAAATGAAGATGGAACAGGGCCACTGTATGGTGAATGTTGTTTGTCTGTTGTCAGACAACTCATAATGAAGTACCAGGTAAACAACTGCTATTTCAACAAGCTCCCCGAACTCCTCAGGATTTTACCAAGTGTTTGAGGAGGGAAGGTGATCATTTCATAATACAGCTTCCTTCAATCAGAAGAAATTTGCTCAGAAGAGATGCATCGTTTTGTGCACAAACAAAACAAAAGGCAACAAAGACACAAAGACAAATCGGTTTATGTGTGAGGAATGTAAGGTACCTCTGTGCATGGTGCCTTGTTTCAAGGAGTTCCACAGGCTCCAGCAGTTCTAAACCATGTCCCGTGATTGTAAATATGTAAATATATGATAGAAAATTAGTATTATACAAGATTTGTGATGTTTATTGTAATAAACAACAGTGGTAAACAATAATATGATAACTTTAGTGCGGTTATTGTGTTCAATACAGTGAGTTTATATATATACATTATATACAGTATTGGTCTCTCAGGCCCCAGATGTTAGTAGGAAAAGAAAAAAAATTGGAAAAGAAAAGAAAAAACTACAAAAACTGCTAAATAAAGTAATGCGCGTATTTGGAAATCGTCGATGTTGCCGCCACCAGGTCATTTTGGACAAACTTCTCGGCACTGTATCTCGGTAAGTACTGATCAGAATTTTTTTTTTTTGTCTTATTACCTTCACAAAAAATATGCTCTTTAATTCTGTAAGAAAAAATAATTTTTTTTTTTTTTTCAAAAGTTCTTGGACACTGGAGCACCACTTCAGATTTTGGCCTTGGACCCTGAAGGGGTTAAACTGCATCTGCCACTTCTCTGACCATTGCATCAGTCTATTCAAATCATCCTGGAGTGCTCTAGTGTCCTCATTAGAATGAAATGGACGGCCTATTTTGGTGTCATCAGCAAATTTGCTTATGTCGCTATTTATTCCGTCCTCTATGTCGTTTATGTAAATTGTGAACAACAACGGGCCCAACACTGACCCCTGAGGAACAGGGACACCATAAAGCGGAGCCCTGCTGTATAGTGGTACCAACACTTTTATATGGGTATGAAGCATTGGGTTGTGAATGCTGCAGTGAGACTGCTGTCACATTAAAATAGTATATACAGCCTCTCCTCACTTAGTGATGTACTTGTTTACCGATGCCTCGGGCTTATGATGGGCTCTCTGACCAGTATTCATACCTAAGTAATGTATATTAGAGCTGATTTCCTCTATTCTGTTTTTTCAGTATACAGTAAACTACTGTATAAACATAAAAATATACCAGAAATGTTACAAATGGTGTAAAGGTGACATTAACCCTTTCAGGGTCCGTCCCGTAGATCTACGGCTTTACGTTCAGGGTCCAAACCGTAGATCTACGCCATGAGCTCAGCTCACTCTGATAAACTGTGAGTGGTACATTTGGGCCTAGATATGAGTGAATACATCTATGTGGTATGTGTGCACCACATAAAACAGATCCTGCAGCACACTGTGTATAATGAGAGAAAAAAAATATAATCATGATTTTTCGATTAAAACAGCAACTTTGCAGTGTTTTTTCGTATGTTTTTTATAGTTGTATTTGCGATTTCTTGGTCTCTTTTGATAGAATGGAAGAATATTACAGAATAGAGATGATTTTGATTGGTTTTAGCACTGGAAATGGGCTTGGAAACTGAGCTCAAAGTAGCAGAAATGTTAAATTTTTGCGTATTCAAGAGTAAACAAAACGACCTCAAAACGTCTAATACACGCCAGCTGGTGGGTCTAATATACATTCACAAATATGGTGATGATATTTATACAATTATTACAGTATTGCATAACAGTAAATCTTCTATTTTTTGGTGTGAAAAAAAATTCATTGGAATAAAAAATCAAAATGGAATTTTTTTGGGTAAACCCTCAAAACATAACTAATGAACAGAGGAAATGTTAGTTTAGTGCCAGGAATGCCTACTTTGTTCATTCGGGGACCCTATTTTGAAATTGGAATATTTGAACTTTGTGTTAAATTGGCCAAATTAACAATTTCCGATCACTTTATTTTGTAGTTGAAACAGTTAACTTGGCGATTTCTTGTGCTCAATCGATAGAATAGAAGTAATACTAATGAAATAGTAAAAATTTGGTTGATTGGAATAATGTAATTGGCCTAAAATGGGAGTCAAGTCGGCAAAATCGCCGTTCATAAAAAATCGCTGACACATCAAAATTCGCGGAGGGGCATTTAAATTCGTAAAATTTTTCCCCCAAATTTCGTACTTTTTGTTTTATTTCCTTCACAAAAAGATCTCTACGATTTCATAAGAAAAAATAACAAATTTTTTTTTTTTTAAATTCTTGGACACTGGTGTGTGACTCCAGATTTGGGCCTTGGACCCTGAAAGGGTTAAAACAATATCAGTCATGGTTGAGACAAGTTCACTACCATTATACAGGTCTCCCTCCACATTCGTGAGGGTTAGGGGATCAAGAACCTTGCGAATGTTGAAAAATCATGAATGTTTGGTGCACAAATATATTGTAGGGAAATATGTATAATGATAGCATTTCCTTAGCCTAACACTACTGCTCCCTTAACCCTTTGACTGTTGCAAGCCCCTTTCTGAAACTCATTCTATGCCGCAAAATTTTTGGAAAAAAAAAAAAAATTTTTCTTATGAAATGATAGAGAATCTTTTCCCAATGGTAATGACACGAAAAGTACGAAATTTCGTCAAAAACTCACGGAATTATGCTCCTGCGAAGTTTACAGTCTCGGCGACATACACATCGGCAGTTTCGCTGACTTTGAGCCCTGTTTTTGGCCAATTTCATTGTTCCAGTTGACCAAACTCATAGCTATTTCTTTAGAACTCCATTTTTTGTATCAGTTGAGTACAAGAAACCGCCCATTGACCGATTTGAACTACCCAATAAAGTGGTCAGAAATTGGCAATTTGGCCAATTTCACGCAAATTAAAAGAGATGCCAATTTCAAAATAGGGTCCAGAATAAACAATGTAGACATTCTTGTCACTAAAATAACATATCCTTTTTCATTAGTCATGTCTCTAGGCCCCTCTTTTATTACTCTGGCTTTCTATTTTGATTTTTTATTCATACAAAAAATACAAAATTTAACTGTTATGCAGACTACTGCATTATTGTAAAAATGGTATAAATAATATCAGTGCACTAGTGAAAGAATATTAGACTCCCCAGTTGACGTGTATTGGACGTTTGGTGTGATTTGCTTACTTCTGAACATTGGTAAAAATCGAACATTTCCGCTACTTTGAGCTCAATTTCAAGGCTGTTTTCATCATGAAACTAATCAAAATCATCTCTATTTCAGTAATATGTTTTAACTTTTATCACCTGAGACCATGAAAATGAGAATACAATGATAAATACTATACAAAAATACACCTCAAAGTCGGCGTTTTAATACAAAAATGGTCAGTTCTTTTTTTTTCATTACACACTGCATGCTGCAAGATTTTTTTTTTTTGTGGTGCACACTGATCACACAGACCCATTCTCTCACATGTGGGCCTACCAGCTTTCTCCTGCTTGATTTGAAGCCGCTAGAATTTACGCATGTAAATACGTCTGAAACAGTGGCATGTAAGACGTATATATACGACCGAAACAGTCAAAGGGTTAACCTACTGAACCATGAACAATCATAAAACACATGAAAACATGGTAAAATATTGTACTAGTGCCAGCCCTCTGGTAAAGAAGGTGTGAAAAACTATAGAATTCAAGAAAGAACTTTTAGCAGAGTACCAAAGTTGAGGAGAGAGAGAGAGGGGAAAAATGTGCCTTATTCAGTGATTCTACAATATGTATGATACTAAAGCAGCACGAGTTGATAAAGGCTATAGCGCCAGCCAGTGATAAAGTGCAGCATTAACAGTGTAGGAAGTAAGTTAAATGATCAATCAATAGAAAAAGGACAGCACAAACCTAACTCCTCCAATATTGTTCGAGTTGTATAGGGCAACTGACAACACTGCCGTCTCTAGTCTCTGCCACCTCCATGACCACTATATATGGCTTATGCACTCAGTGGCCCTTATACACCCAACATAAGAACATAAGAAAGGAGGAACACTGCAGGAGGCCTGCTGGCCCATACTAGGCAGGTCCTTTACAATTCATCCCACCCAATTTTCAGTGCCACCCAAGAAATAAGCTCTAATGTGAAAGTCCCACTCAAATCCAACCCCTCTCACTCATGTACTTATCCAACCTAGATTTGAAACTACCCAAAGTCCCAGCCTCAATAACCCAACTAGGTAGACTGTTCCACTCATCAACTACCCTATTTCCAAACCAATACTTTCCTATGTCCTTTCTAAATCTAAACTTATCTAATTTAAATCCATTACTGTGGGTTCTCTCTTGGAGAGACATCCTCAAGACCTTATTAATATCCCCTTTATTAATACCTATCTTCCACTTATACACTTCGATCAGGTCTCCCCTCATTCTTCGTCTAAAAAGTGAATGTAACTTTAGAGTCTTAATTTTCTTCATAAGGAAGATTTCTAATGCTATGTATTTTAAATTTTGTCATCCTACGCTGAAAGTTTTCTAACGAATTTTTGTCCATTTTGTAATACGGAGACCAGAACTTTTTTAG
>NC_069404.1:87231440-87246473 GCF_026875155.1 Cherax quadricarinatus
ACCAAAAACCCAAACAATAACCAAATTTTTTGTAAACTCAGCATTGTAATCCTTATAGAGAATAAACTTTGAATTTGAACTGAATTGAAGTAACCAAATCCTAACTGATATAAGCTGGGAAGATATACTAAGCAACCACAGACCCCAACTTATGCCTAGAACAATTAACTCGGTGGCGCTCGATGTATGCACAAGGCTTATTCCTCTAAAAAAAGGAGGAGTAGATTAAAATAGAAAGGTAAGGCGCTCCCTTTACAGGCGACGGAAAAGAATAACAGAGCGGCTAAAAGAGGTCAATATATCTGAAAGGCGTAGGGAGACACTGGTCAGAGAAATAGCAAGCATCGAACTTAAGCTAAAGGAATCTTATAGGAGTCAAGAATCGCGGGAAGAACTAAAAGCCATAAATGAAATAGAAAGAAACCCAAAGTATTTCTTCTCCTATGCCAAATCAAAGTCGAGAACAACGTCCAGTATTGGGCCCCTACTTAAACAAGATGGGTCCTACACAGATGACAGCAAGGAAATGAGTGAGCTACTCAAGTCCCAATATGACTCAGTTTTTAGCAAGCCGCTAACCAGACTGAGAGTCGAAGATCAAAATTAATTTTTATGAGAGAGCCACAGAATTTGGTTAACACAAGCCGATCTGATGTTATCCTGACGCCAAATGACTTCGAACAGGCGATAAACGGCATGCCCATGCACTCTGCCCCAGGGCCAGACTCATGGAACTCAGTGTTCATCAAGAACTGCAAGAAGCCCCTATCACGAGCTTTTACCATCCTATGGAGAGGGAGCATGGACACGGGGGTCGTCCCACAGTTACTAAAAACAACAGACATAGCCCCACTCCACAAAGGGGGCAGTAAAGCAACAGCAAAGAACTACAGACCGATAGCACTAACATCCCATATCATAAAAATCGTTGAAAGGGTCCTAAGAAGCAAGATCACCACCCATCTAGAAACCCATCATTTACACAACCCAGGGCAACATGGATTTAGAACAGGTCGCTCCTGTCTGTCTCAACTATTGGATCACTACGATAAGGTCCTAGATGCACTAGAAGACAAAAAGAATGCAGATGAAATATATACAGACTTTGCCTTCGACAAGTGTGACCATGGCGTAATAGCGCACAAAATGCGTGCTAAAGGAATAACGGGAAAAGTCAGTCGATGGATCTATAATTTCCTCACTACCAGAACACAGAGTAGTAGTCAACAGAGTAAAGTCCGAGGCAGCTACGGTGAAAAGCTCTGTTCCACAAGGCACAGTACTTGCTCCCATCTTGTTCCTCATCCTCATATCCGACATAGACAAGGATGTCAGCCACAGCACCGTGTCTTCCTTTGCAGATGACACCCGAATCTGCATGACAGTGTCTTCCATTGCAGACACTGCAAGGCTCCAGGCGGACATCAACCAAATCTTTCAGTGGGCTGCAGAAAACAATATGAAGTTTAACGATGAGAAATTTCAATTACTCAGATATGGCAAACACGAGGAAGTTAAAACGTCATCAGAGTACAAAACAAATTCTGGTCACAAAATAGAGCGAAACACCAACGTCAAAGACCTGGGAGTGATCATGTCGGAGGATCTCACCTTCAAGGACTATAACATTGTATCAATCGCATCTGCTAGAAAAATGACAAGATGGATAATGCAAACCTTCAAAACTATGGATGCCAAGCCCATGATGACACTCTTCAGGTCACTTGTTCTATCTAGGCTCGAATATTGCTGCACGCTAACAGCACCTTTCAAGGCAGGTGAAATTGCTGACCTGGAAAATGTACAGAGAACCTTCATGGCGCGCATAACGGAGATAAAACACTTCAATTACTGGGAGCGCTTGAGGTTCCTGAACCTGTATTCCCTGGAACGCAGACGGGAGAGATACATGATTATATACACCTGGAAAATCCTAGAGGGACTAGTACCGAACTTGCACACGAAAATCACTCACTACGAAAGCAAAAGACTTGGCAGACGATGCACCATCCCCCCAATGAAAAGCAGGGGTGTCACTAGCACGTTAAGAGACCATACAATAAGTGTCAGGGGCCCGAGACTGTTCAACTGCCTCCCAGCATACATAAGGGGGATTACCAACAGACCCCTGGCAGTCTTCAAGCCGGCACTGGACAAGCACCTAAAGTCGGTTTCTGACCAGCCGGGCTGTGGCTCGTACGTTGGTTTGCATGCAGCCAGCAGCAAGAGCCTGGTTGATCAGGCTCTGATCCACCAGGAGGCCTGGTCACAGACCGGGCCGCGGGGGCGTTGACCTCCGGAACTCTCTCCAGGTAAACTCCAGGTTGCAACAGATGTTGTCGTGTTCGTTGCAACTGGTATTACAGCAGTTTTGTTGGAGCAGCTGTTGTAGTTCTTGCAGTTGTTGCTGTTGCATCTGTCGCTGATGAAGCTTTTGTTGTTGCTGCAGCTGTTGCAGTTCTTGTTCCTAGCTGTTGTTGAAGCTGATGTAGTAGCTGTTGTTGCAGTTGTTGTAGCAGCTGTCGTTGTCAGTATAGTTGTTGTTCCAGCTGTTGTTATTGTTGTTGCATCTGTTGTTGATACAGTTTTTTTGCAACTGTTGTTGTATGTTGTTGCAGCTGCTATTGTTGTTACATCTGTTGCTGATGCAGCTGTTGTTCCAGCTACTGCTGTTGTTGTAGCTGGTGATGCAGCTGTTGTTGCTGTTCCAGCTGTTGATGAAGTTGATGCTGTTGCAGCTGTTGTTGATGAAGTTGATGCTGTTGCAGCTGTTGTTGTTGCATCTGCAGCTGGTGCAGCTGTTGTAGTTGCTGCTGCACCTGCTGTTTCAGTTATTGTTGTAACTGATGTTGCGGCTGATGTTGTTCAGGCTATTGTGACTGCAGTTGATGGAGAAACAGTTGCTGTTGTTGTTGTAGCTGTTATTGCTGGTGCAGCTGTTATTATTGTTGCGAATGTTGTTGTTGCCGATATTATTACTGTTGCAGCTGTTGCAACTGTTGTTGTTGTAGTTGTTATAGCTATTGTAGTTACAGGTGTTATTGTTGTTCTTGAAGTTGTTGTTGTAGCTATTAATTTTGTTGCAATCGTTATTGTTGTTCCAGCTATTACTGTTGTTACAGCTGTTGCTGTTGTTACAACTGTTATTGTTTCAACTATTACTGTTGCAGCTGTTGTTGTTACATCTGTTATTTTTTCAGCTATTGTAATTCAATTCAATTCAAATTCAATTCAAAGTTTATTCTCTATAAAGATTACAATGTTGAATTTACAGAATTTGGTTGTTGTGTGGTTTACATGTAGTTAAATAATGATTACAGAGTGTACCACTAGAACGCCTAGCATGGCTAGGCATTTCGGGCAGACTTAGTTTAATTCTTTATTTTAAAATATTACAAATTATGAGGTAAGTTGGTATTATGGCTAAGTGACTAAATACTAGTTTGTGAGTTTAGCAATGTGAATGCTTTTGTTTTGGCACAGTACATAGTTTCAGTATTGGAGTATCATAGGATTCATTATTTTAAGATTGAGATTAATATTTCTGTTTATGGTCAAATGGGTGAGTGAGTGAAGTGTGAACCACCAGGTGGTATTCGTGTAGTTAGTTGACGGGGTGTATCAGGGAGATAAGATGTTTTCTAATGGTAGTTTTGAATGTGATGAATGTGTCTGCAGTTCTAGAGTTCTCAGGTAGAGTGTTCCAGATTTTAGGGCCTTTGACATACATTGAATTATTGTAAAGGTTTAGTCGGACACAGGGAATGTCGTAGAGATGTTTGTGTCTGGTGTTATGCCTGTGGGTTCTGTCACAACTATCAAGAAAGCGTTTTAGGTCAAGGTTGATATTGGAGTTTAAGGTCCTGTAGATGTAGATTGCACAGTAGTAAGTGTGGATGTACTGAACAGGGAGTAAGTTTAGATCTATGAAGAGTGGGGGGGGTTTGCCAGGGATGGGATTTAGTGATTATTCTTACTGCAGCTTTTTGTTGGGTTATTATTGGCTTTAGGTGTGTTGCTGCAGTTGATCCCCAAGCACAAATAGCATAGGTGAGGTATGGATATATAAGTGAATGGTATAGTGTGATAAGAGCAGTTTGCGGCACGTAGTATCGTTTTTGGAGAGGATCCCAACCGTTTTGGATACTTTTTTGGTTATGTGTTGGATATGGGTGCTGAAATTCAGGTTGTTGTCAAGGTATAGGCCTAGGAATTTGCCCTCATTATGTCTGGTAATTAGAGTGTTGTCGATCTTAATGTTAATTTGTGCATCTCCTGCTCTGCTACCAAACATAATATAGTAGGTTTTGTCAGTGTTAAGCGTAAGTTTATTGGCTGTCATCCAAGTTGATATTTTGATCAGCTCCTCGTTAACAATGGTGTTGAGGGTGGCAAGATTAGGGTGAGAGATGACATAAGTCGTGTCGTCAGCAAAGAGAGTGGGTTTCAGGTGTTGGGATACGTTTGGAAGATCATTGATGTATATGAGGAAGAGCAGGAGACCAAGGACACTTCCCTGCGGAACTCCAGTATCAAGTGGCCGTGTTGTTGATGCTGTGTCTTTAATGGTGACATACTGGTACCTATTAGTAATGTAAGATTTGAAATAAGCAAGTGCATGGCCTCTTATACCGTAATTGTCAAGTTTGTGGAGTAGGATGTCGTGGTCTACTGTGTCAAAAGCTTTTCTTAGGTCAATAAAAATTCCTAGTGGATATTCCTTATTTTCCAATGCTGTGTAAAGCAGATCTAGCATGTTTATGATTGCATCATTAGTGCTTTTATTTTTCCTGAATCCAAATTGGCAGGGGTTGAGTATGTTTCGTGTTGTTATAAATGAATATAGTCTCCTGTGCACGAGTTTCTCAAAGATTTTGGATAGCAATGGTAAGTTTGATATTGGCCTATAGTTGTTTAAGTCTGTAGGGTCACCACCTTTATGTATTGGTGTAACCCTTGCCATCTTGAGTAGTTTCGGGAAGGTGCTAGTTTCTAGTGACTTGTTAAAAAGTAATGAAATAGCATGCGAAAGGATATGGGCCGCTCGCTTGTACAGTAATGGTGGGACATTAGACAGAGCCCAGTCACACTAGCCAATACTGTAAATACCGAATTACAGAAAATATCTACCTGGATGAGGACTAACAAACTTACACTAAACATTGACAAAACCTACTTCATTCAGTTTGGTAACAGAGCTACAGATGTCCCTCTTAACATAATGATAAACGGATCACCTATCACAAAGCTAACAGAGGGAAAATTCTTAGGAATCCACCTTGATAATAGACTCAAATTTCATACACATATACAACAAATTTCTAAGAAAATTTCCAAGACTGTAGGCATACTATCGAAGATACGGTACTATGTTCCACAGTCAGCCCTCCTGGCCCTATATCACTCTCTTATTTACCCCTATCTCACCTATGGAATTTGTGCATGGGGCTCAACAACAATTAACCATCTCAGACCACTAAATTACCCAAAAAAAGGCTGCAGTTAGAATGATAACAAATTCTCACTACAGGCAGCACACTCCACCAATATTCAATACACTAAACCTACTCACCATACAAAACATCCATACTTATTACTGCACCTATTACATACATAGAACACTTAACTCTGATATTAACCCTCCCCTCAAACATCTCCTTGCCAACCTCAACAGAACACATGACCATAACACAAGGCACAGATCACTCGTGTCCATCTCACACTATGCAAAAACTCAATGCACATAAAAGGCCCTAAAATCTGGAATTCATTACCTGTAAATATAAAAGAAACACTACCTGTTTATAAATTCAAGTTCTCTACTCAAAGATCACTTACTCACCCAATACCAAATAAATACTGAATAACTGAACCTTATAAATTGTATATCTTAAATGTTTCTCACAATTATATCACATAAATGTTAAACCTAAAACCGAATCTAACTTTATTATTTTTTAAATACACTACCTAACAGAATCCTTCATATGACTGAATGCAACCATATGACCTGTCTTTGTAATACTCACTTGTGCTTTATAGTAATCTGTTTACATTAATGTTTTATCACTGATTTCATCATTGCTTAGTTAATCTTAAGTTAATTTTAAGCCAGCCCGTAATGCTATGCATAGTATAAGTGGCTTTGGCATGCTGCTCTTATCTGTATTTTTTTTGTACCTCTGTATGTGTGCTCAAATTGGTAATAAATAAATAAATAAATAAAAGTGACTTTATAATCTCGGTGACTTCCGAGGGCTCAGTTGGTGCAAGATAGAAGGAATTTGGGAAATTCCCTTCTAGGTAGTCCCCGGCATGGGCATTGGTATGTGGGATTTTATTGGCGAGATTAGATCCTATGGTTGAGAAGAAGTCGTTTATCTTGTTAGCTGTGTCAGTGGGATGTAGTGGTGTTTCATTAAGTTTAGTTAGGACAATATTCTTGTTTTTTTCAGTTTGTGGGTCCCTAGAATCTGAGAGAGTGTTTTCCAGGTCTTTTTTATATCTCCTCTAGTGTCTGTGAATCTACTGGAGTAGTATAGTTGTTGGCTTTCTTTATTACTTTGGTGAGAACTGATGAATAGTGTTTAAGAAATATCTTCGTGTATTAAGCCCTGTCTATATTGCTTTTCATATTGGTGTTTCTTGTCAATGGATTTCAGAATGGTACTGGTTAGCCATGGGCAACCAAGCCGTTTGTTTGTGATCTGTTTCGTTTTTTATAGGACAATGTTTGTTTATAGTCTAAGTAATTTGTTAAGAAAAATGTTGTCCAGTCATCAATACCATTGGCCTTGGAGAATTCTGTAGCCAGTCAACAATCTCTAGGTCAGCTGTGAACTTCCTTATTGAGGCCTCGTCATGGAGTCTAAATGAGACTTTGTTGAATTCAAGTGGTGGTTTACTAATGTTTGTCAGGAGGAAGGTAGGGTATGGTCTGTAGTGCTATCTGTGATATCCCTGATTTAAGGGGGCTAGTATATTGGTCCATATGTGGTCTATTATGGTTGCACTTGTCTCAGTGAGCCTGGTTGGTTTAGTTATTGTTGGTATGAGAAGTGTGTTGTTCATATTGTTGATGAAATCAGTTACAGGCTGATCATCTAGTAAGCCAAGGTTGATGTTGAAGTCTCCAGCTAAGAGAAGGTGGCTTATTCATTTGTCTGTTTGTTATTAGTGACTTTAATTTCTCACTTAAATTTGGGATGTTTGTGTGAGGTATCCGGTAAATGGCACCGATTGTTATAGGTGTCTTAAGGTTTTTTACAGTAAAATTAGCAAAAATGTATTCCCCATATTCATCACTAAAGCAAGTGGTGCTAATACAAGATAATTGGTTAGAGTAATAGATTGCAATACCACCCCCAACTTGGTTTGGTCTGCAGTTGTGAATTGCTGTGTATCCAGGTAGAGGGTAGATATCTATTGTGTCCTGCTTAAGCCAGGTCTCAGTAAGAATAATGCAGGAGAAAGGTGTCTTTAGTGATTCAAGGAGTGCCAGGAGGTCATCATAGTGTTTGCTTAAGGACCTGATGTTGTCGTTAAGTACTGATAGACTTTTAGCATTGTTTAGGATAGTGCTGGCTTGTGATGCTGTGTAGTAAAGGCAGTTACTTTCCAATAGGTTTTGATTGGGTGTCAGATTATGGAGGTTTAGATCAGGGTCAACGTAATCAATCATCTTCTAGGTTTAAATTATGGTTATTTATATCCTGAGTTGTGTGTTGAGTTCTAGTACTGATATCTGTAGTGGTGGGAAGTTTGGATAAGTATATAGCTAGAGTATTTTGGCCATATAGAGTATAGTCACTACTACACATAATGAAGTTGATGTTGTCTATGTGTTGTGCTGGAATGAACTAAAGTACAACTAGGTATAAACTAGTAATATAAAAATACAAATTTAAAATAGAACAAGACTCTCACTTGTAATTGCACTAAGGTCTAATATAATGACTTTTGTGGAGTCTATGTTTTGAGCTAGAATGAGCTATAGTACAACTAGATTTAATCGCGCACCCTCATCCCTTGCATAGGGCGAATGAGTTAGTCAGTGCCTTGGCTGCTACATCTAGCTATGACAGTCTTCCCAGTACCACACAGGCGAAATTAATGGACAAATATGATGCAAGGGAGAGACTTGTTTGCTTTATGCTCAGCAAGGCAGATGACTGCAACATTCCTTTCACTAATTATGAACTTGATGCAGCACTAACTAAGGGCAACTCCACGTCGCCTGGTGAGGATGGTATTACTTACAACATATTCAGATTGCTGTGTCGAGTACCAGGTAATCCTTTACTTTAATTATATAACATGAGCTATGTCACTGGGGAGCTCCCTAAATCATGGACCAACAGCCTCATTATTCCCATTCCGAAGCCCAATCAACAAAACTCATTTCGCCCAATATCCCTTATTAGCTGCTTGTGTAAAAGATTCGAAAGGATGATTCTTAATCGTCTTATGCACAGAATTAAGCAATTCTTGTCTCCCCGGTTGCATGGCTTCATGCATGGAAGGAGTGTGCATCATTGTATTACCACCTTTCTCACTCTGCACACTGACAGCTCATACACTACCTTCCTTGACCTTAAATCCGCTTTTGGTGTAGCCAACCGACATGTAATCATTAGTGAACTTGCCAGAATGGGTGTTGGAGGATGGCTTCTCCGCTGGATTAAAGGTTGCCTGTCCAACAGAAAGTCGTCTGTGTTGTTCCAGGGACATAGAAATGTAACTAAAGATTTTGAATTAGGAACCCCACAGGGAGGTGTGCTTAGTCCCACCCTTTTCAATATTCTGATTAATGCCTTAATGCTATGCCTAGCCAGCCCCATCATTATATGATTAGTTTTGCTGATGATATAATTATTCACACCACCGGATTCTCCAACACCCAAACATTCTTAATCATGTACTAGCCTCATGTCAGGACTTGGGGTTGATAATCTCAAGGGATAAAACAAAGATACTCAACAGGCGTCCTCCTCGACAGAGAGGCACAATTCGTCAGATCCAGTTGCATGATGGGTCTCTTCTAGAATATGTAAGCAGAGACAGGTATCTAGGCTTTGAGGTTCCCACAGGTTCCCACCTGCTGTAACGAGAATTTGTCGCCAATACAAAGAAAGACTGAGAGCACTTAGAGTTGTGGCTGGGTTTCACCCCAGGTATGGTGCTAATGTTAAAATTGTGAAAATGATGTATCTTGCTTATATTAGATCATTGGTTGATTATGCGGCGCCACTACTTGCACTCGTGTCTGACTGGAAGCTTGGAGGGCTGGAAAAAACTGCAAAACGAAGCAATGAGGATCATCCTAGGATGCCCTCGTACTGCCAAAAAATTTAAATATGCAGAAAGAACTTAATATTTCAAGCATTAGAGATCGTGTTACTGAAATATATATCCTTATTGGGTTCAATATGCTTAAGTTAGCCCATTCAAACCCCTGCACAGAAGCCCTCCAAACTTTCCTCAGCACTGGTGAACATCCTTCCAGATGGATCGAAAAAACTGGAACCGACCTCCGCATGAACCAGCTACATGATCTATGTCAAGTTAGGCAACAGAGACACTTCCTTGATCCATGGGATATTACCCCATTCCAAACTACCATTCCTCCATTTCTCCCAAAAACTCTTCTTAAATCACAACCAAAGCTTCGTCTTGAAGCCAAACATGATGCCTTAAGCTGTATTGATAACTTAGTCACACAGAACACTCTTTCACAAATTATTTACGTTGGTGGGTCTGTTCACCAGTCCACTGGTGCAGCTGGTAGTGCTGTTGTTGTTAGTTTAAGTTAGTTTAATATGTTTATTATGCACCCCATACCCATCCTGTGGGCGGTAGTCAAAAGATTACAGAGGTACATAATGGGTCCAGGGACTGGGCCTCAAAGTTTTGATAGCTGAGCAAGCCACAGAGGCAATGAACTCACAATTTACAAAGGTAATGAACTCACAATTTACAAAGGTAATGAACTCCAGGTAGGTCTAGTCACAATCATTACAAGTTACAAAGGTATTTACAGATTACAGAGGTACACAATGGGTCCAGGACCGGCTCCAAAGTTTTGATGGCTGAACTAGGTACAAGGTAATGAACTCACAAGTTACAAAGGTAATGAACTCACAAGTTACAAAGGTAATGAATACTGTAAGAATGGTTACTTACGTTTATACATGGCTGCAATCATGAACAAATTTTAGAGTAATGAGCAATTCACACTTCCACACACCGGTCACAACTGTAGTGAGTTATTGGTGCAAATGTTGATTGCTGAGTCTCTCTCTCTCACACACACACACACACACACACACACACACACATACAAATTCATACACACACACACATAAACACACACACACACACACACACACAAACTCATACACACACGCACACACACTCATACTCACACACACTCATACACACACTCACACTCATACACACACACACTCATACTCACACACACACACACACACACACACACACACACACACACACACACACACACACACACACATGCACACATGTGGTAATGCTTTATTTACAGCTAGCAAAGTCAGGGTATTTCTCCAGAATGGTCTGTAATATACCACTGTGGATAAATACTTAGCCATTTCTTGAACACTTCTGAGTGAGTTGTTTCTAAATTCATTAATTTTATCGCACTCCAGTACATAATGACGCAGGGTGTGACAATAATCCATCTGCAAAGTTTACATTTCGTTTGGTCTACATCTGGTGGTGGTGATTTAACCTGCCAAAGATACTTGTAACCCAGCCGGAGCCGGGCGGTAGTGACATCCAAGAGTCTGCTTATTTTGTTGGATGCACCATAGACATGTGGCTCCTCCTGCATGATAGAATGATGATAGATGGACTCACTGGTGTCAATCTCCCTGAGCCTTAAGTCCATAAAATTCAGCTGAAGTTCTTTTCGTATTATTGTTCTCAAACTACTACCTGACAAGCCAAGATTGTAATCTACTCCCTCTTTGAAAGCATACAGCTTAGCCAATTTATCAGTTCTATCATGCATCTGAAGACCAATGTGAGATGGAATCCACAGCATGTGCACTCTGACTCCACTGTCCACAATCCTACCATACCTGTGTCTGGCTTCTGACACAAGCATGCCACAATTTATGCTTAATGAGTTGAGAGCATTTATGGATGACAGAGAATCAGTTACAATTAAACTGTCAATCTTTGATACATAGATGCATTTCAGTGCAAGGAGTATGGCAAACAGTTCTGTCTGAAGGGTAGAGGCCCAATTATTGATGCGTGCTCCAATTTCTTTAAGAGAGCCATCACTCTGTACGACAACAGCAGCACTACCAGCTGCACCAGTGGATTGGTGAACAGAACCATCAACGTAAATAATTTGCGAGAGTGTGTGCTGTGTGACTAAGTTATCAATACAGCTTAAGGCCTCATGTTTGGCTTCAAGGCGAAGTTTTGGTTGTGATTTAAGAAGTAGTTTGGGGGGAAATGGAGGAATGGTAGTTTGGAATGGGGTAATATTCCATGGAGCGGAGAAGTGCCGCTGTTGCCTTACTTGACATAGATCATGTATCTGATTCATGCGGAGGTCGGTTCCAGTCTTTTCGATCCATCTGGAGGAGTGTTCACCAGTGCTGAGGAAAGTTTGGAGGGCTTCTGTGCAGGGGTTTGAATGAGCTTGCCTGAGCATATTAACCCCAATTAGGATATTTCTTTCAGTAACACGATCTCTGATGCTTGGAATATCAAGTTCTTTTTGCATATTTAAAATTTTGGCAGTACGAGGGCATCCTAGGATGATCCTCATTGCTTCGTTCTGCAGAACGAAGCTGTTGTTGTCATAAAGAAATTGGAGCACGCATCAATAACTGGGCCTCTACCCTTCAAACAGAACTGTTTGCCATACTCCTTGCACTCAAATGCGTCCATGTATCTAAGGTTGACACTTTAATTGTAACTGATTCTCTGTCATCCATAAATGCTCTAAACTCATTAAGTATAAATTGTGGTATACTTGTGTCAGAAGCCAGACATAGGTATGGTAAGATTGTGGACAGTGGAGTCAGAGTGCACATGCTGTGGATTCCATCTCACATTGGTCTTCAGATGCATGATAGAACTGATAAATTGGCTAAGCTGTATGCTTTCAAGGAGGGAGTAGATTACAATCTTGAGTTGTCAGTTAGCAGTTTGAGAACAATAATACGAAAAGAACTTCAATTGAACTTTATTGACTTAAGATTTAGGGAGACTGACACAAGTCAGTCCATCTATCATCATTCCATCATGCAGGAGGAGCCACATGTCTATGGTGCATCCAACAAAATAAGCAGACTCTTGGATGTCACTACCGCCCGGCTCCAGCTGGGTTACAAGTATCTATGGCAGGTTAAATCACCACCACCAGATGTAGACCAAACGAAATGTAAACTTTGCCAGATGGACTATTGTCACACCCTGCGTCATTATGTACTGGAGTGCGATCAGATTAGTGAAATTAGAGACAACTCACTCAGAAATGTTCAAGAAATGGCAAATTATTTTATCCACAGTTCAAATTCAAATTCAAATTCAAATTCAAATTCAAAGTTTATTCTCTATAAGGATTACAATGCTGAGTTTACAGAATTTGGTTATTGTGTGGTTTACATGTAGTAAAATAATAATTACAGAGCATACCACTAGAACACCTAGCATGGCTAGGCATTTCGGGCAGACTTAAATTAAATCTTAAGTTTAAAATATAACAAAATTATGAGGTAAGTTGGTATTATGGCTAAGTGACTAAATACTAGTTTGTGAGTTTAGCAATGTGAATGCTTTTGTTTTGGCACTATACATAGTTTCAGTATTGGAGTATCACAGGCCAACTTATGACTAGTTAAGATTCATTATTTTGAGATTGAGATTGATATTTCTGTTTATGGTCAAATGGGTGAGTGAGTGTAAGTGTGAACCACCAGGTGGTATTCGTGTAATTAGTTGACAGGGTGTATCAGGGAGATAAGATGTTTTCTGATGGTAGTTTTGAAGGTGATGAATGTGTCTGCAGTTTTAGAATTTTGAGGTAGGGTGTTCCAGATTTTAGGGCCTTTGACATACATTGAATTTTTGTAAAGGTTTAGTCGGACACGGGGAATGTCATAGAGATGTTTGTGTCTGGTGTTGTGTGTAGTGATACTGCTCCTGTGGGGAGCAGCAGCAGGATAATACTGCACCACCTCTCGGGGCCCTTAACAACAACAACAGTTTGGTGTGTGTCATGGGCGCCAACACATGGTGGGTGATTCTCTTCTCTTCTACTATCCCTATATTAGTGATGCAGATTACATGGTGAGTTTAAATATGTGGCCTGTAGTTATAACTTTTCTCTTGACATATGCAAGACATCACCATCCCTGTAGAAGCCATTATTAGATGCACTAGTCATTATATTTTGTTGTTGCAGAAGTACTATGAAGATTCTATGTTCAATAAAGCATAGAGATAAGGCCTGTGTTTCTATCACAACATTGTGCCTGTGGGTTCTGTCGCAACTATCAAGAAAGCATTTTAGGTCAAGGTTGATATTGGAGTTTAAGGTCCTGTAGATGTAGATTGCACAGTAGTAAGTGTGGATGTACTGAACAGGGAGTAAGTTTAGATCTATGAAGAGTGGGGGGGTGTGTTGCCAGGGATGAGATTTAGTGATTATTCTTACTGCAGCTTTTTGTTGGGTTATTATTGGCTTTAGGTGTGTTGCTGCAGTTGATCCCCAAGCACAGATAGCATAGGTGAGGTATGGATATATAAGTGAATGGTATAGTGTGAGAAGGGCAGTTTGCGGCACGTAGTATCGTATCTTGGAGAGGATCCCAACTGTTTTGGATACTTTTTTGGTTATGTGTTGGATATGGGTGCTGAAGTTCAGGTTGTTGTCGAGGTATAGGCCTAGGAATTTGCCCTCATTATGCCTGGCAGTTAGAGTGTTGTCGATCTTAATGTTAATTTGCGCATCTCCTGCTCTGCTACCAAACATAATGTAGTAGGTTTTGTCAATGTTAAGCGTAAGTTTATTGGCTGTCATCCAAGTCGATATTTTGATCAGCTCCTCATTAACAATGGTGTTGAGGGTGGCAAGATTAGGGTGAGAGATGACATAAGTCGTGTCGTCAGCAAAGAGAATGGGGTTCAGGTGTTGAGATACGTTTGGAAGATCATTGATGTATATGAGGAAGAGCAGGGGACCAAGGACACTTCCCTGTGGAACTCCAGTATCAAGTGGCCGTGTTGCTGATGCTGTGTCTTTAATGGTGACATACTGGTACCTATTAGTAAGGTAAGATTTGAAATATGCAAGCGCATGGCCTCTTATACCATAATGGTCAAGTTTGTGGAGTATTATTATTATTATTATAATCAAAAAGAAGCGCTAAGCCACAAGGGCTATACAGCAGTTTGTGGAGTAGGATGTCGTGATCTACTGTGTCAAAAGCTTTTCTTAGGTCAATAAAAATTCCTAGTGGATATTCCTTATTTTCCAATGCTGTGTAAAGCAGATCTAGCATTTTTATGATTGCATCGTTAGTGCTTTTATTTTTCCTGAATCCAAATTGGCAGGGGTTGAGTATGTTTTGTGCCGTTATAAATGAATATAGTCTCCTGTGCACGAGTTTCTCAAAGATTTTGGATAGCAATGGTAAGTTTGATATTGGCCTATAGTTGTTTAAGTCTGTAGGGTCACCACCTTTATGTATTGGTGTAACCCTTGCCATCTTGAGTAGTTTCGGGAAGGTGCTAGTTTCTAGTGACTTGTTAAAAAGTAATGAGATAGCATGCAGAGACATGGGCCGCTCTCTTGTACAATAATGGTGGGACATGAGACAGATTCCCTGAGTTATTTTTAAGTGACTTTATAATCTCAGTATATTACAGACCATTCTGGAGAAATACCCTGACTTTGCTAGCTGTAAATAAAGCATTACCACGTGTGTGTGTGTGTGTGTGCTCACCTAATTTTGGGTTTTAGGGGTTTTA
>NC_069404.1:87246973-87262885 GCF_026875155.1 Cherax quadricarinatus
CCGCCGCGAACTCAACACATCAGAAGATTTAGAACCACCTGTATAAAACAGCAGAGGTATGAGCATGTGACCAGAAGTGATCAAGAAAAAGAGAGGAGAGAAGCAATCGTAGGTAGGAGAGCTTTGGCGCACGGCAGTAGGGGAGAACAGACACGAACTGTTGAAACCTCTCAAGGGGGAAGGGAAAGGCTTACTCTAAATAAACATACATGGAGGCAACTAGAGAGAAGACTAGAGTGAGTGAAGACAAGAGAAAACGGTCGGAGTAAGCAGGGGCGTCGAACAAATAATGGGGTTTTACTAACGTCTGAGATCAACCTATACATAGACGGAATATGATGGTCATGAGCGCGGACAAAGTAACGAAGACAATGAGTATCACGATAATCAGCTAAGGAAGGAACATTCGCCTCAGCATAGAGGCTTTCAACAGGGGATGAACGAAAGGCACCAAGGCATAAACGTAGACCCTGATGATGAAAGGGATCCAACATAGAAGGAGTGATAGGAGAAGTCTCCATAATCCAGCTTGGACAAGACTAGGGCGGAATGCAAATGGAGGTGCTCCCCATGAACGATGCGCAAGAATTTTAAGGAGATTCAGCCGACCGTGGCAAACTGCCTTCAAAGAGGAAATGTGAGGTTTCCTAGAGGACGTCTAGTGAAGGTAACGAAATGGATTTTATTACTAGAAAATTGGAATCCATGAGAACTGGCCCGGTGGGAAACCCGGTCAATCGCATCCTGAAGGGAGACCGCTACTAGGCGACCGTCAGCGCCTGCGAAGTCATCCACATAAAATGACAACCAGATATGCGATGGAAGAATGGAAGGTAAGTCATTCATAGCCAAGAGGAAAAGGGTAGTGCTAAGGATATCAGAACATAAGAACATAAGAAAGAAGGAACACTGCAACAGGCCTACTGACCTATGCAAGGCAGGTCCAATTCTCCCACCGGCTTAAGCCAATGCCTTGACCTAGTAAGGTGAGACACGTCACGTAAGGGAGGAGCACGGCATTCGACCTGGTAGCACAAGCTAGTCAGGTCCAACTCACACCATCCCACACCCACTCATGTATTTATCCAACCTATTTTTAAAACTACATGTTGCAGCCCCTGCCAAACTAGCGGTTAAATAGTTAACCTGCCGGCCGGCAGTACCACTGGGTGCGTCATCAAACCCAATGTGGGGGCTGCTGAGCCGGCCTTAGAGCAGTAAGAGCCTGAGTGCCTCACGGTACACACCTAAGCAGTAGGTACCTGACCACCGAAGGGTACACGTCTACTGGCTTTAGTAACAGTATGTACCAGAGCGCCTCGCTGTACACACCTAAGCAGTAGGTACCTGACCACCGAAGGGTACACGTCTACTGGCTTTAGTAACAGTATGTACCAGAGCGCCTCGCTGTACACACCTAAGCAGTAGGTACCTGACCACCGAAGGGTACACGTCTACTGCTTTAGAAATATTATGTACCTGAGCGCCTCGCTGTACACACCTAAGCAGTAGGTACCTGACCACCGAAGGGTACACGTCTACTGGCTTTAGAAATATTATGTACCTGAGCGCCTCGCTGTACACACCTAAGCAGTAGGTACCTGACCACCGAAGGGTACACGTCTACTGGCTTCAACATTAAGTACCTGAACTCCTCAGGGTACACGTCTATGCAGTAGGTACCTGACCACCGAATCGTACCTATCTACTGGCGTTAGAAGAAACCGCTCACCGCAGCTCACTGAGTCTGTTGGCCTCAGTTACTTGACGGCCGCATTCAGTGAGCTTGCAGCATGGTGTTCGGCTAGCGGTGTGTCAACCGCCTTTGGAGAGGATTTACTGGACTACCGGTGATGTCTGTGGACTCACCGTCTACGTTGATCAACTGTGGGCCGGAGTCGTCAGATGCTGTTTAGTGGGACATTACATGAAGAAAGGTTGGAGTGTTACACTGAAACTGGGCCAGGACCGTAGTGTGACACTGAGGGACGTACGATGGAGTGGAACACTGAGATATGCACAGGACCGTAGTGGAACACTGAGATGAAAAGGGTGTCGTGGGACACTGAAGATGGCCTGGTTGTAGTGTACACTGAACAGTGTCGTGTGACTGACTTCGTGTCGTGAGAGGCAGTTGATTGTAATTTATTATTATAAAAATGTTATTTATAATTTATTGTTTTAGCATAGAGATATATATATATAGTGACAGTAGTGTCAAGAGTTGTACCCTGTGTAGGGTTATTAATTATATTTTAGTAAAATGCTGATTATAATTTATTATAGTAACATGTACATATTATTATTATATCATAGTTCAAATACCTCTAGACCAAAGATAGTTGATTTTTATATATTAAAGATTAATTTATATTAATGTGTGTATTTATGTATCCCGAACTCTTTATTACAAAAGGAGTAAATCTTAACATCTTCATTTAAAAAATTACTTTTTTGTAATATATGAGTGGCCTGTCCGGGAGGATAATGATTATCTAGAATGATTTCTGGACGATCATATCCGGGATGACGGTTCGGGATACATATTACATTGATCTTTGTGTGTCGGTCCTTTTGTGGTGGGGGTGTTGCGGCCCCTGCCAAACTAGCGGTTAAATAGTTAACCTGCCGGCCGGCAGTACCACTGGGTGCGTCATCAAACCCAATGTGGGGGCTGCTGAGCCGGCCTTAGAGCAGTAAGAGCCTGAGTGCCTCACGGTACACACCTAAGCAGTAGGTACCTGACCACCGAAGGGTACACGTCTACTGGCTTTAGTAACAGTATGTACCAGAGCGCCTCGCTGTACACACCTAAGCAGTAGGTACCTGACCACCGAAGGGTACACGTCTACTGGCTTTAGTAACAGTAATGTACCAGAGCGCCTCGCTGTACACACCTAAGCAGTAGGTACCTGACCACCGAAGGGTACACGTCTACTGGCTTTAGAAATATTATGTACCTGAGCGCCTCGCTGTACACACCTAAGCAGTAGGTACCTGACCACCGAAGGGTACACGTCTACTGGCTTTAGAAATATTATGTACCTGAGCGCCTCGCTGTACACACCTAAGCAGTAGGTACCTGACCACGAAGGGTACACGTCTACTGGCTTCAACATTAAGTACCTGAACTCCTCAGGGTACACGTCTATGCAGTAGGTACCTGACCACCGAATCGTACCTATCTACTGGCGTTAGAAGAACCGCTCACCGCAGCTCACTGAGTCTGTTGGCCCTCAGTTACTTGACGGCCGCATTCAGTGAGCTTGCAGCATGGTGTTCGCTAGCGGTGTGTCAACCGCCTTTGGAGAGGATTTACTGGACTACCGGTGATGTCTGTGGACTCACCGTCTACGTTGATCAACTGTGGGCCGGAGTCGTCAGATGCTGTTTAGTGGGACATTACATGAAGAAAAGGTTGGAGTGTTACACTGAACTGGGCCAGGACCGTAGTGTGACACTGAGGGACGTACGATGGAGTGGAACACTGAGATATGCACAGGACCGTAGTGGAACACTGAGATGAAAAGGGTGTCGTGGACACTGAAGATGGCCTGGTTGTAGTGTACACTGAACAGTGTCGTGTGACTGACTTCGTGTCGTGAGAGGCAGTTGATTGTAATTTATTATTATAAAAATGTTATTTATAATTTATTGTTTTAGCATAGAGATATATATATATAGTGACAGTAGTGTCAAGAGTTGTACCTGTGTAGGGTTATTAATTATATTTTAGTAAAATGCTGATTATAATTTATTATAGTAACATGTACATATTATTATTATATCATAGTTCAAATACCTCTAGACCAAAGATAGTTGATTTTTATATATTAAAGATTAATTTATATTAATGTGTGTATTTATGTATCCCGAACTCTTTATTACAAAAGGAGTAAATCTTAATACCATCGTCTTTTAAAAATTACTTTTTTTGTAATACTACACAACGTCTTAGCGTCTATGACGGTACTCGAGAGTTTGTTCTATTCATCCCCGACAACCATGTGCGACACCCTCGGCCTGAACAAAGTCTGAGGAAAGCGAGGCTCCAACACGGACACGAAAATGCCTATCAGATAAGAAAGCAGTAAGGAAAGTTGGCAGATTACCACGGAGGCTTAAGAAGTGGGCTTGGGCTAAAATGTTATACCTCTAGGTGGTGTCACATGCCTTCTCAAGATCAAAAAAGACTGCTAGGACGGAGTGTTCATTAGCAAAGGCATTTCGCATGTAAGTATCTAAGTGGAGGAAGGGGTTCAAAGTTGAGTGGCCCTTGCAAAAGCCATATTGACGAGGAGAGTCTCCAAATACCATATCAAATGACTATTCACCAATCGTTCCATCACCTTGCGGACTACACTTGTCAGAGCAATCGGACGATAGTGAGAGGAATAAAGCCCCGAGGTGCCTGGTTTACGAAACGGCAGTTCAATGGCAGATTTCCATTGTTAAGAGAGAACTCTTCGAATCCAAATAAGATTGAGAAGACACGAAAGGACTGTAAAGGCTGTAGATTGCAGATATTGTAGAATTCTGATATGAATATCATCAGGCCATGCTGCTGATGACTGGCAAGTGGAAAGCGTCGACTTTAGCTCTAAGAGAGTGAATGGTACATTATACGGCTCCATTCCATTAAAGGAGAAATCCAAGGGCAATTGCCCCTTGGTAGACTTAGACACAAGAAATGAGGCACATAGGTGAAGCCCTTTGGAGACACGGGCAACTTTAAGAGGTTCCACAACACTAACACCAGCAATCTGCAAAACGGGAGCTGGGTCCGGAGTGTACTTACCACACAACTTATGTAACTTCTTCCAAACCGCACACATAGGGAAAGTCGAGGTAATGGTAGACACATAGTCTTGCCAACTAGTGCGTTAAGCGTCACGTATGACGAGGCAAGCGACTGCCCTTGTCCGCTAAAATCCAAAAGATGATCTGAGGTACGATTATAGCAATAACGGCCCCACGCAGCAAGTTTCAAATTCACTGCACGGGCACATGCAAGAGACCATCAAGGCACGCATGTCTGAGAATGCCTGCCTGAGGTTTGAGGAATAGAATGTGACACTGCAGTCAAAACTAAAGTCGAAAGCTGGTGCACCAGCTCATCAATAGAGGACGAAGGAGGGTCCCCACAAAAGGTGGTAAGATGAGAGTATAAATCCCAATTCACTCGTCTAAATTGCCAATGGGGGCTACGAGGCAGTCGGGATTACATAGAAGTAAGAAGAGTAGGAAAGTGATCACTGTCGTGCAAATCTGGGAAACAGACCAAGCGTAATCAAGTGCAATTGGCGAGGAGCAGATAGAAAGATCAATACAAGAGAGAGACTGAGTGTGAGAGTCAAAATAGGAGGAAGCACCAGTATTTAAAACATGAAAAGAATGAGATGCGAGAAGAGTCTCCAACTGAACACCACGAGAGTCACAGTGGGACCCTCCCAAAAGATGATGGTGAGCGTTAAAATCACCTAACAAGAAGTTGGGTGGCGATAGAGAAGTGATCAAGAATGCAATATCAGAGATACAGAATGCATGGGAAGGGGACAGATATAGTGAGCAAACTGTATACCATCTGTGGAAATAAATATGGGCTGCAGTATAATGCAGCAGAGAATGAACAAAGACCTGTTGATATGGTATAACAACGCACACAAGAAGCTCACTCTCATTAAATGATTCAACAGGAAAGGGATCAGAAGAATGCAACAGCACATAGCCTGAAACTGGACGAATAATGGCTGAACGAATTGTGGGTTTTTGTAACCCAACACGAATAACCTGAGGCCACAAATATTCCATTGTAAATTAGTCATTATTTACAAAGACAGATATGTCAACAATAAGCGATAAAATCTATGGGCTATTAGTGTAAATGAAGTCAATGTGTGGAGGCAACAGAAAGCATGTAAGCAAGGAGGAATCAGAATGCTGTAAAGGAAAAGATTGCTGCGAGGGTCGTAAAAAATAAAAAATAAAAAATAAAAAATAAATCGAGGGTTTCATCTCCGCAATAGTCAGAGATAGCGTCAAGTATCTCAGACGCCGATACTATGACTTCAGAGACAGGTGAGGTAGAGCAAGTAGAGATTGAGGAGATTATTGAAGGAACCAAAGAAGACTGAGAGGGGAGGGGTGTACGAACTTGGCGAGCTGTGCCGGCCGGACAGACGAGTCCTGCGGTGGAACAGGGGATGAAGGAGGATGGAAGGTAACTGGAGAAGAAGTCTGGGGGGGGGGGAACAGGAGAAGACGGGACCACATGAGGGTGGGGTGAACCTCTACCTCCGTTGTGAGAGATAGAAAGGGGGTAAGAACGAGGTTTCGAGGCCGAAAAGGAAAGCTGTTGGGGAACTGTAAGTTCTGGAGGAATGCAAAGAGACTTGGACTTATGAGACAAGTTCAGCTTTGCAGGTAATAGGCATGAAGAAGATATAGGCGTGCAAGGCCTTGAGGGCTGGCAAACTAGCAGGCGAGAAGAAGTACAGGTAGGAGTAGGTAAGGAGATGGAGGTTTCAGAGGGTAAAACCATGAAAGAATTAGAGATGGGGGGTGACCCTGGAAGACATGACACCAGAGGAGCCGTTAGCCGGGAGGACCACCAAAGGTCGGAGGTCTCCTAGCTACTCACAAATAAGGAATACGAGGAAGATTCCCCTGAAGGTGGAGCCGAGAGACTGCCATAGTATAAGGCCTTTGCTCTCCTTAAGACAACGGATTTCTCGTTCATTACGATAGACCTGACGATGGCAGGAAAAAGAACAGCATGATCTGTAGCACCGCAGCCTGGGCACTCCTCCGCAGATCTGCAGTATTTAGTGGGGTGTCCAAAGCGCCAGCAATTTCGACACTATTGGGGAGTAGAGACCACTTTATGGACCTCTAGGCGATGGCCTGCAATATAAACAGAAGACGGGAGTTCAAGGCAGTCAAAGGTTAAGCGGGCAATTTTACTGGAAAAGTGCCTCCACCGCGAATGGGCAATACATATATATCCATTTTGAGAATACGAAGATCCTGAAGGGATCTAAAATATCATCACTGCAAGACAGAAAATCACTCTGTGCAATGATACACGTTAAAACCACCGTACCACTGCAAGAACTGAGAGTAGTGTGGTTGTGAACTGTAATTGGAATGTTATCAATTGAAGTAATATGGGAAAGATCATGAGCTTGTTCTGCATTCTGAACTGTAACGATGCACGCACCACTTCGAAGAGCATGAAAGGATATATTTTGGCCAACATGTCGTAAAAGAGCTTTACCAATACTATGGTCAAAAAGATAATCAGTTGGAGATGTCAACTGTAGGGAAAAGAATTGAGTCCACTGCATACTTGTAAACATGGTGTGTAAAGGAAGTGGGTGTCACGTAGGTCGTTTTTGGGTAGAACGAGTAGACATCGAAGAAACCGTCGTCAGTAAATGGTCTGTAATGTTTAGGCATAGTACTGCGGGCGGCCCAACCCGAGGTAGGTGGACGATCCAAAAACCTTCGCACCGTATTCAGGGAAGCCGGACGCATAGTTAAAGGCATGCAGAGGCACTAGAAGAAAACAGGCAGAGCCTCAGCACCTGGAGTAGGTGATGAAGTGTCATCAGCATAAGGTACAGGGGTATGGGAAGAGTCTGAAGAATGGTCCAGTAACGAAGCCGGGTCAGAACAGGATGTGGTAACAAAATGGGGCCTGGGAGGAGGAGGGTTATCATGGAACGAATATTCCATGATGATGGGACTTCTTTCTTCTTATTATTTTTAAGAAAAAAAGAAGGAAAAAAAGAGTTACAGTCACTAGAAGGCTGAAAGGGGCCGTAAGTTCCCCCTCTCATCCGAGAGGACCTCGAGACTACAAGCAGTGCAGATGGAGCATGGAACCCATGCTATACCCTACCCATCACGCCAGTAAATCAGCACTCCGGAATAGCAACCTCATATCTACCGAGGCACCTCGGCGGACAAAAGAGAGGGCTTACCTGGAGTTTAACCTGGAGAGGGTTTCGGGGGTCAACGCCCCCGCGGCCCGGTCTGAGACCAGTCCTCATGGTGGATCAGGGTCTGATCAACCAGGCTGTTACTGCTGACCGCACGCAAACTGACGTACGAACCACAGCCCGGTTGGTCAGGCACTGACTTCAGGTGCCTGTCCAGTGCCTTCTTGAAGACAGCCAGGGGTCTATTGATAATCTTCCCTTATGTATGCTGAGAGGCAATTGAACAGTCTTGGGCCCTTGGCACTTATTGTATTGTTTCTCAGTGTACCCGTGGCGCCCCTGCTTTTCATCGGGGGAATGTTGCATCTCGTGCCGAGTCTTTTGCTTTCATGTGGAGTGATTTTCGTGTGCAGGTTTGGTACCAATCCCTCCAGGACCTTCCAAGTGTATATTATCATGAATCTTTCTCGCCTGCGTTCGAGGGAATACAGATCAAGGACCTTCAACCGTTCTCAGTAGTTTAGGTGCCTTATCGCACTTATGTGTGCCGTGAAAGCTCTTTGTACACTCTCCAGGTCTGTAATGTCGCCAGCCATGAAGGGAACGTTAGTGTACAGCAGTATTCCAGCCTAGAAAGCACAAGCGATTTGAGAATTCATCATGGCTTGGCGTCCCTAGTTTTGAAGGTTCTCATTATCCATCCAATCATTTTCCTAGCTGATGAGGTAGATACATTGTTGTGGCCTTTGAAGGCGAGATCCTCTGACATTATCACTCCCAGGTTCTTCACATTACTTTTCCGCTCTATTGTATGGTTAGAATTTGTGATATACCCTGACATTTTTAATTTCTTCAAGTTTTCCATATCTGAGTAGTTGAAATTTCTCTTCGTTGAGCTTCATATTGTTTTGAGCGGCCCATTCGAAGATTTGGTTGATGTCCGCTTGGAGTCTCGCAGTGTCTTCGATGGAGGTCACTGCCATGGTGATCCGGGTGTCATCCGCAAAGGAGACACGGAGCTATGGCTTACATCTCTGTCAATGTCAGAAATGAGGATGAGGAATAGAATGGAAGCATGTACTGTGCCTTGTGGAACAGAGCTTTTTACCATGACTGCCTGGGACTTTACTCTGTTTACTATTAGTCTTTGTGTTCTATTTCTCAGAAAGTTGTAGATCCGTCTACCAACTTTCCCGTTATTCCTTTATCCCGCATTTTTGTGTGCTATTACACCATGGTCACACTTGTCGAAAGCTTTTGCAAATTCTGTGTATACTACATCTGTATTTTGTTTATCCTCTACAGCATCATCTAAGACCTTGTCATAGTGGTCCAGTAGCTGGGACAGGCAGGAGCGACCTTCTCTAAACCCATGTTGCCCTGGGTTGTGTAACTGATGAGTATCTAGGGTTGTCAGAAACCCGCTGCCACCTCCCAGAACCGACAGGCAGCCTCTGGAGATACACCTGTCACCTCTAGGACACCCTGCCCACTTCTCACATATCCGGGAAGGGAGCAGGGCGCCTCCAGAAAATCCAGATTCCACGGCAAACTACACACCCGAGGAACCTCACAGAGCAGGATGAACCCCGGCACACGTCCCTCCACCTAGAAACCGTAATTCCAGAGGGAAGACCCCCCAGAGGCTACAAATGAGACGAGGATTATTATTATTATTATAATCTTGAGGAGCGCTAAACCCGCTGGATTAGGCAGCGCATGTGGAGGGGGATGGAAGGTACTCAGACTCAGTTCAAGGAACCGGAGCACAGATCCAATTTCCTAGATCAAGAGCCCCTCACCAGCATCAAGGAACCTCCCTTGCGGGGAATGAGACAGGGAGAAGGGAGGGTTGGGAGGGGGGAGGGAGGGAAAAAAAAGGAGAGAATAGGGAGGAAGGATACGGAAGGGAGGATTGGGGGGTAATTAAGTTCGGTCTGAGGAAGGAGACCAAAGGCTTTAGTTATTAAGACCAAGAGCTTCTTCGCCATATCAAGGAGCCCTCCTTGAGGTCTCCCCTTTAAATGTTCCCGTTTTTCTCTGCAGCTGGAGCTTTTGGTCATCTGACCGATGCCTTCCGCTGGCTTACACCATAATTGTCAGTGATTCTATATCACTTGTAATATAATTATGTATGTAAAATTACTAATATCATAAGGGAGTATGACCGATTTTATTTTCATTATTGCCACATTACTTTCGTTTATGCTATTACAATGTCAATTCTTATGGGATTTTTCTAATGATATAATATTCATCCTTCTGGCTATGGGTACTGGTATGCCTGTGGGCACTTCCTGTTCCCGTCTCTCTCTCTCTCTCTCTCTCTCTCTCTCTCTCTCTCCTTTTTTTTTTTTTTTTTACACAATCTTTGACAAGGTTAGGTTAAGGATCCCTAGCTTTATTGACAATCTGTTTACAGGTTAAGGATTCCTAACTTTATTGGCAAGCTAAGAACTGTTGCCTACATCAGCTCATTTGAAAGCATTTTTATTGTTATGAGACATACAAGTAGGGAACAGGATGAAGTTGGAGCCATCTGTGGGCCAGCATTTCCATTTGATCAACTGACTTTATCTCGCTAACATCATTATGCTGTACGAATGTGTTCCATACTTGAGTCATCCTGGGTATATATGATCTCAGATGGAGTGATGTTCTGGAGAAGGGTACAGCCAGAGTGAAGTTGCTGCTTTCTGCCCGTCTTGTGGCATAAAAGCTTGTTTCTCGCTGTCCTCGAAGTGGATCCAAGTGTGGTACTTTGACAATATTGGCCTTGTACATAACAGTAAGGCCACCCACATCCATCCTGTGTTGAAGGCTCTGCTGAAATGACAGGTCTATCCAGGATGGGTCCAGGCGAGAGATGAGACGTCTTGCTTTGTTCTCTACTCTGTCAAGCAGTCGCAGATGAGAGGGGAAAAAGGCAAACCAAAAAAGTGGAGCATACTCAAGGTGTGAGCGTACTTGTGCTCGTACAGAATCTTGCAACCCCTACTGTCAAGCAGATGCGAGATACGGCGAAGTGCTGTAAGCTTCCTGGCTGCCTCGTTTGCAAGATTTACAACATGGTTCTTCATGGTTAGTGTGGAGTCAAATTTCACCCCAAAGATATCAACTTCTTCTCCAGGTGCCAACACCCTCCCATTCATCCTTACTACTGCACCAGCATTACCATCATGGTGCCTAGAGGACCATCATCATTTGCATTTCCTCAGGTGCAAATGTTATTTGCCATCTATTTCCCCAAGCTGATATAGCTCTTAGCTGGTGACTGATGTAGCTTAGAGCAGCTGGCATTTCTTCTCTTGGATAAGTTAATGTCAGTGTACAGTCGTCTGCATATGCATGGGATTCTGGGATGAGATGAAGAAGGTCTTTGAAGTAGACATTCCATAACAATGGTCTCAGCACGCTTCCTTGTGGAACACTTGCCCCAATAGGATGTCTTGCTGATTCCGTTCCGTTCCGTTCTCTCTCTCTCTCTCTCTCTCTCTCCCCTCTCTTCTCTCTCTCTCTCTCTCTCTCTCTCTCTCTGTCTCTCTCTTTCTCCATCACTCACTCCATGTGAAAACATCCTTTGGGATCGTATTTGCTTGGACATCCTCCTCTTTTCTGCAATTTTGCAAGCTCCTGATGATGTGTTGATTCCAAGAAAGCCCTAGACCTATCATTCTACTACCCCCGTGGATGTTTTGCACATATATATATAATTTGAAACCGACTGAATCAGCCATTCTCGAGTTATGAGCGAAATTAATTTCGTCAAGTAGGAGGAAGAAAATAAAGAAAAACAGAAAAACAATGAAGCAACCTCTTAATGGTCCTCCTTCGCTGATACCTAAAATCTACAAAAAAAACAAAAAAAAAAAAAAACAGGTATTTCTTGTTGCAATCAATACATCATCAGGAACTTACAAAGTTACAGGAAAGAGGAAGATGTCCAAACAAATGTGATCACAGGGAGCGCCTTTGCTGGCTTACGCTCCCTGTGATGCGCCCTAATCAAAGGTTAACGGATATTATAAATTTTATTCTAGTAGTACCTGTGCAGTATATTAGTGTTCGTCTAGGTTTTTTTCTACAGATTTTTAGGTATCAGCGAAGGAGGACCATTAAGAGGTTTCTTCATTGTTTCCTGTTTTTCCTTTTTTTCTTCCTCCTACTTAACGAAATTATTTCTCTCGTAACTCGAGGACGACTCAATCAGTCAGCGTCAAATTTTCAACGTTTGTTCACAGTAAAGAGGACCAGATTTATGGAACAATTGGCATCTTCTAGTACCCTATGACTAAAGTTTTTGAACCTATTTCCATTATCGTGGAATGTCTCTTATAACTTCCAAAAATCTCATTGAAACAAAAGTGCCACAAAATTCGACATTGACAGAGAGGGAAATTCTATTGTATAGGAGCAGATTTAACCAGTTTATATATAAAACAGGGTAAAATGTTTAATCCCGTTGAATAATGTTAAAAAAAATTAACTTTACCTTTTTTGAATAACTTTAATATTTAATGGCCGACGCTTCTTAGGGCCATGATATTAGCCGCTAAGTTTCGTTTGCATAGAGACAAATATTTTGATTCAAATAGTAAAAATTGCTGGAAGTTGTTGGAATCTGTGCCAGAACTGGAGAATGACTGATCTGATTATCACCACTGATGTGGTTTCTTGAAACAAAACTCACACTGGTTATGGGGGGGCGTAAGTGTTAATCTGTCAGTGATATTCATTTTCAGTGATATTCATTTTCGCTCAATAACTAAAGAAATACTCCTGACTGGTTTCAAAAGATTATAAACGGTACGTTTTAGACAGGATGATACTCTAAGTTTAGTCTGATTAAATGCAAATTTGAAATCTTGTTTCAGTAGTTGAAAATCTTGGATTCTCTGAAATCTAATCAGTTACTGTAGAATGTCTTTTCCAATAGGACTCAAAATTTTACTACTGGTGAGGATTATTAAAACAAAGATTGTCAGCCTCTTTGATCAGTGTAACTTTAAATTTGCCAGTATCATTAAGTATATTGTTTCCAAGTTAAAAACTAGAGAACGGCTCTCCTGATCTGCTTTAAACCCTAAATGGTGACGTATCTTAATTGGAATTATTCTGAATTAATTTTGACCTGTGTAAATACCAACTTGCCAACTTTTACCGGTTCCATCTAACTGTATTTTTTAAAAAATCTAAATGAAATATTTTCCTTACCGGATTTTAGAGATTTTTTAAACAACCGTAAGAGAGAAAATAAACTGGAAAAATCATATTTCGCTGTTTCATGTATTTTTTTTTAAGTTTAACAAGAGAAAACTTTTCCATTTCTCGGAACATTCACAGCAACAACTGCTTTTGCTTTCTCAAAATATTTCCTTTATTACTCGATAAATTTCAACACTCGTGTGTTCTACTTAGATGAAGGTGATATATTGAGTGTGCATTGACACCATTTTGCCACTTATAAGCCCGAAGTGGAGTAGTATTATTTTACATTATTGCATTATTTTGTCTTGATGCTCGTGAGGGGCTCTTGATCTCATTAAGTGGAATTATCTTTCAATTGAAAGTATCGAATTTGAATGCTTCCCATTGCACAGGCACTATATGATCCCTCCTAGTTTAGCGCTTTCCCATGATTAAGATAAAGCAATTGCAAACAGCATCGATCCTTAACAGTTCATTTATTTTATAAAACCGATGAAGTTTATTTCGACTTTAGGCTGCGTAAATTGGATTTTGTTGGATTCTCTGCACTAACTGGAGAATACATAATCGGGCAGATTGACAAGTTTTAATGTTGATATACTTCCCGAAAGGATCCACCCCTTGATTTTAGGTTGATTATTTTTTAAAATATGCCAATTTTCTTAAATTGGGTTTCTTTCAAATAACTGGAGGAAATTCTTGTGATCATCAATAAATAACAAAGTTTAGGTTTCTGGGTCATCTTTGGTCGTAGCAACAGAATGTTCAAGTATGTGTCTACAACATCTGTGTGTCCACAAGATCATTGTAAAAAATTCGTTTCGTTTATGTAGAGAAAGTTTTAAACAAGATCCAGTTAATTATGTACATGCATACCTTCAGTTAATTATGTACATGCATGCCTTCAGTTAATTATGTACATGCATACCTTCAGTTAATTATGTACATGCATACCTTCAGTTAATTATGTTACATGCATACCTTCAGTTAATTATGTACATGCATACCTTCAGTTAATTATGTACATGCATACCTTCAGTTAATTATGTACATGCATACCTTCAGTTAATTATGTACATGCATACCTCCAGTTAATTATGTACATGTATACCTCCAGTTAATTATGTACATGCATACCTCCGGTTAATTATGTACATGCATACCTCCAGTTAATTATGTACATGCATACCTCCAGTTAATTATGTACAATGCATACCTCCATTAATTATGTACATGCATACCTCCAGTTAATTATGTACATGCATACCTCCAGTTAATTATGTACATGCATACCTCCAGTTAATTATGTACATACATACCTCCAGTTAATTATGTACATGCATACCTCCAGTTAATTATGTACATGCATACCTTCAGTTAATTACTTACATGCATACTTAATTAAACTTAAAGCCTACTAAATGTAACTTAGAAAAAAGTTAGGAGTTGTTTGTATTGTCCCAAGAAAATAGGATAATGTAAATATTGATTTTCATGCGATAATTTCTGAGTGCCTCGTCTAATGGCCTTCATCCTTCATCACAGATAACTTCATAATACAATTCTGAGCGACTTCAAAGTAGTGCATGTCTTAATATGCCATTTTTATAGAAGAAACTGGAATATTAGTTTCCATGTGATAACTTAATAAAATCGATTCTTATTCAGCTCCGATCTTCAAGACTAACACTTAACCCTGCACTAATGGTCCTCTGATCAATGATATTCGTGATTCCTTTGATACCATTCCCAGATTGCGCAGCTTCTGAAATTCATTTATTTTTTTAATCATCAACTTTGGCTTTATTTCATCTATTTCATGTTTTAGTTATGTTGGTATATTATTCCTTACGATATTTAAATTTTCTTATTTTAAATCTCCATTACATTGCCTCTCACTAGTTCGAAAACCATAATGAGATTAATTTTTGATTAAAAGTTGTGCTTAGTTTGAATCCATTGATGTTGTGGTCACTGTTTCCTGTTTCTCTCTCACTCGTATGATTGGATGAGGACATAATCTGTGGTCGGAATGAGATCCAGGATATTGCTGCTACAAGAGAGAAGAGAGAGAGAGAGAGACAGACAGACAGACAGACAGACAGAGACAGACAGACAGAGGGAGAGCACAAGCAAGCAAGCTTATTCCATACTCCATCTGAGAATTGATCGTGAGGCCGTCAATTGGTCGTGCGACAATCAGTGTATTGGGTGTGGGGGATGTCAATACTGGAATTCCTTTTGGTCAATCATTGTCATAACCGTCATGTTCCGGACAGTTTGGTGACCTGAGGGAGGGAATATTGGTGTTGTAATGATGATGAGAGTGGCGGCATGTGTGGAGTTATCATGCACGGTGATGGATGAGTGGTGATGATGTGACGAGTGTACTGGTAGTTGTGGTAGGTATTATTTATGCATGTTAGAAAGATCAACTCATCTAAAGCAATAGTAGTTTATTTCATTTTGACTGGAAACGACTGTGACAGTCCAATTTAAACAGCAAAGTTTCACTGTCAGTCTTCTAGGTGGATCCCAGTTTTAATGTTCACTCATCGATATAAGTCTTGCTTTATGTGTAATTACATATATCCCTTGTTAATGTATGATATACTCAAATGTATTTCAGTCACTGTGAGATCCAAGAGAAGTATCACAGTATTCCTAACTCCAAGCTGCTGTCGGTCAATGCAGGCGAAAAATTATGCAGAGTGCAGCGAATTTCTTTTTTATATTTTTAAAAAAATCTTACAAATGTACA
>NC_069404.1:87263385-87283385 GCF_026875155.1 Cherax quadricarinatus
CGGGTGAAGGAGGGAATGGGGAGGAATGTAAGAATATGCTGTTGGTTAAGTGAACAAACTCTAATATCTATATTACTATAAGAACTGATAAAGAGAGAGTCAAATGAATAAATAATTTATATGAAGGTCAATAATGTAATCAATACTACACGATTTTTTATTATTAAGTATTATATGTAACTGTCTTAAGTCATTACTGTCTCATCTTCAGTACTTTAATTATATTAATTTCTAAAAGGGCATTTTTACAACTGGAACAACTACACTAAATACTTCACTATTAACGAATTTCAAATTATGTTCAGATGAGATTTAAAAAGACTTTCGAATTTTTTCACTAGATTATCCAGTATAAATTTCAGTTATGTAACTATGCAACAAGAAGTTGCTTCGCTGGAAGTGTAATTCTAAACTTCCTTTTCATTCCTTATAAAGTATTTCTGGCGTCTTCATCTCCTACCTCAGCTTCTAGCTCAGGTGCTCCTCCAGACACGTCCTCAGGTGCTCCTCCAGACACGTCCTCAACATCTCCTACCTCAGCTTCTAGCTCAGGTGCTCCTCCAGACACGTCCTCAACATCTCCTACCTCAGCTTCTAGCTCAGGTGCTCCTCCAGACACGTCCTCAACATCTCCTACCTCAGCTTCTAGCTCAGGTGCTCCTCCAGACACGTCCTCAACATCTCCTACCTCAGCTTCTAGCTCAGGTGCTCCTCCAGACACGTCCTCAGGTGCTCCTCCAGACACGTCCTCAACATCTCCTACCTCAGCTTCTAGCTCAGGTGCTCCTCCAGACACGTCCTCAACATCTCCTACCTCAGCTTCTAGCTCAGGTGCTCCTCCAGACACGTCCTCAGGTGCTCCTCCAGACACGTCCTCAACATCTCCTACCTCAGCTTCTAGCTCAGGTGCTCCTCCAGACACGTCCTCAACATCTCCTACCTCAGCTTCTAGCTCAGGTGCTCCTCCAGACACGTCCTCAACACAGGGAATAAAAAACATAAACGTTACACTTATTACAAAATCATTTGTTTTGAATGTTATGCAAATGAGTTAATTTTCATAATATTAATGAGGTTGGTGCGGCAGCTCGCAAGACGCAGGTAATGTGTTTTTAGTGCTGCCTCTGTCCTGGTGGTGGGTGGGAGTGTTGACACTGTCCCTGCCTCACTTCACCTCACATTGACCTCTCACCTCTCTCACCCAGTCCCCTCACATCACCTCCCTCACATTACCTCACCTCCCCTCACCCTGCCCCCCCACATCACTTCACCTCCCTCGCCCTGCCATTCATCTCACCTGCCTCATCTCTTACCATAAATAGTGTCCCACTGACACAGCTAACAAGATAAACGACTTCTTCTCAACCATAGGATCTAATCTCGCCAGTAAAATCCCACATACCAATGCCCATGCCGGGGACTACCTAGATGGGAATTTCCCTAATTCCTTCTATCTTGCACCAACTGAGCCCACGGAAGTCACCGAGATTATAAAGTCACTTAAAAATAACTCGGGGAATCTGTCTCATGTCCCACCATAACTGTACAAGCGAGCGGCCCATGTCCTTTCGCATGCTATTTCATTACTCTTTAACAAGTCACTAGAGACTAGCACCTTCCCGAAACTATTCAAGATGGCAAGGGTTACACCAATACATAAAGGTGTGACCCTACAGACTTAAACAACTATAGGCCAATATCTAACTACCATTGCTATCCAAATCTTTGAGAAACTCGTGCACAGGAGACTGTATTCATTTATACGACTCAAAACATACTCAACCTTGCCAATTTGGATTCAGGAAAAATAAAAGCACTAATGATGCAATCATAAAATTGCTAGTCTGCTTTACACAGCATTGGAAAATAAGAATATCCACTAGGAATTTTTATTGACCTAAGAAAGCTTTTGCACAGTAGACCACGACATCCTACTCCACAAACTTGATCATTACGGTATAAGAGGCCATGCGCTTGCTTATTTCAAATCTTACATTACTAATAGGTATCAGTAGTCACCATTAAAGACACAGCATCAGCAACACGGCCCTTGATACTGGAGTTCCGCAGGGAAGTGTCCTTGGTCCCCTGCTCTTCCTCATATACATCAATGACCTTCCAAACGTATCCCAACACATGAAACCCATTCTCTTTGCTGACGACACGACTTATGTCATCTCTCACCCTAATCTTGCCACCCTCACACACCACTGTGAATGAGGAGCTGATCAAAATATCGACTTGGATGACAGCCAATAAACTTACGCTTAACACTGACAAAACCTACTATATTATGTTTGTAGTCAGAGCAGGATATGCACAAATTAACATTAAGATTGACAACACTCTAATTACCAGAAATAATGGGGGCAATTCCTAAGGCTTATACCTTGACAACAACCTGAATTTCAGCACCCATATCCAGCATATAACCAAAAAAGTATCCAAAACGGTTGGGATCATCTCCAAGATACGATACTACGTGCCGCAAAATGCCCTTCTCGCACTATACCACTCACTTATTTATCATACCTCACCTATGCTATTTGTGCTTGGGATCAACTGCAGCAACACACTAAAGTCAATAATAACCAACAAAAAGCTGCAGTAAGAATAATCACTAAATCCCATCCCTGGCTAACACACCCCCCCACTCTTCATAGACCTAAACTTACTCCCTGTCAGTACATCACACTTACACTGTGCAATCTACATCTACAGGGCTTAAACTCTAATATCAACCTTGACCTAAAACGCTTTTTGATAGTTGTGACAGAACCCACAGGCATAACACCAGACACAAAACTCTACGACATTCCCGTGTCCGACTAAACCTTTACAAAATTCAATGTATGTAAAAAAGGCCCTAAAATCTGGAATACCCTACCTGAGAACTCTAGAACGCAGACACGTTCATCACCTTCAAAACTACCATTAGAAAACATCTTATCTCCCTGATACACCCTGTCAACTAACTACACGAATACCACCTGGTGGTTCACACTTACACTCACTGACTCATTTGACCATAAACAAAATATTAATCTCAATATTAAAATAATGAATCCTGTGATACTCCAATACTGAAACTATGTACTGTGCCAAAACAAAAGCATTTACATTGCTAAACTCACAAACTAGTATTTAGTCACTTAGCCATAATACCAACTTACCTCATAATTTGTAGTATTTTACAATTAAGAATAAAACTAAGTCTGCCCGAAATGTCTAGTCATGCTAAGCGTTCTAGTGGTACACTCTGTAATCAATATTTTACTACATGTAAACCACACAATAACCAAATTTCTGTAAACTCAGCATTGTAATCCTTATAGAGAATAAACTTTGAAGGTCGGCTATTATTGTCCATCTCTCTGGTGTAACCCACGAGATGCCCAGACCTTGGCCATGACACAGCAAGTGTTGTATTAAATCTGCGTCACATACATTCTAGCAGCTAAGCTTCCATGTTCTGTGGTTAAGTTGTGTTGTCTGGTCCGGCTGCCTTAGTAATGAATGTAGAAATGCTACAATTAAATCATTTTAACCGGACTGTAAACACTAGGAAAGGTTGTAATATATTATAGTCATTGCAAAAAAAAACTATTTATGATTGTTATGTTGTTGATGATAGTTAGAGGAGGACACATTGCTTTTATTTATTAATTTTTTGACTTGCATAAGAAATACATACTTGCAGGCTTCTGTGATTGTTTTAGAACAGTTTAGGATAAAAATAAAGTAGCCAAAAGTAAAGAGAATGTAACATTTAAGGGTATGATTATTATATTCAATTTTGAAATCTTAAATATAATTAGGTTATTTAACAAAGTTAGAGGTTATTTTTATACATTTATAGGTGGTGAAAATTATCCTGATATTGTTGACAATAGTTAGGAAGGCTGTGAGACTCAGTGACTGTCCATCCAGCAGTGAGTCTCAGTGACTGTCCATCCAACAGTGAGTCTCAGTGACTGTCCATCCAACAGTGAGTCTCAGTGACTGTCCATCCAACAGTGAGTCTCAGTGACTGTCCATCCAGCAGTGAGTCTCAGTAACTGTCCATCCAGCAGTGAGTCTCAGTGACCGTCCATCCAACAGTGAGTCTCAGTGACTGTCCATCCAACAGTGAGTCTCAGTGACTGTCCATCCAGCAGTGAGTCTCAGTAACTGTCCATCCAGCAGTGAGTCTCAGTGACCGTCCATCCAGCAGTGAGTCTCAGTGACCGTCCATCCAGCTGTGAGACTCAGTGACTGTCCATCCAGCAGTGAGTCTCAGTGACTGTCCATCCAGCAGTGAGACTCAGTGACTGTCCATCCAGCAGTGAGACTCAGTGAGTGTCCATCCACCAGTGAGTCTCAGTGACTGCCCATCCAGCAGTGAGACTCAGTGACTGTCCATCCAACAGTGAGACTCAGTGACTGTCCATCCAGAAGTGAGACTCAGTGACTGTCCATCCAGCAGTGAGACTTAGTGACTGTCCATCCAGCAGTGAGTCAGTGACTGTCCATCCAGCAGTGACTCAGTGATTCTACATCCAGCAGTGAGTCTCAGTGACTGTCCATCCAGCAGTGAGTCTCAGTGATTGTCCATCCAACAGTGAGTCTCAGTGACCGTCCATCCAGCAGTGAGTCTCAGTGACCGTCCATCCAGCAGTGAGTCTCAGTGACTGTCTATCCAGCAGTGAGTCTCAGTGACTGTCCATCCAGCAGTGAGTCTCAGTGATTGTCCATCCAGCAGTGAGTCTCAGTGACTGTCCATCCAGCAGTGAGTCTCAGTGACTGTCTATCCAGCAGTGAGTCTCAGTGACTGTCCATCCAGCTGTGAGTCTCAGTGACCGTCCATCCAGCAGTGAGTTTTAGTGATTGTCCATCCAGCAGTGAGTCTCAGTGACCGTCCATCCAGCAGTGAGTCTCAGTGATTGTCCATCCAGCAGTGAGTCTCAGTGACCGTCCATCCAGCAGTGAGTCTCAGTGATTGTACATCCAGCAGTGAGTCTTAGTGACTGTCCATCCAGCAGTGAGACTCAGTGACTGTCCATCCAGCAATGAGATTCAGTGACCGTCCATCCAGCAGTGAGTCAGTGACTGTCCATCCAGCATTGAGTCTCAGTGTCTGTCCATTCAGCAGTGAGTCTCAGTGACTGTCCATCCAGCAGTGAGTCTCAGTGATTGTCCATCCAGCAGTGAGTCTCAGTGACTGTCCATCCAGCAGTGAGACTCAGTAACTGTCCATCCAGCAGTGAGTCAGTGACTGTCCATCCAGCAGGGGTTGAGGGGATGATGGAAGTTGCACCAGCTAGTGTTGTCATCAACGTGGGCGCCATGGCTGCTGTGTTGGGTGGATTACTAAGATTTAGAAGTCCTTGTGGTCTAAGTGGACGGTGAGCAGTTGGTGTAGAAACGTGGACACTGCTGATGGTGCTGACTGAGGAATAATGATAAGCGAGTTCTAGATCTAGCAGGCCAGCCTCTTAACTATTGTGAATTGTTGTTATGATCTGGTTGTTATGATCTGTTGTTATGATCTGGGTAAGGTAGGTTAGTACTGTGAGAGACAAGAAGATGGGGAATTTTATCATTTGTGTAGAGTTTCCTTTAAATGTTAATATTTGAGTAGCTTTCTAGTGACATTTATATATTTTCATTCATGTAGTTTTACTTATAATTATATTCATAGATTCCTTAAGATAAAATTGCGAGAAAAAGGTAATATTTTCTCTGATTATAATTGTCCCTCTATATTATGTTTGTAGATATATAGTTCAGATGATTCCCAGGAAGATGAATTACGCATTTGTGCAACACTTGGGTATCTTTATTGTGGAAACATTTTGCCAACCAGTGGCTTCGTTAGTCCTGTACAGAGAAGAATTGTTGAAGATTGGAAGGAGTTTGAGGTAGTCTGTCTCTCACCCTGGCTGATCAAGCATTCAGATCCATCCCGATGCATTTATGGTGACCTGCTTTATCCATGCACTCCTGACATTTCAGTCGTCTCATTCACCTCACCTTGATCTTCTCAGTGCCTCGCTCCTCACCCTTCCCCCCTCACCTTGCCTCCCTCACTCTGCTCCTCATATCACCTAGCTCTCCCTCCGCCTTCACCTTGCTTATCACCTCATCTCCCTCACCCTGCACCTCACCTCACCTCCCTCACCCTGCCCTTCCGTCCACTGCTGCAGGTAGCAAGCAACATCTCGTGTAATTGCTCCTTAAATTAGTGGTATGCCACTGACGAGCAGTAAAAATGTTCGCCTAACATCCTCAAGAAGTGACGCTGAATGTAAGCACAGACTGGGAGAGCAGCACCAGAGTGATGTACTGTTATGATCAGGACTCTGCGTTGCTCACAGTCCGTAGTACAAGTCATATTCTTGATCACTTGCTATACTCGAAAACTTCGTGTATTGCAGTAATGGTATACAATGTCGACAGGATGAGGAATTGCACACATGTACAACACCTGGTTGTTTTTATTTGCGGATGTTTAGCCAACACTGGCTTTATCAGTTCAATACAACGACATTCGACGGCACAAGGAGATGTGGTAATCAGTCCCGGAGCTCAGAAGCCAAGGTTGAGCAGTACATTAGTATTAATGAACTAAGACTAAGGTACTGAACATCAGGATGAGTGGCTGATTTCCTCACTTTCCTCTGTCTTCTGTTTATAGTTCTTCAAGGCTGTGGGACTGACTACCTCGTCCTCTACTGTCTTCGAATATCATCTCTGTATTGAAATGATTTAGCCACTTATTAGCGAAACGTCTTCATATAAAAGTGCTCAGATGTTGAGCAAGTATCTGTTTCGTAATCACTACCTATACGTGACTACTTGGAAGCAGAAGGCACAGGAAGCACTGTATAAGGAGATTACACAAGAGTTTAGAATTCCAACGTGAACGATTCAACTTTTGGTTGTACGCTTCCATAATCGAATTTTATATTGCACAGCCGCTTGAAAATATGTAGAAAGAATAAGACTTGCATCTCCCACGATGCTCACAAAATTCTCTGGGCCAGTGGAAGCTTCAACCCTCCACTGCAACCAGAGAATGTTGGAACAACGATTTTCTGTAAGACTTGATCTTTCTGTTGGTTGAATTCATCTCCTTGCCTTGATACTGGTGAAGGGCTCTTGATCTGAAGGATTGGAACTGCCTTCCTGTTCCTTGGATCAAGACTGCATGCATCCAGTTCCCCAGGAGCTGGATGATCCTTACGGGATTAGCGCTTCCGCATGAAAAAAATGGAGACGATGATCAAGAGGTCAGTAACCAGATTCATGTAATCACTTGCTGTACAATGATCACTTGATGTACAGTGATCAACAATGATTACTCTCTGTACAATAATCACTTGCTGTACAGCGATCACTAATGATCACTGTTTGTAATGATCACTTGCTGTTAAGTGATCAACAATGATCACTTCGTATATAATGATCACTTGCTGTTAAGTGATCAACAATGATCACTTCGTATATAATGATCACTTGCTATACAATGTTCACTTGTTGAAACAATGTCATCTTCTCTCTCTTCCTCTGTGTCACGAGTCAGTAACCAGGTACTGACTCGTGGCATGAGTCAGTAACCAGGTACTGACTCGTGGCATGAGTCAGTAACCAGGTACTGACTCGTGTCAGAGTCAGTAACCAGGTACTGAATCGTGGCATGAGTCAGTAACCAGGTACTGACTCGTGTCACGAGTCAGTAACCAGGTACTGACTCGTGGCATGAGTCAGTAACCAGGTACTGACTCGTGGCATGAGTCAGTAACCAGGTACTGATCGTTGGCTACGAGTCAGTAACCAGGTACTGACTCGTGGCATGAGTCAGTAACAGGTACTGACTCGTGGCATGAGTCAGTAAACAGGTACTGACTCGTGTCACGAGTCAGTAACCAGGTACTGACTCGTGGCACGAGTCAGTAACCAGTACTGACTCGTGGCACGAGTCAGTAACCAGGTACTGACTCGTGTCAGAGTCAGTAACCAGGTAATGACTCGTGGCACGAGTCCAGTAACCAGGTACTGACTCGTGGCATGAGTCAGTAACCAGGTACTGACTCGTGGCATGAGTCAGTAACCAGGTACTGACTCGTGGCATGAGTCAGTAACCAGGTACTGACTCGTGGCATAGTCAGTAACCAGTAGCGACTCGTGGCATGAGTCAGTAACCAGGTACTGACTCGTGGCATGAGTCAGTACAGGTACTGACTCGTGCATGGTCAGTACCAGGTATGACTCGTGGCATGAGTCAGTAACCAGGTACTGACTCGTGGCAGATCAGTAACCAGGTATCGACTCGTGCACGATGTCGCCCACAAACCATCAATTTCAGTACAAAAAAAATTAAATACTTGTATCTTCTTAGAAGATGCAATAAACCCCAGTGTATCGTGAAACATTCTTCTGTATCATCAGTTCTAGGAGTTAAGGGATGATATGAAGCAAGATATTAAAGTGTTCTTCATAAATATAAGACTGAACAATCACTCCTTAGTAAATGGTTCCTTAAATCTTATTCTGCTTTTCTGCTTTACAGGAACATGGGTAGGTAGTCCCAACATAGCAAGAGAATAAAATTAATTAAGGTAATTGCTCTGACATACTGGGCATTAACATAGTTATTTGTACAAATAATATCTTGTAGACAAGCCATTTACACGCTAAGTATACTAGTACCGTAGTATACCAAACCAGGGTAGACATAACCACAGTGGAATGAAACATTTAGCAAGAGAAGCACCGTGGAACAAAGCATTAACACAGTTCAGTATCACCACATTAGAGACCACCGTTACAACACCACATCCAGTATCTTAGCATGAGAATATAATCCAAGAAGCAGCACACCTTACATGTGAACAGTAATCATCAAGGCCTGCAGCAATAACCAATATTATTGAGGCTTGGCTCAATACTTACTGGATCCCAGACTGTGGAGTGCGCAGATATGCAAACGGGATATCGTGAAAAGGCTTCGCTTTTACCCATGAATATACTGACTTAATAATACAAGCCGCCGCTAATATCCTCCCAGAATACTAGCCTATTCGCTGTAACACACGCAGTTTACAGAATTCATTAATGCTACTTTCAGAATGCCTCAACTAAGCTGGACAATAGCAACAACAATAACTAGACGCATAATGTGATGTAATCATCAGTGATCATCAGTGACCTGATAATTGCTTTCCATCCCAGATTGCACAAGGAACGGGCATAAGAACATAAGAACATAAGAAGGAAGGAACACTGCAGCAGGCTTACTGACCCATGCGGAGAAGGTCCTTGTGCCCCACCCCCCCGGATAAGCCCGAAGGCCCACCCAGTCTGGTCACCTCCACTCAAGGAGGTGACCAGCAGCACAAGCTAGTCAGGTCCAACTCACACCCACCCACACCCACTCAGGTATTTGTCTAACCTATTTTTAAAACTACACAATGTTTTAGCCTCTATAACTGTACTCGGGAGTTTGTTCCACTCATCCACAACTCTATTGCCAAACCAGTGCTTTCCTATATCCTTCCTGAATCTGAATTTTTCCAACTTGAAACCATTGCTGTGAGTCCTGTCTTGGCAGGAAATTTTCAGCACACTACTTACAGTTACATCCCATTTATTTATTCATGTTTTCCATTTATACACCTCGATCATATCAGGGTCCTCAGTCTATCTTCATAGGGAAAATTTCAAATACTTGGGATTAACTTTGTCATCCTCCTCTGTACGTTTTCCAGAGCATTTATATCCATTCTGTAATACGGTGACCAGAACTGAGCAGCATAGTCTAAATGAGGCCTAACCAAGGATATATAGAGTTGAAGAACAACCTGAGGACTTCTATCATTTACACTTCTAGATATGAAGCCAAGAATTCTGTTAGCTTTATTGCGAACACTAATGCACTGTTGTCTTAGTTTTAGATTACTGCTAACCAGAACTCCTAAATCCTTTTCGCAATCAGTAGTATTAAGATCTACATTATTTAGTTTATATGTGGCAAGGTTATTTTGCTGTCCAACATTTAGAACTTTGCATTTGTCTATATTAAACTGCATCTGCCACCTCTTCGACCATTGCATCAGTCTATTCAAATCATCCTGAAGTGCTCTAGTGTCCTCATTAGATTGAATTGGACGGCCTATTTTGGTGTCATCAGCAAATTTGCTTATGTCGCTTTTATTCCCTCATCTATGTCGTTTATGTAACTTGTGAACAACAACGGGCCCAACACTGACCCCTGAGGAACACCGCATGTGACCTGCCCCATTTTGATTTCTCCTCATTTATGCAAACTCTCTGCTGCCTATTTGTCAGCCATGCCTCTACCCAGGAAAATTTTTTTCCTCCTATTCCGTGTGCCTTAAGTTTCCTTAATAGCCTCAGATGTGGAACCCTATCGAAAGCCTTACAGAAGTCCATATACACAATATCATATTCATTATCGTGATCTACCACCTCAAACACCTTAGTGAAAAAAGTTAGTATATTCGCAAGACAGGAACGCCCCTTTGTAAAACCGTGTTGAGATTCATTAATCAATCTGTGCCTGTCAAGATGGCTACGAATTGCTTCGGCAATTATTGATTCCATAAATTTTCCCACTATGGAGGTAAGGCTTACTGGTCTATAGTTCGAAGCCAAGGACCTGTCACCTGCCTTGTAAATAGGTATTACATTTGCCATTTTCCACTTATCAGGCACTATGCCAGTTTGTAGTGATATGTTAAAAAGATTAGCCAAAGGTATGCTAAGTTCCTCTTTACATACCTTTAACACCCTTGCAAACAGTTCATCAGGCCTGGGGATTTGTTAGGTTTTAGTTTCTCTATATGTCTGAGGACCATGTCACTAGTTACCGCAATCGTGCATAGTTTATTATCGTCCTGTTCTACATAATCTATTATTTCAGGAATTTCGCTAGAATTTTCCTAGTTAAAAACTGAGAGGAAGTAGGTTTTGAAAATTTCACACATATCCTTATCACTGTCAGTGATCTGATCAGAATTACACTTAAGTGGGCCTATCTTATCCTTAATCTTACTTTTATATACCTGAAAGAACCCTTTTAGGTTAGTCTTCGAATTCCTGGCGACCTTAACCTCATAATCCCTTGTTTGCTTTTCTTATTCCTTTCTTTATTTCTCTCTTCAATTGAATATATTGATTTCTTAACTGCCCATCCCCTCTTCTGATACGCCTATATATGCCTCTCTTTTGATCAATGAGATGTTTTAATCTATTGTTCATCCATTTGGGATCATTTTTGTTAGATCTAATTTCCCTACTCGGAACAAAAGTTGTCTGGGCAGCTAGAACTATGCTCTGAAAAACGTCATATCGGCAACCAAGATCACTTACCTGACCCATAGTTAGGATATCCCAATTTAGCCCACCCAGGTAATTTTTCAGTCCCATGAAGTCGGCAAAGCGAAAATCTGCGACAGACATTTGATTGCAGTTATCTGGGTAATTCCATGATATATTGAAACTAAGTGATTTTGATCACTTTCCCCAAGCTCATCATTAACCTAAAGATTATTAATTAGTGATCCTTTGTTGGCAAGAACCAAGTCAAGCAGATTGTTTTCCTCTAGTTGGTTCTGTCACAAACTGTTCTAAAAAGCAATCCTGAACTGTATCAAGAAAGTCACTAGACTTAAGATTTCCTGTCATATTGTTCCAAACAATTTGTCTAAAGTTAAAATCTTCCATTAACACAACTTTTTCATATCTAGATGCCTCATGAATTTCGTCCCATAACAGCTTACTGCACTCCCTAACAAGGTTTGGGGGCCTATAAATCATAAACAAAATTAATTTGTCAAGACCCTCGAGAAACTGTAGCCAAGCAGATTCTGTGTTCGATGTTTCTAATCTTATATCATGTCTAACACAACAATTTAAATTTTCTCTGACATACATTGCCACTCCACCACCCTTCCTGTTGACCCTATCAGTGTGGAATAGTTTATAACCCTGTATATTGCATTCAGAAGGCATTTCTCTATCTTTCAAGTTGAACCTGGTCTCTGTTATACCAATAATATCTATATTACCTACACTTGCAAGTTATCTTAGCTGATCTATCTTATTTTTTAGACTCCTACTATTTGTTTAGTCACTCGTTGCCCTCTACTATCTCTCTTTGTTTGTTGATCAATTGATTTGCCATTACTAGCAACTTTATTTTGAATATTGTCTTTTAAACATATCCCTGAGGTATCCCGGTAATAACTGCTGTTTTTAACCCTAATACTGCAGCCTGATTGTTTCCCACAAACACCCATACCTCTATAATCTATCATTTTAAATTCCTAAACAAGTCATCAGTTACCCTCTCAATTGAATTGGCTAATGCAACCAATCCCTCCCCAGAGAGATGAACCCCATCCCTTGCATACATATCACGTTTGTCGTAGAATAGGTCCCAGTTATTAATGAATGGGATTGCAAGTTCCTTGCAGTACCTGTCTAGCCAGCAATTTATAACAATTGCCTAACATCCATTCATTGCCCACCACTTCTAGGTGATGGCTTAAATATGATGGATCCTCCCTTGCCCTACAGCTTCTATGTCTGACCGTATTATCCAGCACTCTGTCTCCTGCACTTCCCAATGTCAATAAGGGCTTGTTCCCATTACCTGACTAATATTATCCAACTGGACTAATGTCACCACACCACTCCTGAAGGCACACCTTCCTGTTCTGTGCCTTTCTGTCTTTGTACTACAAGCACGGTCCATAATTACCTGAGACTCTTCTACTTAAAAATCTTACTCTGATTAGCAGGGTAATCAGTGTACCATCAACCTCACTAACCATTTCAGGGTAGTAAAGGCTGAGAACAAGAATCGATTTCGTACCTTACATCTATGTTAACCCTCCTATCTACTTCTTCCTGACTGTAACCACTTGCCACTATAAAGCTGTCACTATCACTCTAGTGACATCTCCTTACACTATAATCCTCCAACATCCCAAATCATCTAGCAAGCTTACAGCTCCTATATTTCTCCTGTATGAAGCAGCTCTCATTCAACACCTACCTGAGTTCTAAACACTACATAAACCATGTGCTGGTAATCGCCCAGCAATCACAGAGAGTAATTGTATGACGCATGGCCTCTGTACCTCTGATTAAAAATGCAACTTGCGACTGATCATCATTCAGGTTGTTACAATATTAGGATTTATTATGATCTCCTTGCTAGTGGCGCTCCATGTCATAACACTACGACACTCCTCTCACAGAATAGACGTTGTGTGTATGTACACTAGGTAACTGGTCTGGAGACCGAAGTTGGCAGACACACCTCATTGTCACTTCCTGTATACTATGTAGCTGAATTGTCATTTAATGATACTGAGAGGTATATTACCATGTTATATGTCAGATATCTTATTATTGGTAGAATAAGGTACAAGACTATAACCAGTTTCCACGGACAGAAGGGAGATACAGAAACTAGACACTATCCATAAACTGAGTTAAAATCCGAAGATCATCATGGAAGGTCCTTCTGGAAAGCTAAAAGCTGTACAACTCTCGTCTCTAACTATTATCAGGTGAAACAATATTAGTTTAATTCGCTGTTATGGGTAAGTAGAAATCATTTAGCTTAAATTACTGCAGACAATACAGCATTTACTGGTAAGAGACAGAATCAATGGTCAATATACTGGTCTCTAGTAAATGACACATATGTACGATGAGTCACACTTGTGTCAGAACTTGGTATGAGACACTTGCAGTGTCACTTGTAACAACGAGACCTAGCACGTCTCACGTCAGGTTGACAGATATGTCACACTCAGGTCACTGGTATGGAGACCAGACAGGTCCATGCTAGGTCATTGTCATTGGAGACCAATAGTCACTCAGTCATGGACAGTAAGATCAATAGTTATCACAGCTATGTCACATATCATGTAATGTACATGTACATTCAGGTTCATACATGGAATCAGAATGATACACTCAGTAACTGGTCTGAGACCAACACGTTCACTGTCAGGAGACAGACAGTCACACCTAGGTCACTGGCAGGAGACCAATAGTCACGTCAGATCCTGGTCATGGAGCCAGCAGATCACACTCAGGTAATGCATGGAGACAGACAGTGTACGTTAGGCACGTCATGGAGACCAACAGTCACACTCAGGTCATGGATGAAGCATCAAGACATGGTCCACCGAGGGTGAACAGGTCATGAAACCAGACAGGCGACTGGTCAGGCAGGACCAGACAGGTCAGTGTGCAGTGGGCACGCTCACACCAGGTCAGCTGGTAGGGACTGACTACAGGTCAACATGAGTCAGCTTCAGTTGTGAGCAGCCACACCAGAGTGGTGTTGTGGGCAGCCAACATCAATGTGTTGCGTGGGCAGCCCACAGGTGTTACCAGACTGTGTGTGGTCTGCAGCTCACCGGAGTGTGTGTGAGCAGCCAACACCAGAGTGCGTGTGTGGGCAGCCCACATCAGAGAGTGTGCGTGGGCAGCCCACACCAGAGTGTGTGTGGTCTGCTCTCACCGGAGTGTGTGTGAGCAGCCAACACCAGAGTGCGTGTGTGGGCAGCCCAACGGAGTTGCGTGGGCACACCATATGCTGGGCAGCCACACAGAGGTGTGTGGTCTGCTCTCACCGGAGTTTTGTGGTGAGCAGCCAACACCAGATCGTGTGTGGGCAGCCCACATCAGAGAGTGTGCGTGGGCAGTCCCACACCAGAGTGTGTGTGGCACCCACACCAGAGTGTGTGGGGCAGCCCACACCAGGTCAGTAGTGTGTGGGCAGCCCACATCAGAGAGTGTGCATGTGGGCAGCCCACACCAGAGTGTGTGTGGGTCTGCTCTCACCGAGTGTGTGTGAGCAGCCACACCAAGTGCGTGTGTGGGCAGCCCACACCAGAGGTGTGCGTGGGCAGCCCACCCAGAGTGTGTGTGGGCAGCCCACACAGAGAGTGTTGTGGGCAGCCTCACATTCCAGATGTGTGGGCAGCCCACTCAGTATGGTGGGCATCCACCAGTATGTTGTGGGACTCACATCAGTATGTGTGGGCAGCCCACATCGTATGCTTGGGCCGCCCATCTTCACCGAGATTTGCTGGGACCCACACCAGTGTGTGTGTGGTCCCACAGGTGTGTGTGATGTGTGGCCCAGTGTTTGTGTGGGCAGCCCACACCAGAGTGTGTATGTGGGCAGCCCACACCAGAGTGTGTGTGTGTGGTGGGCAGCCCACACCAGAGTGTACTCACTATTGTACTCACCTATTTGTGGTGCAGGGTCGAGTCTTAGCCTGGCCCCGCCTTTCACCGGTTGTACACCCAGTGTGTGTTGTGTGTGTGTGTGTGTGTGGGCAGCCCACACCAGAGTGTGTATGGGGCAGCCCACACCAGGTGTGTGTGTGTGTGTGGGCAGCCACACCAGAGTGTGTATGTGGGCAGCCACACCAGAGTGTGTGTGTGGGCAGCCCACACCAGAGTGGTGTGGGCAGCCCACACCAGTGTGTGTGCGTGTGTGGACAGTCCCACACCAGAGTGTGGTGTGGGCAGCCCACACCAGAGTGTGTGTGTGTGTGTGTGTGTGTGTGTGTGTGGGGCAGCCCACACCAGAGTGTGTATGTGGCAGCCCACACCAGAGTGTGTGTGTGGCAGCCACACCAGAGGTGTGTGTGTGTGTGTGTGTGTGTGTGTGTGTGAGTGGACAGTCCACACCATAGTGTGTATGTGATCAGCCCACACCAGAGTGTGTGTGTGGGCAGCCCACACCAGAGTGTGTGTGTGTGTAGACAGCCCACACCAGAGTGTGTGTGTGGGTAGCCCACACCAGAGTGTATGTGAGCTGCCCACATCAGTGTGTGTCTGCTTCCCACACCAGAGTGTGTGAACTGGCCTCACTAGAGTGTGTGGGCTACCCACACCAGAGTGTGTGTGCTGCCCATACCAGAGTGTGGAGGGAGTCCACACCAGTGTGTGTGTGCACTGCCCACACAGGAATGTGCTTGACCAGGTGTGGGTACCATACTGGTGCTGCATATTTCAGTATAGGACTGACGTACATGGTGTCTTGATTGACTCCTTACTTAGGTGTCAGAACTCTATTCTTAGGTTTGCCAGGCTCCCATATGCTGCAGCAGTTATTTGGGTGATGTGCACCTCAAGAGATGTGCTTGGAATGATACTCTCTCTAAGATCATTTTCCTTGAGTGAGTGTTGCAGCCTTTGATCCTCCACAATTTACTCAGTTTGCGGTCTTCCTTGACGTTCCCTAAGCTTTATGACCTTGCACTTGGTGGGGTTAAACTCCAGGAGCCATTTGTTGGACCAGGCTTACAGCCTCACCAGATCCCTTTGTAGTCCGTATTAGCTTCACGTCGTCTGCAAACAGGGTCACCCCTGAATCAATCCCTAGTACCTAACCGTACTAACCTAATTGTGGTTGCAGGGGTCGATTCATAGCTTCTGGCCCAGCTTCTTCACTGGTCGCTGCTAGGTCCACTTTCTCTCTGCTGCATGAGCTTTATCATACGTCTTCTTTAAAACTATGTATTGCACCTGCCTCCAATACCTCACTTGCCAGACTGTTCCACTTCCTGACAACTTTATGACTAAAGAAATACTTCCTAACATATCTTTGACTCATCTGAGCCCTCAACTTCCAATTGTGACCCCTTGTTTCTGTGTCCCATCTCTTAAACATCCTGTCTCTGTCCACCTTGTCAATTCCTCGCAGTATTTTGTATGTCTTCCCTTACCCTCCTGTCCTCATGTGTCGTAAGGCCGAATTCTCTTAACATTTCTTCATAGGGCATTCCCCTTAGCTCTGGAAATAGTGTTGTTGCAAACCTTTGCACTTTCTGTAATTTTTTGACTTCCTTTATCAGGTGTGGATTCCAAACTGGTGCTACATACTCTAGTATGGACCTGACGTACACGGTGTACAGAGTCTTGAACAAATCCTTACTGACGCATCGGAACGCTATTCTCAGGCAGCAGATATTCTCGGCAGCAGTTATCAGGTTGATGTGAGCCTCAGGAAATGTGTTCGGTATTATAATCACCCCATGATCCTTTTCCTCGAGTAAGGTTTACAGTCTTTGGCCATCTAGCCTGTACTCTGTCTTCGGTCTTCTTTGCTCTTCCCCGATCTTCATGACTTTGCATTTGGAGGGGTTAAATTAAAAAATCCAGTTGCTGGATTAGGCTTGCAGCCTGTCCAGGTCTCTTTGTAGTCCTGCCTAATCCTCATCCGATTTTATTCTCTCCATTAACTTCACATCGTCTGCTAACATGGACACCTGAGTCTATCTCCTCTGTCATGTCATTCACATATACCAAAAACAGCACTGCTCATAGAACTGACCCCTGTGAGACCCCGCTTGTCACAGGCGCCCACTGTGATACCTCGTCACGTATCATGACTCGTTGTCATGGTATTCTCTGACCCATTCAGTGCCCTTCCTGTTATACGCGCCTGATCCTCTAGCTTTTGCACTAATCTCTAGTGAGGAACTGTTTCGAATGCCTTCTTGCAGTCCAAGAAAATATAATCTACCCATCCTTCTCTCTCGTGTTTTACTTTCGTTACCTTCTCATAAAACTCCAGTAGGTTTGTGACACACGATTTTCCTTCCCTGTATCCATGCAGATTGTCGTTTATAAACTTGTTCCATCCTTGTTGTGTGTGTGTGTGTGTGTGTGTGTGTGTGTGTGTGTGTGTGTGTGTGTGTGTGTGTGTGTGTGTGTGTGTGTGTGTGTGTGTGTGTGTGTGTGTGTGTGTGGGTGTGTGTGTGTGTGTACATCCACTTTAATATAAATGCAAGTGGTGTGTTTGCAATGCATATACTGACACTTGACATATTATCCTCTGCCACAACATGGCAGTTATTCTTTACCTACAATATTCTTAAGAGTCAGTATTTAAATCATCGTGAATAAAACATGCGCACGCCGCGCTGTATATAACGAAAGCATGACCCTTCACCTTTCGAAGTGTTGTTCGTAGTATATACTTGCTTATCCCAATCTAGACGTATGTAAGGGACATTCAGCTTTAATTTATCTTTGTCTGAGGCTATACACATTTTATGGAGGGGAAACAAAGACGTACTCCTATATGCCCGAGTCCAAACACATGTCAAATGAAACCTTGTGAGAATGATAAGAAACTGCGAAAAGGCTAAGATTAATAGCAGGAATTGTCCAGTAAACAGGAGTTGGGTTTCAACACCAACAAGTTCACATCCATGAGAACAGGAGACAGGGAAAATGCGACCAGCACCTAATTACAAATTAGATGGAAGCACATTCATGCATCAGACAATGAAAACGACTTTGTTGGATACCAGACCTAACATCAGTCCAGAGAAGCATATCAATATTTCTCACACATGGCTTACTAACGTGAGAACTTTCAGGAATCTTAAGAGGAAGTCTTTGAAGACAACACGTATGTATTGTCATCAACCATCAATTAAGGAAATTCAGTGCGGAACCCAGTTAACCAAGCACATGGAGAAGCTCCAGAAAGCCCATAACTTTGCGGCCTGACTAGACCAGGAGTTGAGGGAGACGAGCTACGAAGAAAGTAACCTTAAGTAATTGAGGAGAAAAGAATCAGGAAAATGTAATGAGAACATAGACATTGTAATGAGAACATAGACATTGTAATGAGAACATAGACATTGTAATGAGAACATAGACATTGTAATGAGAACATAGACATTGTAATGAGAACATAGACATTGTAATGAGAACATAGACATTGTAATGAGAACATAGACATTGTAATGAGAACATAGACATTGTAATGAGAACATAGACATTGTAATGAGAACATAGACATTGTAATGAGAACATAGACATTGTAATGAGAACATAGACATTGTAATGAGAACATAGACATTGTAATGAGAACATAGACATTGTAATGAGAACATAGACATTGTAATGAGAACATAGACATTGTAATGAGAACATAGACATTGTAATGAGAACATAGACATTGTAATGAGAACATAGACATTGTAATGAGAACATAGACATTGTAATGAGAACATAGACATTGTAATGAGAACATAGACATTGTAATGAGAACATAGACATTGTAATGAGAACATAGACATTGTAATGAGAACATAGACATTGTAATGAGAACATAGACATTGTAATGAGAACATAGACATTGTAATGAGAACATAGACATTGTAATGAGAACATAGACATTGTAATGAGAACATAGACAGTGTAATGAGAACATAGACATTGTAATGAGAACATAGACATTGTAATGAGAACATAGACATTGTAATGAGAACATAGACTTGTAATGAGAACATAGCTTGTAATGAGAACATAGACATTGTAATGAGAACATAGACATTGTAATGAGAACATAGACATTGTAATGAGAACATAGACATTGTAATGAGAACATAGACATTGTAATGAGAACATAGACATTGTAATGAGAACATAGACATTGTAATGAGAACATAGACATTGTAATGAGAACATAGACATTGTAATGAGAACATAGACATTGTAATGAGAACATAGACATTGTAATGGAAACATAGACATTGTAATGAGAACATAGACATTGTAATGAGAACATAGACATTGTAATGAGAACATAGACATTGTAATGAGAACATAGACATTGTAATGAGAACATAGACATTGTAATGAGAACATAGACATTGTAATGAGAACATAGACATTGTAATGAGAACATAGACATTGTAATGAGAACATAGACATTGTAATGAGAACATAGACATTGTAATGAGAACATAGACATTGTAATGAGAACATAGACATTGTAATGAGAACATAGACATTGTAATGAGAACATAGACATTGTAATGAGAACATAGACATTGTAATGAGAACATAGACATTGTAATGAGAACATAGACATTGTAATGAGAACATAGACATTGTAATGAGAACATAGACATTGTAATGAGAAAATAGACATTGTA
>NC_069404.1:87288385-87373311 GCF_026875155.1 Cherax quadricarinatus
CCCATATACTGCAGCAGTTATCTGATTGATGTGTGCTTCCGGAGACATGCTCGGTGTTATACTCACCCCAAGATCTTTCTCCTTGAGTGAGGTTTGCAGTCTTTGGCTACCTAGCCTATACTCTGTCTGTGGTCTTCTGTGCCCTTTCTCTCTCGTAGGAACAGGGCACAGAACACAAAATAAAAACATATATATACATATAAACATGGAAAAAAAAAATTCCTACAGGGAGGGAAGAAAAAAACATGTCGGGTGTGCTAAACATCGTGGTCAAAGGCAGTGAGCGTCGAGGGGCATCACTGCACACCTTCCTGCGTCTGGACAGATACTGCAACACAGGAGACATAGCTGCGGCTGACCTGTTACGTAACAGGGTAGGGTCTCCTCTGGAACGGTGAAGCAGTCATCGTAGGAGTCGCTGCAGGTTTCACTCAACCTGGGGCACGACATGCTGGTGCCCTCGAGTGAGGCGTCGACAAAACTCGGCAACTGGGCAGGACTTCTGGCAAGCGACTCAGGAGGACACTTCTCGACTGGTACTGTCGCTGGGCTGTCACTGCCGGCGAGCGTGGAGCGAGTTGTGGAGCGAGTCGTGGCAGAGACGACTGGGCGAAACATCTGGGAGTCGTAACATCATACACCAGACTGCAGTGAGAGAACTAGCAGTCAAAGTGGCATCTTCTTTGTGCAAGCTGCTCACTGAAGCTTGTGACACGAGGCTGACACAGCGCCTGCTGACAGGGCTGACTGCGGCTTGACGAGTATCATTCTCTCGACAGTTGGAGTTATAGCAGAGGTTAGTCTAAGCGTCCCCAGACTTGTTTCTCTACATATAACTGCACTCTGACGGTCTGGAGGTGAAGTGAAACAAATCTCGATGGGAATCGTAGCAAGTACGATTCTGCAGAACATCACGAGCGATGAGCATAAAAGCTTTCTGTACAAGAGGGCTCGGTCACTCAGGGCTGTCTGATAGCTGTCAAACACACTGGTCACACGGGTGACTTAACACAGTGGTGCTACTCAGGTCTGGCTCAGACCTCACTGGACACACGAAAACTTTAAAAACACTGCGGTACACTAACATGTGAGAACACTGACTGAGAGGAATTAATTAACACACGACATACATTTTCTCTCAATCTTCTCGACAATACTGAAATAATTACTGAACACTCGATGGTGACATCATGTGATGTCAGGTGTGATGTCGCGAGGTGACGTCAGCAGCGCTGTGACGCCAGCAGACATCTCGAGGTGACGTCAGGCAGACATCGTGACGTCATGAAGTCAGGCAGCATCGTGGGTGACGTCGATGTGATGCGGGCAGCAGACCACAGCATGAGGCCTGGGACATCTGGCTCGGTAACTCACGTGGTTTGTAGATCCACGTGACATCGCCCACACCCACGTGGCGTCGGGATCCACGTGGCGTCGTGATCTACGTGGCATGCTGATCTACGTGGCATGCTGATCCACGTAGCTTCGAGTGGCCTCGGGCACTGGGATACACAGCTCTGGCAATGAATCACACGAAAACAGCAGAAAACACGCAGAGGGAGTGGGCAGTGGTGGGGTGAGGGTAGACGGGTGAGCGTGAGTAGGGCGAGCATGGGCAAGGTGAGGAACAGCCACTTCCTCTCCTCCTCCCCCACCCACAAACACGTGAAGCTCACACTGGACGCAGAAATCACCACAAAACTCACCTCTGGCTTGCTGAAACAGCTGTGCTGAGCTGAACAACAACAGCAACATACAAGTGACGCAGAACACGTGACTTGAGAAACAGCGTGGGACGCTGTAGCGTGGGGTCACTTACAATTCTCGGAGAATTTCGGCAAATTTCGGCCTGGATCCTGCTTGTACCTGTGTCTGGATGCTCAAAAGTGCAGACACGACATCAGGATAACTCGTTGAGAGACGGATGCTTCTTGTATGGGATGATGAAGTGAAGATGACTTCATACCTCCTCCTTCCTCTCTCAGGGCAAACACAACTGCTGCGACCTCCGCTGCTACCAATGTTTAAAGGGTTTATTTGGTAGGCTGGTAGCGGGGAGTAAATGATATGTCTTCGGAGGCTTCTTAGTTTATTGTTAAGTAGTGGTGGGTACACAGGCTTGTGTGTTTGTGCCCATGGCCCGGGCAGGGCTATCCCACGAGAGAGAGCTACTAGTACTTGTGACTTGCTGCTAGGCCGCTGTGTGAGTGAGAGCGAGGCAAGTCTGGGCATACTGAAGTGGCAAGGCCTATAGGTGGCAGCACCAGCATGGAGCAAAATATGAACTAAGCTGGCAGACAGCATGGGCTGTCTGTGCAGACAGTACAGGCAGTCAACACTGCTTCAATAGTTCCACAGCGGCTTCAACAGTCCCACAGTGGCTTCAACAGTCCCAGAGTGGCTTCAAAAGTCCCAGAGTGGCTTCGACAGTCCCACAGTGGCTTCATCAGTCCCACAGAGTTTTCAACAGTCTCACAGTGGATTTAACAGTCCCACAGTGGCTTCAGAGGCCCCAAAGTGGCTTTAACAGTCCCAAAGTTACTTCAACAGTCCCAAAGTGGCTTCAACAGCCCCACAGTGCCTTCAACATTCCAACAGTGGCTTACACAGTCCCAGAGTGGCTTCAATAGTCCCACAGTGCCTTCAACAGCCCCGCAGTGACTTCAGCAGTCCCACAGTGGTTTCATCAGTCCCACAACTCCTTCAGCAGTATCACAGTACCTTCAACAGTCCCACAGTGGTTTCAACAGTCCCGCAGTGGCTTCAACAGCCCCACAGTGCCTTCAACAGTCCCACAGTAGCGACAACAGTCATACAGTGGCTTCAGCAGTCCGACAGTGGCTTCAACAGTCCCACAGTGGCTTCAACAGTACCACAGTGGCTTCAACAGTCCCACAGTGGCTTCAACAGTCCCACAGTGGCTTCAGCAGTCCCACAGTGGCTTCATCAGTCCCACAGTGCCTTCAACAGTATCACAGTACCTTCAGCTGTCCCGCAGTGGCTTCAACAGCCCCACAGTGGCTTCAAAAGTCCAGAGTGGCTTCAACAGTCCCACAGTGGCTTCAACAGTCCCACAGTGGCTTCAGCAGTCCCACAGTGGCTTCGTCAGTCCCACAGTGCGTTCAGCAGTATCACAGTTCCTTCAACAGTCCTACTGGCTTCAACAGTCCCACAGTGGCTTCAACAGCCCCACAGTGCCTTCTAGAGTCCCACAGTGGCTTCAACAGTCCCACAGTGGCCTCAGCAGTCCCACAGTGGCTTCAACAGTCCCACAGTGGCTTCAACAATCCCTCATTGGCTTCAACAGTCCCTTAGTGGCTTCAACAATCCCACTGCGGCTTCAACTTTCCCACAGTGTTTTCAACAGCCCCGCAGCCGCTTCAACAGCCCCACAGTTGCTTCAAAATTCCCTCAATAGCTTCAACAGTCTCACAGTGGCTTCACAAGTCCCACAGTAGTTTCAACAGTCCCTCAGTGGCTTCCACAGCTTCACAATCGCTTCAACAGTCCCACAGTGGCTTCAACAGTCCCACAGCAGCTTCAACAATCCCACAATGGCTTCAACAGTTCCACAGAGGCTTCAACAGTCCCACAGCGGCTTCAACAGTGCCACAGGGGCTTCAAGAGTCCCACAGTGCCTTCAACAGTCCCACAATGGCTTCAACAGCCTCACAGTGGCTTCAACAGTCCCACAGTGGCTTCAACAGTCCCAGAGTGGCTTCAACAGTCCCACAGTGGCTTCAACAGTCCTCAGTGGCTTCAACAGTCCCACAGTGGCTTCAACAGTCTCACAGTGTCTTCAACAGTCCCACAGTGGTTTCAAGAGTCCTACAGTGGTTTCAGCAGTCCCAAAGTGGCTTCAACAGTTCCACAGTGGCTTCAACAGTCCCACAGTTGTTTCAGCAGTCCCACAGTGGCTTCAACAGTCGCACAGTGGCTTCAACAGTCCAACAGTTGCTACAACTGCCCCACGGTGGCGTCGACAGTCCCACAGTGGCTTCAGCAGTCCCACAGTGGCTTCAACAATCCCACATTGGCTTCAACAGTCCTACAATGGCTTCAACAATCCCACAGTGGCTTCAACAGTCTCACAGTGACTTCAACAGTATCACAGTGGCTTCAACAGTCAGAGAGTGGCTTCAACAGCCCCACAGTGGCTTTAACAGTCCCAAAGTGGTTTCAACAGTCCCACAGTGCCTTCAACAGTCCCACAGTGCCTCCAACAGTCCCACAGTGGCTTCAACAGTCCCACAGTGGCTTCACCAGCCCCACAGTGGCTTCACCAGCCCCACAGTGGCTTCAACAGTCCTACAATGGCCTCAACAATCCCACAATGGCTTCAACAGTCCTACAATGGCCTCAACAATCCCACAATGGCTTCAACAGTCCCACAGTGGCTTCAACAGTCCCACAGTGGCTTCAACAGTCCCTCAGTGCCTTCAACAGTCCCATAGTGGCTTCAACAGTCCAACAGTGGCTTCATCTGTCCCACAGTGACTTCAACAGTCCCACAGCAGCTTCAACAGCCCTACAGTGGCTTCAACCGTCCCAAAATGGCTTCAACAGTCCCGGAGCGCCTTCAACAGTCACACAGTGGCTTCAGCAGTACCAGAATGGCTTCAAACAGTCCCACAAGCCTTCAACAGAATCTCATCAATGACTTACCAGTCCCAAGTGGCTTCAACCGTCAACGGTAGCTTCAACAGTCCCACAGTGCTTCAATAATCCCGCCAGTGGCTTCAACATCCACAGTGGCGTCAACAGTCCCACATGCCTCTTCAACAGTCCACAGTGCTTCACAGTCCCACATTTCTTCAACAGTCCCACAGTGCCTTCAACAGTCCCACAGTGCCTTCAACAGTCCCACAATGGCTTAAACAGTCCCACAAGGGCTTCAACAGTCCCAGAGTGGCTTCAACAGTCCCACAGCGTCTTCAACAGTACCACAGTGCCTTCAGCAGTCCCACAGCGGCTTCAACAATTCCGCAGTGGCTTCAACAGTCCTAGAGTGGCTTCAACAGTTCCACAGTGGCTTCTACAGTTCCACAGTAGCTTCAACAGACCTACGGTGGCTTCAACAGTTCCACAGTGGCTTCAACAGTCCGACAGTGGCTTCAACAGTTCCACAGTGGCTTCAAACAGTTCCACATGGCATCAAACAGTTCCACAGCTGGCTTCAACAGTCCGACAGTGAAGATCACATTAAGAGAAGTTAATTTTCATCACCGGTAACGACACTATTGTTTCGCCTGGTGTGTGTTCAGGCCGTCAAGACATAAACTGAACACATCCTTGCCAGGATCACTGATCATTGCCAGGATCACTGATCATTGCCAGGATCACTGATCATTGCCAGGATCACTGATCATTGCCAGGATCACTGATCATTGCCAGGATCACTGATCATTGCCAGGATCACTGATCATTGCCAGTATCAACCGATCATTGCAGGATCACACCGATCATTGCCAGGATCACCGATCTTGCCAGGATCACCGATCGTATTGCCCAGGATCACTGATCATTGCCAAGGATCATCGATCAATTGCCAAGGATCACTGACCATTGCCCAGGACACCGATCATTGCCAGATCACTGATCATTGGCCAGGATCATCGATCATTGCCAGGATCACCGATCATTGCCAGGATCACTGATCATTGCCAGGATCATCGATCATTGCCAGGATCACTGATCATTGCCAGGATCACCGATCATTGCCAGGATCACTGATCATTGCCAGGATACTGATCCATTGCCAGGATCACCGATCATTGCCAGGATCACTGATCATTGCCAGGATCATCGATCATTGCCAGGATCACCGATCATTGCCAGGATCACTGATCATTGCCAGGATCACCGATCATTGCCAGGATCACCGATCATTGCCAGGATCACCGATCATTGCCAGGATCACCGATCATTGCCAGGATCACTGATCATTGCCAGGATCACTGATCATTGCCAGGATCACTGATCATTTCCAGGATCACTGATCATTGCCAGGATCACTGATCATTGCCAGGATCACTGATCATTGCCAGGATCACTGATCATTTCCAGGATCACCGATCATTGCCGGATCATGATCATTGCCAGGATCACACCGATCGTTGCCAGATCACTGATCATTGCCTAGGATCACTGATCATTGCCCAGATCACTTACATTTCCAGGAACACTGATCCTTGCCAGGATCACATGATCATTAACCTAGGATCCACCGATCATTGCCAGGATCACTGATCCATTGCCAGATCACTGATCATTGCCAAGGATCACTTACCAATCCAGGATCACCGATAATTGCCAGGATCAACTGATCAATGCCAGGATCACTGATCATTGCCATGAACACTTGATCATTGCCTGGATCACTGATCATGTCAGGATCACTGATCATAGCCATGATCACCGATCATTGAGCCAGGATAACTGATCATAGCCTGGATCACTGATCATTCCAGGATCACTGATTCATTGCAGATCAACCGATCATTGCCAGATCCACTGAACATGCCTGATCTGATCAATGCCATGATACACTGATCATTGCCAGGATCACTGATCATTGCCAGGATCACTGATCATTGCCAGGATCACTGATCATTGCCTGGATCACTGATCATTGCCAGGATCACTGATCATTTCCGAACAACCGATCATTACCAGGATCATTTGACATTGCCAGTATCCCGATCGTTGCCAGGATCACTGATCAATGTCCAGGAATCACTGATCATTGCCAGATCACTTAACAATTCCAGGATCACAACACTGGAATCATTGCCAGGATCACTGGATCATTGCCTGGAATCACCGATCATTGCAGGATCACTGATCATTGCCAGATCACTGATCAATGCAAGGATCACTTACATTTCCAGGAATCCATTTGGCCGACATTGCAGTATCACCGAACAATTGCAGGATCACCGCTCATTGCCAGGATCCACCATCATTGCCAGGATCACCGATCATTGCCAGATCCTCTGATTCAATGCAGGATCAATCGATCATAGCCAGGATCACTGATCATTGCCAGGAATCACCGATCATTGCCAGGATCACTGACATTGGCCAGATCATCGATCATTGCCAGGTATCACCGATCATTGCCAGATCACAGATCATTGCCAGGATCATCGATCATTGCCATGGATCTACTGATCATTGACAGGATCACCGATCAATGCCAGGATCACTGATCTTTGCCCAGGATCACTGATCATTGCCCAGGATCACCGAACATTGCCAGGATCACTGATCATTGCCAGGACCATCGATCATTGCCAAGGATCACCGATCATTGGCCAGGATCACTGGATCATTGCCAGGATCACCGATCATTGCCATGATCACCGATCATTGCCAGGATCACCGATAATTGCAGGACACCGATCATTGCCAGGACACTGATCATTGGACAGGAACACTGATCAATTGCCAGGATCACTGATCATTTCCAGGAATCACAGATCATTGCCAGATCACTGATCCATTGCCAGGATCACTTATCAATGCCAGTATCACTGATCATTTCCAGATCGACCGATCATTGCCAGATCATTGATCATTGCCAGATCACCGAACGTTGCCAGGATCACTGATCATTGCCAGGATCACTGATCATTGCCAGGATCACTTAACATTTCCAGGATCACTGATCATTGCCAGGATCACTGATCATTACCAGGATCACCGATCATTGCCAGGATCACTGATCATTTTTGCCAGGATCACTGATCATTGCCAGATCACTTAACATTTCCAGGATCACCCATCATTGTCCCCCCAGGACCACTGATCATTGCCAAGGATCACTGATCATTGCCGGGGATCACTGATCATTGCCTGGATCACTGATCATGCCTGGATCACTGAATCTTGCTGGATCACTGATCATTGCCTGGATCACTGATCATTGCCAGGATCACTGATCATTGCCGGATCACTTATCATTGCTAGGATCACGATCATTGCCAGATCCACTGATCATTGCCAGGATCATGGATCATTGCCGGGATCACTGATCCTTGCAGAATCACTGATTCATGCCAGGATCACTGATCATTGCGGGATCACTGACATTGCCTGGATCACTGATCTTTGCCAGGATCACTGATCATTTCTGGATCAATGATCATTGCCTGGACACTGATCATTGCCAGGGGATCACTGATCATTGCCAGTGATCACTGATCATTGCCAGGATCACTGATCATTTCCAGGATTCACTTTCATTGCCAGGATCACTGACATGTCCAGGATCACTGATTCATTGCCAGGATACCATGATCATTGCCAGGATCACTGATCATTGCCAGGATCACTGATCATTGCCTGGATCACTGATCATTGCCAGGATCACTGATCATTGCCAGGATCACTGATCATTGCCTGGATCACTGATCATTGCCAGGATCACTGATCATTGCCAGGATCACCGATCATTGCCAGGATCACTGATCATTGCCAGGATCACCGATCATTGCCAGGATCACTGATCATTGCCAGGATCACTGATCATTGCCCAGGACACTGATTTATTGCCAAGGATCACTGATCATTGCCAGGATCACCGATCATTGCCAGGATCACTGATCATTGCCAGGATCACTGATCATTGCCAGGATCACTGATCATTGCCAGGATCACTGATCATTGCCAGGATCACTGATCATTGCCAGGATCACCGATCATTGCCAGGATCACTGATCATTGCCAGGATCATCGATCATTGCCAGGATCACTGATCATTGCCAGGATCACTGATCATTGCCTGGATCACTGATCATTGCCAGGATCACTTATCATTGCCAGGATCACTGATCTGCCAGGATCACTGTCATTGCATGGATCACCTGATCATTTGCCTGGTTCATGATCATTGCCAGGATCACTGATCATTGCCAGATCATGATCATTGCCTGGTTCACTGATCATGCCTGGATCACTGATCATTGAGGAATCACTGATCATTGCCAGGATCACTGATCATTGCCAGGATCACTGATTATTGCCAGGATCACCGATCATTGCCAGGATCACTGATCATTGCCAGGATCACTGATCATTGCCAGGATCACTGATCATTGCCAGGATCACTGATCATTGCCTGGATCACTGATCATTGCCAGGATCACTGATCATTGCTTTTTTTTTTTTTCCACGGATCCACTGATCCATTGCCAGGAAATCATGATCATTGCCTGGATCACTGATTCATTGCCTGGATTACTGATCATTGCCAGGATCACTGATCATTGCCAGGTCATGATCATTGCCAGCGATCACTGATCAATGCCTGGATCCACTGATCATTCCAGGTCACTGACATTGCCAGGATCAATGATCATTTTGCCAGGATCACTGTCATTGCCTGGATCAACTGTCATTGCCTGGATCACTGATCATTGCCAGGATCACTGATCATTGTCAGGATCCTGTTCATTGACAGGATCACTGATCATTGCCAGGTCACTGATCATTGCCAGGATCACTGATTCATTGCCAGGTTCATGATCATTGCCTGGATCACTGATCATGCAGGAGCACTGTCATTGCCAGGATCACTGATCATTGCCAGGATCACTGATCTTGCCTAGGATCACTGATCATTTGCCAGGATCACTGATTATTCCAGGAGCACTGGATCATTGCCAGGATCACTGATTATTGCAGGATCACCGATCATTGCCGGATCATGATCATTGCCAGGATCACTGTCATTGCCAGGATCATATCATGCCAGATCACTGATCATTGCCAGGATCACTGATCATTGCCAGGATCACTGATCATTGCCAGGATCACTGATCATTGCCTGGATCACTGATCATTGCCAGGATCACTGATTCTCCTCTGTATTGGACAAATGAATAGAATAACTTGCGAAACATTTCCATAATAAGGTGTTGTGCAAGTGTCTTATTCGAATGAGAGATCAAGTCCACTTCCTTGGGTCAAGAGCGTTTCTCAGTCTTGGTTAACTACCTTTTTTTATAAAAAGTTCTAATCTCCCTGGGCTGCACTTCTCAACACCAGTTCACTTAGTATAATATATACTACCTCCTTACCTTCTCATCATCTCTTTTCCATGTAATATTAAACTGGCTTCTAAAACTTTCTTATCATTAATTTGTTTTATCACTGAGCTTTTCATGTTTTGACGGAGATTTTTAGTTATAACTTTCCGTAACTTGTACGAGTGTTGTTTATTTTAAGAAGATTGCGTGTTTGTGTGCGCCTAAGTGTGTTTGTGTGCTCCTGCGCGTGTTTGTAACAGGAAGCTATGGTACATGTGAACCGGTGGCCGAGACAGTTGACAGAACGGACGCTTGACCGACAGACATTTGACCGAAGGACAATTGGCCGAACGGACATTGCGCCGACAGCCTTTTGACCTAACGAACAAAAGACCGAACGGAAAATTTTGAGTTGGTTACGTGGATGAATGCCCATTCGTCCGTCCAGCCAAATGTCCGTCGGCCATCTTTCCGGGAGCCATTTGTCCGGGAGCCATCTGTCCGGGAGTCATCTGTCCGGGATCCATCTGTCCAGGAGCCATCTGTCCGCGAGCCATCCTGTCCGGGAGCCATGTGGGGGTGAACGCAATGGAAATCGAGACTCGTTCAGAAATTACAGGAAGATTGAATTGGTAACAAGTGAATCGTTAGATGGAATTTAGAGATTGTGAGGGGAAGCGAGGGGATGGTGGGTGGATAACTTGAGGGAAGGAAGCGTAACTGTGGGGAGAGGGATGGAAGATAAAGGAGAGGATAGAAGAATTGAGGGATGGACATTGAAAAAAAGAAAAAAAAGGTACTGGCAGGATGGAGTGAGGGGACAGAGAGAGAGAGAGAGGAGGAAAGAGAGAGAGAGAGAGAGAGAGAGAAGAGAGAGAGAGAGAGAGAGAGACAGACAGACAGACAGACAGACAGATAGACAGACAGACAGACAGACAGACAGACAGACAGACAGACAGACAGACAGACAGACAGACAAAGAGAGAGACAAACAAACTCCGGGAATAGAGGAGGACAGGAGATAACCGGAGGAATGGAGGAAAGAGAGAAAAACTAAAAGAATAAAGAGTGTGGGGGAAGAGAGGTAGCTGACAGATGGATCACTGGCTACTGGTCATCCCCCGGGAAATACTCATAAACCTGGCCAGAACATAAAATTGACAAACTTGCTTGGAATTACTCTTGCCTAACCGGAGGCACAACGATGTGTTTTAAACATAGTGCGAATTTATTAAAAAATGGGAGAAATGATAATATAAACCCACTTTGGTAGAAACAAACAAGGACGTAAACCACCATTGGTTCATGGAATTGTTTATACCAGGAAGTAATATACTCACTATCTAAGGTACTCAAAAGAAAGTCAACAGAATATTTCATTTTTTAATAAAGTGTTACTCCTAGAGGTGTGCATCTCTTATCAGTGTATGTACACTGACGTTTACTTAGTCCCTAATTATAGGATTAAAATTCAGGGTTTTAAATACAACCATGATGGTGATGACAGATTACACGGGCAGCCTCATTGACCTCATGAAATTGATGGGCTCTTTAACCAAAACAAATAAGCAGTCATATATGCGTTCACGACATAGCACAAAGACTTGAAGCTCCCATGAGAAAAATTCGCTGCATAGGAGAGAGGAGCTTCGACGACGTTTCGGCCCGGACTTGGACTATTTACGAAATTGTAAGTTTCTTCTTCGATGTGCGGGTTATTTATGTATTGTTCAGGTCACGGTTACTGTGCCTTTTTATACTTTGTTGTGATGAAGTGTTCTATTTCTCAAAAAACTGATCAGGAAACCACATTATCTTTTATTACTAAAAAAAACCGCAATAATGAAAGAAAATGATAACATTAACATCGGGAGAAGTCTAGTTGCTATTCAGAATTTGTTGCAGACCTTGCTTGTATAATTATTATCGTCGGAATCTGAGCCTTTTAGGTGTTTAGAAAGAATAATCAGATGGATGCCACTCAGTTGTTATTGTGAAATATGAAAACAAAGTTGTCAAGGCTGTCACTGATCACTCGTGAACACGTGAGGACATTTAATCACAATATGAACATTCGAGTATTTTGATTAAATAAATCTTCACATTTTATAGTCTTTCAGTGTACCTGAAGATATTAATATGTCATGGTTGTAATCAATGACGGTGATGAGTAACAGTGAGAATGCTGAATGGCTTCCAGTATTATTTAACGTTGTTATGCTTCATATCCTGAACACTAATTTGGTCAGTCTCTAAGCATCTCCTTTTTTTTTACTCTTAATCAGCATTGAAGTAGAGGACAAAATATTAAAGTGTTTACTTTTTTTGTTTATGCTCGACAACGACATCAATTTTTCTTGCTTTAGAAGGAAACTGAAGGATGAATTTTTAGTGTGTTCTTCAAGTGTAGTATCCTCAGAATACTTTATTACATCTGGATATCTCAATTGTTAACAGTTATGCTGGCTTGTCAACACACACGAAGCACAAGCTGTTTTCTTCTTATACATAAAAAACCAGCTATCTCTTTAGTCCAGGGAAGTAAAATGAAAAATAAAAAAAGCGAACTTTCCCTATTAAAAGCTGAGTTGTTCTGAGGTTAAATTGTTTTAACTATACACTGGAAATGTTTACTCTCTGGGAGTAGGCTCGTCGACCATGAACTGCTTAAATCCTCCCAGGTGGCAAGCCGAGGAACTAACCTGATCCTTCAGACAGTGAGCAAACCAAAGTTCAAGTAAGGATAGAAAACGAAAAGAATATGTTTGCCAACAAAGACCAGGTAAGATTTACAGTATTGTCAGTGAGTTGCATGATCGTTGCCATGAATCTTGTCGAAGCAGATTCATGAATAAAAAAAAACGGGTGAATAAAGCAATCTCGTGGATATGTTTAACAGAAATAACAATGATTCTAACATCGATTAAATTTTAGAAGACGTATGCAGGGGATAAATCAAGATGGAGTTCATTGACGGTTCCAATTCATCACTTGGTGACACACAAAAACTTATCACGACTGCACATGGATTTTATTGACATATTAGGTTGTGTTCCACCGACTCAGGTCTATCCAGTCTTCAAGTGCTTTTCAGTGAATTTGATACTGTGTTTAGACTCACTGAAGGCTTCCTCTTTCTTAACAAAAAGTGTGCTGACTCACAGTTCGGAATGACCCTCCGTGTTTGAAGAGCTTCTTCCCTCCTTCACGCATGTAGGCGCTGTCCTGCCCCAGCCCCCAGAACTCAAGTCCGGCTAACCAGTTTCAGAATCTCTTTGTATTTTATCATTGTACCTTTATAATAGCTGAAGAATGAGACACCTGTGCCACATTTGAGAATCTTATTGAGAGGAGAAACGTTTCACTAGCCAGTGGTTCTTCAGTCAAAATGCAGTATGAAGAGTGGAAGATGGGAAAGTTGAGGAAAATCAGTCCCTCAGAAGGAGTTGATGGACTGACACACATTTTCATGGACTGACACGTTTCCTCCAATAAAATGTGGCCACAAGTGTCTCATGCTTCAACTTTGTTGGTTTTTAAACATTTATTATAGTTAATGCAAATACACTACGGCATATTACACTGCGTGGAATGTAAAACAAATGGCACTCGAATAAGAATTGTTATAATGAATTTAAATGTGTAAATGTTGGCTGCTGTGGGAATGGCTAGTGAACTCTTCCCTACTCCATCCAGTTGCGTGCAGAACTTACCATTGGTTAAGCAGAACACCTGGAGATTCTCCTGAGAAATGTGTATGAGTGTCTTCCAGATGTAATTACCCAACCATGTGGCTGGGGGAGTGGTCCTGCCCTGGCTTCAACAAGTACTACTTACAGTATTGTAACTTGTTACTTAGGAATGCAAAATATATCAATTCATTTCTTAAAATAAGGAATTCTTGTGGTTGAATTTAAAGTAAATTGCTTAGCTGACGAAAAAAATTGACTTATTTTCGTCTTAAATTAAATTTTTAAGTAACTGTGCTCCTTGAGTTTTATTTTTTATCTTTTGAATTTACTTGATGTTTGGATTAAGCTTCCCCATTAGAGTAATTTAGACTAGAACATCACATGGAGTTTGTCTGGAAACAGTATAGTATATGGAGTGTCTATGTAATTAATCTCACAATGAATGACTTAAAACACCAGGTAATATGAAAGATAGTGAATTTTTATACAACAAAATATTTAAATTCCAGCAGTTATAAATAACGTACTCACGTTAAATCAACTTAAAAAAGTAGCCTTTCCCATGGGAAGTCTCACTTTAAGTCTACTTGCACCCTCAACCAGTCCCTCACCCCTGTGCATCTACCACAGACTTCCCTCTACTTACTCCTCACACACACAGACAGGACCACACACAAACACACACACACACACACACACACACACACACACACACACACAAACACAGGAAGCTAGCTCCAACGCAGTTATAGTATAACCTTCAAAACAAAATACCAACTGCAAGGTAACAAGTCAAGTAGAGACACATTACATCAGTTAAAAGAAAATTAAAACTCTGGTCCAGAAGCTGAGTTCAGATTCAACACCTGAAAAATCAACTTGTAATAAACAGTATCACGTGGCTTCAATAGTCAGAGGAGTGGCTTAACAGTCCCACAGTGACTAAACAGTATCACAGTGGCTTCAATAGTCAGAGAGTGGCTTCAACAGTCCCACAGTGACTTAAACAGTATCACAGTGGCTTCAATAGTCAGAGAGTGGCTTCAAACAGCCTCACAGTGGCTTCTTTGACAGTCCTACAATGGCTTCAGCAATCCCACAGTGGCTTCAACAGTCCCGGAGCGCCTTCAACAGTCACACAGTGGCTTCAACAGTACCAGAATGGCTTCAACAGTCCCACAGTGGCTTCAACAGTCCCTAAGTGGCTTCAACAGTCCAACAGTAGCTTCAACAGTCCCACAGTGGCTTCAATAATCTCACAGTGGCTTACAACAGAACCCTCCACCTCAGTGCCTCTTCAACAGTCCCACAGATTTCTCAACAGCCCACAGTGGCTTCAACAGTCCCACAGTTTCTTCAACAGTCCCACAGTGGCTTCAACAGTCCCACAGTTTCTTCAACAGTCCCACAGTGCCTTCAACAGTCCCACAGTGGCTTCAACAATCCCACAGTGCCTCCAACAGTCCCACAGTGGCTTCAACAATCCCACAGTGCCTTCAACAATCCCACAGTGCCTCCAACAGTCCCACAGTGCCTTCAACAGTCCCACAGTGCCTTCAACAGTCCCACAGTGGCTTCAACAATCCCACACTAGCTTCAACAGTCTCACAGTGGCTTCAGCAGTCCCAAAGTGGCTTCAACAGTTCCACAGTGGCTTCAACAATCCCACACTAGCTTCAACAGTCTCACAGTGGCTTCAGCAGTCCCACAGTGGCTTCAACAGTCCCACAGTGGCTTCAACAGTCCCACAGTGCCTCCAACAGTCCCACAGTGGCTTCAACAGTCCCAGAGTGGCTTTATCAGTCCCACAGTGGCTTCAACAGTCTTCAGTGGCTTCAACAATCCCACAGTGGCTTCAACAGTCTCACAGTGGCTTCAACAGTCTCACAGTGGCTTCAACAATCCCACAGTGGCTTCAACAGTCTCACAGTGGCTTCAACAATCCCACAGTGGCTTCACAGTCTCACAGTTGGCTTCAAAACAATCCCACAGTGGCGCTTCATACAGGTCTCACAGTGGCTTCAACGTTCCACAGTGGCTTCAAACAATGTCCCACGTGGCTTCACAATCCCAACAGTGGGCTTCAACAGTCTCACAGTGGCTTCAACAATCCCCACAGTGGCTTCAACAGTCTCACAGTGGCTTCAACAATCCCACAGTGGCTTCAGTAGTCCCACAGTGGCAGTCAACAGTCTCACAGTGGCTTCAACAATTCCCACAGTGGCTTATCAACAGGTTTCCAGTGGCTTCAACAGTCTCACAGTGGCTTCAACAATCCCACAGTGGCTTCAGTAGTCCCACAGTGGCTTCAACAGTCTCACAGTGGCTTCAACAATCCCACAGTGGCTTCAACAGTCTCACAGTGGCTTCAACAGTCTCACAGTGGATCTTCAACAATCCCACCGTGGCTTCAACAGTCTCAAGTGGCTTCAAAACAATCCACAGTGGCTTCAACTGGATCTCACAGTGGTTCAACAGTCTCACAGTGGGGGTGCGGCTTTCAACAGTCTCACAGTGGCTTTCAACATCCCCAGTGGCCTTCAACAGTCTCCCAGTGGCTTCAACAATCCCACAGTAGGCTTCAACAATCTCACAGTGTGGTCCGCCTCCCTCAACCAATCCCAAGTGGCTTCAGCAGTCTCACAGTTGGCTTCAACCAGTCTCACAGTTTTGGTCATCTTCTTCAACTGTCTCACAGTGGCTTCAACAGTCTCACAGTTTGGCTTCAACAATCCCACAGTGGCCTTTTCCTTCAACAGTCTCACAGTGGCTTCAACAATCCCACAGTTGGCTTCAACAGTCTCACAGTGGCCTTCAACATCCCACAGTTGGCTTCAAACCCCCATTCTCACCGTTGTGGGACTTCAACAATCCCAACAAGTGGCTTCAGGCAGTCTCACATGTGGCCTTCACAGTCTACAGTGGCCCTTCAACAGTCTCCACAGTGCTTCAACAGTCTCACAGTATGGCTTCAAACAGTCTCACAGTGGGGTTTTGGCTTCAACAATCCCACGTCTTCTGGCTTAACAGTCCCTCAGTGGCCCTGCTTCAACAATCCACAGTGGCTTCAACAGTCTCACAGTGGCTTCAACAGTTCACAGTGGCCTTGTTGGTGGGCTTCAACAGTCTCACCAGTGGCTTCAACAGTCTCACAGTGGCTTAAAACCCAAATCCCACAGGGCCGTTTCAACACAAGTCCCACAGGGGGGCACTTGGCTTCAACAATCCCACAGTGGGCTTCAACAGTCTCACAGTGGCTCCCTTCAAACAGTCTCACAGTTTGGTTCGTGGCTTTTCCTCTTCAACCCAGTCTCACAGTGGCTTCAACAGTTCTCACTGTGTTGGCTTCAACAGTCTCACTGTAGGCTTCAAACAATCCCACAGTTGGCTACAAACAAATCTCACATGTGGCTTTCAACAATCCCACAGTGGCTTCAGCAGTCTCACAGTGGCTTCAACAGTCTCACAGTGGCTTCAACAGTCTCACAGTGGCTTCAACAGTCTCACAGTGGCTTCAACAGTCTCACAGTGGCTTCAACAATCCCACAGTGGCTTCAACAGTCCCACAGTGGCTTCAACAATCCCACAGTGGCTTCAACAGTCTCACAGTGGCTTCAACAGTCTCACAGTGGCTTCAACAGTCTCACAGTGGCTTCAACAATCCTCACAGTGGCTTCAACAGTTCTCTCAGTGGCTTCAACAGTCTCACAGTGGCTTCAACAGTCTCACAGTGGCTTCAACAGTCTCACAGTGGCTTCAACAGTCTCACAGTGGCTTCAACAGTCTCACAGTGGCTTCAACAATCTCACAGTGGCTTCAACAGTCTCACAGTGGCTTCAACAGTCTCACAGTTGGCTTCAACAGTCTCACAGTGGGCTTCTACAATCCCACAGTGGCTTCAACAATCCCACAGTGGCTTCAACAGTCCCACAGTAGCTTCAACAGTCCCACAGTGGCTTCAACAATCCCACAATGGCTTCAAGAGTCCCACAGTGCCTTCAACAGTCCCACAGTGGCTTCAACAATCTCACAGTGGCTTCAACAGTCTCACAGTGGCTTCAACAGTCCCAGAGTGTGCTTCACAGTCCCACGTAGCTTCAACAGTACCAAGTGCTTCAACAATCCCACAATGGCTTCAAGAGTCCCACAGTGGCTTCAACAGTCCCAGAGTGGCTTCAACAGTCCCACAGTGGCTTCAACAGTCCCACAGTGGTTTCAACAGTCCCACAGTGGTTTCAACAGTCCCACAGTGGCTTCAACAGTCCACAGTGGCTCTCAACAGTCTCACAGTGGCTTCAAAACAGTCCCGGAGTGGCCTTCAACAGTCCCACCAGTGTGCTTCACCAGCCCACAGTGGCTTCGACAGTCCTACAGTGGCTTCAACAGTCCCACAGTGGCTTCAACAATCCCACAGTGGCTTCAACAGTCTCACAGTGGCTTCAACAGTCCCACAGTGACTTGAACAGTCCCACAGTGGCTTCAACAGTACCTGAATGGCTTTCTTCAACAGTCCCCAACAGTGACTTCAACAGGTCCCACAGTGGACTTCACAGTCTCACAGTGGCATCAACAGTCCCCAAGTGGCTTCACAGTCAACAGTGGCTTCAATCAGTCCCACAGTGGCTTCAACAGTCCAACAGTGGCTCTAACAGGTCCAACGTGGCTTCAACAGTCCCACAGTGGCTTCAACATTCTCACAGTGGCTTCAACAGTCCCACAGTGGCTTCAACAGTCCCACAGTGGCTTCAACAGTCCCACAGTGGCTTCAACAGTCTCACAGTGGCTTCAACAGTCCCACAGTGGCTTCAACAGTCCCACAGTGGCTTCACCAGCCCCACAGTGGCTTCACCAGCCCCACAGTGGCTTCACCAGCCCCACAGTGGCTTCAACAGTCCTACAATGGCCTCAACAATCCCACAATGGCTTCAACAATCCCACAGTGGCTTCAACAGTCCCACAGTGGCTTCAACAGTCCCACAGTGGCTTCAACAGTCCAACAGTGGCTTCAACAGTCCCACAGTGGCTTCAACAGTCCCACAGTGGCTTCAACAGTCCCACAGTGGCTTCAACAGTCCCACAGTGGCTTCAACAGTCCCACAGTGGCTTCACCAGCCCCACAGTGGCTTCAACAGTCCTACAATGGCCTCAACAATCCCACAGTGGCTTCAACAGTCCCACAGTGGCTTCAACAGTCCCACAGTGGCTTCAACAGTCCCACAGTGCTTTCAAACAGTCCCACAGTGGTTCAAACAGTCCCACAGTGGCTTCACAGTCCACAGTGGCTTCAACAGTCCCACAGTGGCTTCAACAGTCCCACAGTGGCTTCAACAGTCCCACAGTGGCTTCAACAGTCCCACAGTGGCTTCAACAGTCCCACAGTGGCTTCAACAGTCCCACAGTGGCTTTGACAGTCCTACAATGGCTTCAGCAATCCCACAGTGGCTTCAACAGTCCCTCAGTGCCTTCAACAGTCCCATAGTGGCTTCAACAGTCCCTCAGTGCCTTCAACAGTCCCATAGTGGCTTCAACAGTCCCGGAGCGCCTTCAACAGTCACACAGTGGCTTCAACAGTCCCACAGTGACTTTACCAGTCAGTAAGTGGCTTCAACAGTCCCACAGAGCCTTCAACAGTCCCACAGTGGCTTCAACAGTCCCACAGTGGCTTCAACAGTCCCACAGTGGCTTCAACAGTCCCACGTGGCTTCAACAGTCCAACAGTAGCTTCAACAGTCCCACAGTGGCTTCAGTAATCCCACGTGCTTCAACAGTCTCACTGTGGCTTCAACAGTCCTAAGTTGCCTTTCAACAGCCACAGTGGCTTCAAACAGTCCCACAGTTTTAAAACAGTCCCACAGTGCCTTCAACAAGTCTCCACAGTAGGGTCCTTCAACAGTCCCACAGTTGCTTCAACGGTCCCACAATGGCTTAAACAGTCCCACAAGGGCTTCAACAGTCCCAGAGTGGCTTCAACAGTCCCACAGCGTCTTCAAACAGTTCCCACAGTGCCTTCAGCAGTCCCACAGCGGGCTTCAACAATTCCGCAGTGGCTTCAACAGTCCTAGGAGTGCTTCAACAGTTCCACAGTGGCTTCAACAGTCCTACGGTGGCTTCAACAGTTCCGCAGTGGCTTCAACAGTCCGACAGTGAAGATCACATTAAGAGAAGTTAATTTTCATCACCGGTAACGACACAATTGTTTTCGCCCTGGTCGTGTGAGTTCAGGCCGTCAAGACATAACTGACACATCCTTGCCAGGTCACTGTCATTGCAGGATCACTGAATTTATTCTTTCTCATTGCCCCCAGGATCACTGATCATTGTCGGAATCCACTGATCATTGCCAGGATCCACTGATCATTGCCAGGGATCATGTATCATTGCCAGGATCACTGATCATTGCAGGATCACTGATCATTGCCAGGGATCACTGATCATTAGCCAGGATCATGATCTTTGCCAGGATCACTGATATTGTCAAGGAATCACTGATCATTGCCAGGATCACTGATCATTGCCAGGATCACTGAATCATTGCCAGATCATGATCATTGCAGGACGGATCATCTGATCATTGTCAGGATCACTGATCATTGCCAGGATCACTGATCATTGCCAGGGATCACTGAATCATTGCCAGGATCACTGATCATTTTCAGCATCACCGATTCATTGTCAGGATCACTGATCATTGCCAGGATCATGTCAGTGTTCTTTTACAGGATCACTGATCATTGCACAGGATCACTGATCATTGCCAGGAGCACTGATCATTGTCAGGATCACTGATCATTGCCAGGATCACTGATCATTGCCAGGATCACTGATCATTGCCAGGATCACTGATCATTGCCAGGATCACTGATCATTGCCAGGATCAATGATCATTTGCCAGGCTCATGATCATTGCAGGATCACTGATCATTGTCAGGATCAGTGATCATTGCCAGGATCACTGATCATTGCCAGGATCACTGATCATTGCCAGGATCACTGATCATTGCCAGGATCACTGATCATTGTCAGGATCACTGATCATTGCCAGGATCACTGATCATTGCCAGGATCACTGATCATTGCCAGGATCACTGATCATTGTCAGGATCACCCGATCATTGTTTCAGGATCACTGATCATTGCCAGGATCCATGATTTCATTGCCAGGATCACTGATCATTGCCAGGATCACTGATCATTGCCAGGATCATGATCATTGCCAGGATCCACTGATATTGCCAGGAATCACTGATCATTGCCAGGGATCATGATCATTGCCTGGATCCACTGATTCATTGCCAGGATCACTGATCATTGCCAGGATCATGATCATTGCCAGGATCACTGATCCATTGCCAGGATCCCTGATCATTGCCAGGAACCACTGTTCATTGCCAGGATCACCGATCATTGCCAGATCATGATCATTGCCGGATCACTGTTCATTGCAGTTCACACGAGATTGCCAGGATCACTGATCATTGCCAGGATCACTGATCATTGCCAGGATCACGATCCATTGCCAGGGGTCACTGATCATTGCCAGGATCACTGATCATTGCCAGGATCACTGATCTTGCCAGGGGATTCACTATCCATTGCCAGGATCCATGATCATTGCCAGGGATCCACTGAGCAGCATCCCAGGATCACCGATCATTGCCAGGATCACTGATCATTGCCCAGGATCACTGTCATTGCAGGATTCACTGATCATTGCCAGGAATCATGATCATTGCCAGGATCACTGATCATTGCCAGGATCACTGATCATTGCCAGGATCACTGATCATTGCCAGGATCACTGATCATTGCCAGGATCACTGATCATTGCCAGGATCACTGATCATTGCCAGGATCACTGATCATTGCCAGGATCACCGTCATTGCAGGATCACTGATCATTGCCGGATCACTGAACATGCCGGATCACTGATCATTGCCAGGATCACTGATCATTGCCAGGATCACTGATCATTGCCAGGATCACTGATCATTGCCAGGATCACTGATCATTGCCAGGATCTGATCTTGCCAAGGATCACTGATTCATTGCCAGGATCCACCATCATTGCAGGATCACTGGGATTCATTGCCAGGATCACTGATCATTGCCAGGATCACTGATCATTGCCAGGATCACTGATCATTGCCAGGATCACTGATCATTGCCAGGATCACCGATCATTGCAGATCACTGTTCATTGCCAGGATCAATGATCATAGCCCAGGATCACTGATCAATTGCCAAGGATCACTGCATTGCCAGGATCACTGATCATTGCCGGATCACGGATCATTGCCAGATCACTGATCATTGGACAGGATACTGATCATTGCCAGGATCACTGATCATTGCCAGGATCACTGATCATTGCCAGGATCCTGATCATTGCCAGGAATCACTGATCATTGCCAGGTCAATGGATCATTGCCAGGATCACTGAGGATCATTGCCAGGATCACTGTAATTGTCAGGATCACTGATCATTGTCAGGATCACTGATATTGCCAGGATTCATCGATCATTGCAGATCACTGAGGCATTGCCAGGGATCACTTGATCATTGCCAGGATCACTGATCATTGCCAGGATCACTGATCATTGCCAGGATCACTGATCATTGCCAGGATCACTGATCATTTCCAGGATCACCGATCATTGCCGGATCATGACATTGCCAGGATCACCGATCATTGCCGATCACTGATCATTGCCAGATCACTGATCATTTTCCGGATCACTGATTCATTGCCGGATCACCGATCATTGCCAGGATCCCTGATCATTGCCAGGACCTACTGATTTCATTTCCGGATCATGTCATTGCCAAGGATCACTGATCATTGTCAGGATCACCGAATCATTGCAAGGACTCATCACTGATCATTGCCAGGATTCACGATATGGCCAGGATCACTGACCATTGCCCAGGATCACTGATCATTTCCAGGATCACTGATCATTGCCTAGGTTCACTGATCATTGACCGGATCCACTGATCATGCCCAGGATCCACGATCATTGCCAGGATCACCGATCATTGCCAGGATCACTGATCATTGCCAGGAATCATTGATCAATTTCAGGATCACTGATCATTGCCAGATCACTGATCATTGCCAGGATCACCGATCATTTCCAGAAATCACTGATTCATCGCCAGGATCAACTGATCATTGCCCAGGATCACTGATTCATTGTCAGGATCACTGATCATTGCAGGAGCACTGATCACTTGCCAGGTCACCGATCATTTCCAGGATCACTTGATCATTGCCAGGGATCAATGATCATGCCAGGATCACGCTCATTGCCAGGATCACTGATCATTGCAGGATCACTGATCATTGCCAGGATCACTGATCTTCTGCCAGGATCATGATCATTGCCAGGATCACTGATCATTGCCAGGATCACTGATCATTGCCAGGATCACCGATCATTGCCAGTATCACTGATCATTGCAGGATCACCGATCATTGCCAGGATCACTGATCATTGCAGGATCACTGATCATTTTCCAGGATCACTGATCATTGCTAGGATACTGATCATTGGCAGGATCACCGATCATTTCAGGATCATGATCATTGCCAGGATTAATGATCATTGCCAGGATCACTGATCATTGCCAGGACAGGATTCATGATCATTGCCAGGAATCCACTGATCATTGTCAGGATCACTGATCATTGCAAGGATTCACGATCATTGCTGGATTCACCGGATCATTGCCACAGGATCACGATCATGACAGGATCACTGATCATTGCCAGGGATCACTGATATTGCCAGGATCATTGATCATTGCCAGGACACTGATTCATTCCAGGATCACTGATCATTGCCAGGATCACTGTCATTGCCTGGATCACTGATCATTGCCTGATCACTGTCATTGCCAGGATCACTGATCATTGCCAGGGATCACTGATCATTGCAGGATCATGATCATTGCCTGGATCATGATCATTGCCAGGCAGGATCACCTGATCTTGCCAGGATCATGAATCATTGCAGGATCACTGATCATTGCCAGGATCACTGATCGTTGCCAGGATCATGATCATTGCCAGGATCATTGAATCATTGCCTGATCACTGTCATTGCCAGGTTCACCGATCATTGCCAAGATCACTTGATCATTGCCAGGATCACTGATCATTGCCAGGATCACTGATCATTGCTGGATCACTGATCTGCCGGATCACTGATCATTGGCAGGTCACGATATTGCCCAAGATCCACTGATCATGCAGGATCACTGATCATTGCCAGGATCACCGATTCATTGCCAGGATCACTGATCATTGCCTGGATCACTGATCATTGCCAGATCACGATCATTGCCAGGATCACTGATCCCATTGCCAGGTCACGATCATTGCAGGATCACTGCTCATTGACAGGATCCATGATCATTGCCAGGATCACTGATCATTGCCAGGATCACTGATCATTGCCAGGATCACTGATCATTGCCAGGATCACTGATCATTGCCTGGATCACTGATCATGCCTGGATCACTGAATCTTGCTGGATCACTGATCATTGCCTGGATCACTGATCATTGCCAGGATCACTGATCATTGCCGGATCACTTATCATTGCTAGGATCACGATCATTGCCAGATCCACTGATCATTGCCAGGATCATGGATCATTGCCGGGATCACTGATCCTTGCAGAATCACTGATTCATGCCAGGATCACTGATCATTGCGGGATCACTGACATTGCCTGGATCACTGATCTTTGCCAGGATCACTGATCATTTCTGGATCAATGATCATTGCCTGGACACTGATCATTGCCAGGGGATCACTGATCATTGCCAGTGATCACTGATCATTGCCAGGATCACTGATCATTTCCAGGATTCACTTTCATTGCCAGGATCACTGACATGTCCAGGATCACTGATTCATTGCCAGGATACCATGATCATTGCCAGGATCACTGATCATTGCCAGGATCACTGATCATTGCCTGGATCATGATCATTGCCGGATCACTGATCATTGCCAGGATCACTGATCATTGCCTGGATCATGATCATTTGCCAGGATCACTGATCATTGCCAGGATCACCGATCATTGCCAGGATCACTGATCATTGCCAGGATCACCGATCATTGCCAGGATCACTGATCATTGCCAGGATCACTGATCATTGCCCAGGACACTGATTTATTGCCAAGGATCACTGATCATTGCCAGGATCACCGATCATTGCCAGGATCACTGATCATTGCCAGGATCACTGATCATTGCCAGGATCACTGATCATTGCCAGGATCACTGATCATTGCCAGGATCACTGATCATTGCCAGGATCACCGATCATTGCCAGGATCACTGATCATTGCCAGGATCACTGATCATTGCCAGGATCACTGATCATTGCCAGGATCACTGATCATTGCCTGGATCACTGATCATTGCCAGGATCACTGATCATTGCCAGGATCACTGATCTGCCAGGATCACTGTCATTGCATGGATCACCTGATCATTTGCCTGGTTCATGATCATTGCCAGGATCACTGATCATTGCCAGATCATGATCATTGCCTGGTTCACTGATCATGCCTGGATCACTGATCATTGAGGAATCACTGATCATTGCCAGGATCACTGATCATTGCCAGGATCACTGATTATTGCCAGGATCACCGATCATTGCCAGGATCACTGATCATTGCCAGGATCACTGATCATTGCCAGGATCACTGATCATTGCCAGGATCACTGATCATTGCCTGGATCACTGATCATTGCCAGGATCACTGATCATTGCTTTTTTTTTTTTTCCACGGATCCACTGATCCATTGCCAGGAAATCATGATCATTGCCTGGATCACTGATTCATTGCCTGGATTACTGATCATTGCCAGGATCACTGATCATTGCCAGGTCATGATCATTGCCAGCGATCACTGATCAATGCCTGGATCCACTGATCATTCCAGGTCACTGACATTGCCAGGATCAATGATCATTTTGCCAGGATCACTGTCATTGCCTGGATCAACTGTCATTGCCTGGATCACTGATCATTGCCAGGATCACTGATCATTGTCAGGATCCTGTTCATTGACAGGATCACTGATCATTGCCAGGTCACTGATCATTGCCAGGATCACTGATTCATTGCCAGGTTCATGATCATTGCCTGGATCACTGATCATGCAGGAGCACTGTCATTGCCAGGATCACTGATCATTGCCAGGATCACTGATCTTGCCTAGGATCACTGATCATTTGCCAGGATCACTGATTATTCCAGGAGCACTGGATCATTGCCAGGATCACTGATTATTGCAGGATCACCGATCATTGCCGGATCATGATCATTGCCAGGATCACTGTCATTGCCAGGATCATATCATGCCAGATCACTGATCATTGCCAGGCTCACTGATCATTGCCAGGATCACTGATCATTGCCCAGGATCAATGATCATTGCGGGATCACTGATCATTGCCCAGGATCACTGATTTTCCTCTGTATTGGACAAATGAATAGATTAAACTTGCGAAACATTTCCATAATAAGGTGTTGTGCAAGTGTCTTATTCGAATGAGAGATCAAGTCCACTTCCTTGGGTCAAGAGCGTTTCTCAGTCTTGGTTAACTACCTTTTTTTATAAAAAGTTCTAATCTCCCTGGGCTGCACTTCTCAACACCAGTTCACTTAGTATAATATATACTACCTCGTTACCTTCTCATCATCTCTTTTCCATGTAATATTAAACTGGCTTCTAAAACTTTCTTATCATTAATTTGTTTTATCACTGAGCTTTTCATGTTTTGACGGAGATTTTTAGTTATAACTTTCCGTAACTTGTACGAGTGTTGTTTATTTTAAGAAGATTGCGTGTTTGTGTGCGCCTAAGTGTGTTTGTGTGCTCCTGCGCGTGTTTGTAACAGGAAGCTATGGTACATGTCGAACCGGTGGCCGAGACAGTTGACAGAACGGACGCTTGACCGACAGACATTTGCCGAAGGACAATTGGCCGAACGACATTTGCGGCGACAGCCTTTGACCTAAGAACAAAAGACCGAACGGAAAATTTTGAGTTGGTTACGTGGATGAATGCCATTTCGTCCGTCCAGCCAAATGTCCGTCGGCCATCTTTCCGGGAGCCATTTGTCCGGGAGCCATCTGTCCGGGAGTCATCTGTCCGGGATCCATCTGTCCAGGAGCCATCTGTCGCGCGAGCCATCCTGTCCGGGAGCCATGTGGGGGTGAACGCAATGGAAATCGAGACTCGTTCAGAAATTACAGGAAGATTGAATTGGTAACAAGTGAATCGTTAGATGGAATAGAGATTGTGAGGGGAAGCGAGGGGATGGTGGGTGGATAACTGAGGGAAGGGAAAGCGTAACTGTGGGGGATGGAAGGATAAAGGAGAGGATGAGAAGAATTGAGGGATGGACATTGAAAAAAAGAAAAAAAAGGTACTGGCAGGATGGAGTGAGGGGACAGAGAGAGAGAGAGAGGAGGAAAGAGAGAGAGAGAGAGAGAGAGAGAAGAGAGAGAGAGAGAGAGAGAGACAGACAGAAGACAGGACAGACAGATAGACACGACAGATCAGCAGACAGACAGACAGACAGACAGACAGACAGACAGACAGGACAGACAAAGAGAGAGACAAACAAACTCCGGGAATAGAGGAGGAGGAAGATAACCGAGGGAATGGAGGAAAGAGAGAAAAACTAAAAGAATAAAGAGTGTGGGGGAAGAGAGGTAGCTGACAGATGGATCACTGGCTACTGGTCATCCCCCGGGAAATACTCATAAACCTGGCCAGAACATAAAATTGACAAACTTGCTTGGAATTACTCTTGCCTAACCGGAGGCACAACGATGTGTTTTAAACATAGTGCGAAATTTATTAAAAAATGGGAGAAATGATAATATAAACCCACTTTGGTAGAAACAAACAAGGACGTAAACCACCATTGGTTCATGATGAATTGTTTATACCAGGGAGTAATTTATACTCATATCTAGGTACTCAAAAGAAAGTCAACAGAATATTTCATTTTTTAATAAAGTGTTACTCCTAGAGGTGTGCATCTCTTCTCAGTGTATGTACACTGACAGTTTACTTTAGTCCCTAATTTATGGATTAAAATTCAGGGTTTTAAATACAACCATGATGGTGATGACAGATTACACGGGCAGCCTCATTGACCTCATGAAATTGATGGGCTCTTTAACCAAAACAAATAAGCAGTCATATGGTTCACAGACATAGCACAAAGACTTGAAAGCTCCCATGAGAAAATTCGCTGCATAGGAGAGAGGAGCTTACGACGACGTTTCGGTCCGACTTGGACTATTTACGAAATTGATAAGTTTCCTTCTTCGATGTGCGGGTTATTTATGTATTGTTCCAGTCACGGTACTGTGCCTTTTTATTCTTTGTTGTGATGAAGTGTTCATATTTCTCAAACAGATCAGGAAACCACATTATCTTTTATTACTAAAAAAAACGCAATAATGAAGAAAACTGATACATTAACATCGGGAGAAGTCTAGTTGCTAATCAGATTTTGTGCAGACCATGCTTGTATAATTATTATCGTCGGAATCTGAGCCTTTTAGGTGTTTAGAAAGAATAATCAGTGGATGCCACTCAGTTGTTATTGAGAAATATGAAAAAACAAAGTTGTCAAGGCGGTCACTGATCACTCGTGAAACCGTGAGGACATTAATCACAATGAACATCGAGTATTTTGATTAAATAAATCTTCACATTTTATGTCTTTCAGGTCAGAGATATAATATGTCATGGTGTAATCATGACGGGATGAGTAAACAGTGAGAATGCTGAATGGCTTCCAGTATTATCAACGTGTTATGCTTCATATCTGAACACTAATTTGGTCAGGTCTCTAAGCATTCCTTTATTTTTACTCATATCAGCATTGAAGTAGAGACAAATATTAAAGTGTTTCACTCTTTTTGTTATGCTGACAACGACATCAATTTTTCTTGCTTTAGAAGGAACTGAAGGATGATTTTCTAGTGTTTCTTCAAGTGTAGTAATCCATCAGAATACTTTATTACATCTGGATCATCTCAATTGTTAACAGTTATTGCTGCTTGTCAACACACACGAAGCACAAGCTGTTTTCTTCATATACATAAAAAACAGCACTAGTCCAGGGAAGTAAAATGAAAAATAAAAAAGCGAACTTTCCCTATTAAAAAGCTGCGTTGTTCTGAGGTTAAATTGTTTAACTATACACTGAAATGTTTACTCTCTGGGGAGATAGGCTCGTCGACCATGAACTGCTTAATCCTCCCAGGTGGCAAGCCGAGGAACTAACCTGTCCTTCAGACAGTGAGCAAACCAAGTTCAAGTAAGACTAGAAAACGAAAGAATATGTTTGCCAACAAAGCCAGGTAAGATTACAGTATTGTCAGTGAGTTGCATGATCGTTGCCATGAATCTTGTCGAAACAGATTCATGACTGGGAGAATAAAGCAATCTGATGGATATGTTACCAGAAATAACAATGATTCTACAATCGATAAAATTTTAGAAGACGTAGGCAGGGATAAATCAAAGATGGAGTTCATGGACGTTATTCATCACTTGGTGACACACAAAAACTTATCACGACTGCACAAGGATTTTATTGACATATTAGTGTGTTCCACCGACTCAGGTCTATCCAGTCTTCAAGCTTTTCAGTGAATTTGCTACTGTGTTTAGACTCACTGAAGGCTTCCTCTTCTTTAACAAAAGTGTGCTGACATCACAGTTCGGATGACCCTCCGTGTTGAAAGAGCTTCTTCCCTCCTTCAGCATGTAGGCGCTGTCCTGCCCAGCCCCAGAACTCAAGTCCGGCTAACCAGTTTCAGAATCTCTTTGCTATTTTATCATTGTACCTTTATAATAGCTGAAGAATGAGACACCTGTGCCACATTTGAGAATCTTTATTGAGGAAACGTTTCACTAGCCAGTGGCTTCTTCAGTCAAATGCAGATATGAAGAGTGGAAGATGAGAAATTTGAGGAAATCAGTCCCTCAGAATGGAGTTGATGGACTGAACACATTTTCATGGACTGACACGTTTCCTCAATAAATGTGGCACAAGTGTCTCATGCTTCAACTTGTTGGTTTTCTAAACAATTTATTATAGTTAATGCAAATACACTACGGCATATTACACTGCATGAATGTAAAACAAATGGCTACTCGAATAAGAATTGTTATAATGAATTTAAATGTGTAAATGTTGGCTGCTGTGGGAATGGCTAGTGAACTCTTCCCTACTCCATCCAGTTGACGTGCCAGAACTTACCATTGGTTAAGCAGAACACCTGGAGATCTCTGAGAATGTGTATGAGTGTCTTCCAGGATATATTTACCAACCATGCTGGCTGGAGTGGTCCTGCTGGCCAACAAGTACTACCTTACAATACTTGTAACTTGTTACTTAGGAATGCAAATATATCATTCATTTCTAGAATAAGGAATTCTTGTGGTTGATTTAAAGTAAATTGCTTATGCTGACGAAAAAATTGACTTATTTTCGTCTTAAATTAAATTTTTAATTAACTGTGGCTCTGAGTTTTATTTATCTTTTGAATTTACTTGATGTTTGGATAAGGCTTCCCCATTAGAGTAATTTTAGACCTAGAACATCACATTGGAGTTTGTCTGGAAGTATAGTATTGGAGGGCTATGTAATTAATCTCACAAAGGAATGACTTAAAACACCAGGTAAATATGAAAGATAGTGAATTTTAATACAACAAAATATTTAAATTCCAGCAGTATAAATAACTTACTCAACGTTAAATCAACTTAAAAGTAGCCTTTCCCATGGGAAGTCTCACTTTAAGTCTACTTGCACCCTCAACCAGTCCCTCACCCCTGTGCATCTACCACAGACCTCCCTCTACTTACTCCTCACACACACAGACAGACACACACACACACACACACACACACACACACACACACACACACACACACACACACACACAGGAAGCTAGCTCCACGCAGTATAGTATAACCTCAAAAACAAATACAACAGCAAGGTAACAAGTCAAGTAGAGACACATTACATCAGTTAAAAGAAAATTAAAACTCTGGTCCAGAAGCTGGAGTTCAACACCTGAAAATTCAACTTCGTAACTACACATACACATGAATATGAGAGAGGAAAAACAAAGGATTTCTACTGCTGACAGACGATTAGATTCACTCAAGGCTGTTTTTTTATGATGGAAGACACCATCGAGGATTGATGCTCGGGGAAGATCACTCGAGGTGTTGATCAGGGAGAAAGATCATCAGCGTGTTGTTCACGGGGAAGATACTTAGGTGTAATCACGGGGCAAGATCACTCGAAGGTGTTTATCACGGGGAGATTCACTCGAAGAGTTGTACCGCGCGCTACCCCTCGAGGTGGTTGAATCCGGGGAAGATCGCTCGAGGTGTTGATCACAGGGAAGATCACTGGAGGTGTTGCTCACGGGGAAGATCACTCGAGGTGTTGATCACAGGGAAGATCACTCGATGTGTTATCACAGAGAAGATCACTCGAGGTTTTGATCTCGGGAAAGATCACTCGAGGTGTTGATCACGGTGAACATCACTCGAGGTACTCATCAAGGAGAATATCACTAGAGGTGTTATTCAAGGGGAAGATCACTCGAGGTGTTGATCACGAAGAACACCCATCGAGGTGTTGATCTCGGGGAAGATCACTCGAGGTGTTGATCACGGGGAAGCTCACTCGAGGTGTTGATCACAGGGAAGATCACTCGAGGTGCTGATCACAAGGAAGGTCACTCGAGGTGTTGATCACGGTGAAGATGACTCGAAGAGTTGATCACGGTTAAGATCACTAGAGGTCTTGATACTGGAGGATTTTTTTTCCACTCGAGGTTGTTGATGACTGGGGGAAGATTCACTCGAGGTGTTGATGACGGGGAAAGAATCACTCGGAGGTGTTGATGGACGGGGAAGATCACTCGAGGTGTTGATCACAGGGAGGATAACTCGAGGTGTTGATCACGCGGAAGATACTCGAGGTGTTGTTCAAGGGACGAAGATAACTCGAGGGTGATCAGGGTGGCATCATCGAGGGTGTTGATCAGGGGGAAGATAAGTCGGAGGTGGTGATCATAGGGAAGATCAATAGTGGTGTTGATCTTTGTGAGCATCACTCGAGGTGTTGATCACAGGGAAGATCACTAAGGTGTTAATCACGGTGAACATCAATCGAGGTGTTGATCACGGGGAAGATCTCTCGATGTTTTGATCACGGGGAAGATCACTCGAGGTGTTGATCAAAACGAAGCTCGCTAGAGGTGTTAATCACGGTGAACATCACTCGAGGTGTTGAACACACGGAAGATCACTCGAGGAGTTGATCACGGTGAACATCACTCGAGGTGTTGATCACTGGGAAGATCACTCGAGGTTTTGATCACTGGGAAGATCACTCGAGGTGTTGATCACTGGGAAGGTCATTCGATGTTTTGTTCACGGGAAAGATCACTCGAGGTGTTGATCACAAGGAAGGTCAATCAAGGTGTTGATCAGGGGGAAGTTCACTCGAGGTGTTGATCACGGGGAAGATCTCTCTCGAGGTGTTGGTGATCACATTGAACATCACTCGAGGTTGTTGATCACGGGAGAAGAAAACTCGAGGTGGTTGATCACAGTGAACATCACTCAAGGTGTTGATCACGGGGAAGATCACTCCTGGTGTTGATCAGGGGGAAGATCACTCGAGGTGTTGATCACGGGGAAGATCACTCGAGGTGTTGATCAAGGGGAAGATCACTCGAGGTGTTGATCTCGGGGAAGATCACTCGAGGTGCTGATCACTGGGAAGATCACTCGAGGTGTTGATCACATGGAAGATCACTGGAGGTGTTGCTCACGCGGATGATCACTCGATATGTTGATCACGGGGAAGATCACTCGAGGTGTTGATCACGGAGAAGATCACTCGAGTTGTTGATCAAGTTGAAGATCACTCGAGGTATTGATCACGGGAAAGATCACTCGAGGTGCTGATCACTGGGAAGATCACTCGAGGTGTTGATCACAGGGAAGATCTCTCAGTATGTTGATCACGGGGAAGATCACTCGAGGTGTTGATCACGGAGAAGATCACTCGAGGTGTTAATCAAGGGGAAGATCACTCGAGGTGTTGGTCACTGGGAAGATCACTCGTGGTGCTGATCACTGGGAAGATCACTCGAGGTGTTGATCACAGGGAAGATCTCTCAGTATGTTGATCACTGGGAAGATCACTCGAGGTGTTGATCACGGGGAAGATCACTCGAGGTGTTGATTACGTTGAAGATCACTCGAGGTATTAATCACATGGAAGATAACTCGAGGTGTTGATAAAGGGGGAGTCACACGAGGGTGATGAATCACTGGGAAGATCACTCGAGGTGTTGATCACGGGGAAGATCACTCGAGGTGTTGATCACGGGGAAAATCACTCCAGGTGTTGTTCACGGGGAAGATCACTCTAGGTGTTAATCACGGGGAAGATCACTCGAAGTGTTTATCACGGGGAAGATCACTCGAGGAGTTGTTCACAGAGAAGATCACTCGAGGTGTTGATCACGGGGAAGATCGCTCGAGGTGTTGATCACAGGGAAGATCACTGGAGGTGTTGCTCACGGGGAAGATCACTCGAGGTGTTGATCACAGGGAAGATCACTCGAGGTGTTGATCACTGGGAAGATCACTCGAGGTGTTGATCACAGGGAAGATAACTCGAGGTGTTGATCACAGGGAAGATCACTCGAGGTGTTGATCACTGGGAAGATCACTCGAGGTGTTGATCACAGGGAAGATCTCTCGAAATGTTGATCAGAGGGAAGATCACTCGAGGTGTTGATCACGGTTAAGATCACTCGAGGTGTTGATCACGGGGAAGATCACTTTAGGTGTTATTCGCAAGGAAGATCACTCGAGGTGTTTATCACGGGGAAGATCACTCGTGGTGTTCTTCACGAAGATCACTCGAGGTGTTGAACACTTGGAAAATCACTCTAGGTGTTGATCACGGGGAAGATCACTCGAGGTGTTGATCACGGGGAAGATCACTCGAGGTGTTAATCACTGGGAAGATCACTCGAAGTGTTGTTCACGAAGATCACTCGAGGTGTTGAACACGGGGAAGATCACTCGAGGTGTTGTTCACAGGGAAGATCACTCGAGGTGTTGTTCACTGAGAAGATTCCCGAGGTGTTGTTCACAGTGAGATCACTCGAGTGTTGTTCACAGGGAAGATCAACTCGAGGTGTTGATCACGAGGAGATCATCAAGGTGTGATCACTGGGAAAGTCACTCGAGGTTGTTGTTCAAGGGAAGATACATCGAGGTGTTGATCTCGGGGATAGATCACTCGATGTTTGATCACAGGGAAGAATCACTCGAGGTGTTGATGACGGGGAGATCACTCGAGGTGTTGATCACTCTGAACATCCCTCTGAGGTGTTAATCACGAGCGAAGATCACTCAAGGTGTTGATCACTGGGAAGATCACTCGAGGTGTGTCACAGGGAAGATCTCTATATGTCTTGATCATGGGAAGATCACTCGAGGTGTTGATCACTGGGAAGAGATAACTTGAGGTGTTGATCACGGAAGGTTCACTAAAGTGTAGATCACTGGGAAGATCACTCGAGGTGTTGATCACGGGGAAGATCACTGGAGGTGTTGCTCACGCGGATGATCACTCGATTTGTTGATCAAGGGGAAGATCACTCGAGGTGCTGATCACTGGGAAGATCACTGGAGGTGTTGATCACAGGGAACATCTCTCAGTATGTTGATCACTGGGAAGATCACTCGAGGTGTTGGTCACGGGGAAGATCACTCGAGGTGCTGATCACTGGGAAGATCACTCGAGGTGTTTATCACGGGGAAGATCACTCGAGGTGTTGATCACGTTGATCACTCGAAGTACTGATCACAGGGAAGATAACTCGAGGTGTTGATAAAGGGGAAGATCACTCGAGGTGTTGATCACAGGAAAGATCACTCGAGGTGTTGATCACGGGGAAGATCACTCGAGGTGTTGATCACATTGAAGATAACTTGAGGAGTTTATCACAGGGAAGATCACTCGAAATGTTGATCACAGGGAAGATCGGTCGAGGTGTTAATCACGGGGAAGATCACTCGAGGTGTTAATCACTGGGAAGATCACTCGAGGTGTTAATCACGGTTAAGATCACTCGAAATGTTGATCACGGGGAAGATCACTCGAGGTGTTAATCACGGGGAAGATCACTCGAGGTGTTAATCACTGGGAAGATCACTCGAAGTGTTGTTCACGAAGATCACTCGAGGTGTTGAAACACGGGGAAGATCACTCGAGGTGTTGTTCACAGGGAAGATCACTCGAGGTGTTGCTCACGTGGAAGATCACTCGAGGTGTTGATCACGGGAAGTACACTCGAGGTGTTGTCAGTGGGAACGGTCATCGAGGTGTTGATAACAGGGTAAGGTCATCGAGGTTGTGATCAACCGGTGAGTATCACTCGAGGTGTTGATCACAGGGAAGATCGTCATGTGTTGATCACTGAAAGATCACTCGAGGTGTTGATCACAGGGAAGATAACTTGAGGTGTTGATCACAGGGAAGATCACTCGAAATGTTGATCATAGTGTAGATCCACTCTAGGTGTTGGATCACGGTTAAAGATCAATCGAGGCGCAGTGTTGATCACGGGGAGATCATCGAGGTGTTAATCACGGGGGAAGAATCACTCGAGTTGTTGATCACGGGGAGATCTTCGAGGTGTTGATCACGTGGATAAAGATCACTCGGGTGTTGTTCACAGGGAAGATCACTCGAGGTGTTGATCACAGTTAAGATCTCTTGAAGTTGTTGATCACGGGGAAGATCACTCGTGGTGTTAATCACGGGGAAGATCACTCGAGGTGTTGATCTCGGGGAAGATCACTCGAGGTGTTGATACGGGGAAGATCATTCGAGGTTGAGTGTTCATGGAAGACTCACTTCGAGGTTGTTGATCACGGGGAAGATCACTCGAGGTGTTGATCACAGGGAAGATCACTCGAGGTGTTGATCACGGGGAAGATCACTCGAGGTGTTGATCACGGGGAAGATCACTCGAGGTGTTGATCACGGGGAAGATCACTCGAAAAAAGGTAATTGATCACTGGGAAGATCACTGAGGTGTGGATGGTGGGGAAGATCACTCGAGGTGTTGATCACTTGGAAGATCACTCGAGGTATTGATCACAGGGAAGATAACTCAAGGTGTTGTTTCAAGGGGGAAGATCACTCGAGGTGTTGATCCAGGGGAACAAGATCATCGAGGTGTTGATCACAGGGAAGATCACTCGAGGTGTTTGTTGATTCACTTGGAAGATCACTCGAGGTTTGTTGAATCACGGGGTAGATCACTCGACCGAGGGTTGATCACGGGGAAGATCACTTGAGGTGTGATCACAGGGCAGATCACTCGAGGTGTTGATCACAGGAAGAGCACTCGAAGGTTGTTGATACGGGGCTGTAGATCACTCGAGGGGTTGATACGGGGAAGATCACTCGAGGGGTTGTTCAGGGAAGATCACTGAGCGTATGTTGTGGATCACAGGGAAGATCACTCGTGGTTGTATGATCACAGGAAGATCACTCGAGGTTAGTGATCACAGGGAAGATCACTCGAAGTTTTGATCACAGGAAGATCACTCGGGTGTTGATCACCAGGAAGATCACTCGAGTGGGTGGTGATCACAGGGAAGTCACTCGAGGTGTTGATCACGGGGAAGATCACTCGAGGTTGTTGATCACGGGGAAAGATCACTCGAAAGGTGTTGATCACCAGGGGAAGATCACTCGTGGTGTTGATCACTTGGAAGATCACTCGAGGTGTTGATCACGGGGAAGAATCACTCGTAGGTGTTTGAATCACGGGAAGATCACTTGAGGTGTTGATTCACAGGGCAGATCACTCGAGGTGTTGATCACAGGGAAGATCACTCGAGGTGTTGATCACGGGGAAGATCACTCGAGGTGTTGATCACGGGGAAGATCACTCGAGGTGTTGATCACGGGGAAGATCACTCGAGGTGTTGATCACAGGGAAGATCACTCGAGGTTGTTGACCACCGGGAGATCACTCGAGTGTTGATCAAAGGGAAGATCACTCCGAAGGTTTTTGATCACAGGGAAGATTCACTTCGGGGTTGTTGATCACAGGGAAGATCATTCGAGGTGTGATCACAGGGCAAGGTTCATCGAGGTGTTGATCACGGGGAAGATCATCGAGAGTGTTGATCCACGGGGAGATCACTGAGGTGTTTGATAACAGGGATGATCATCGAGGTGTTGATCACAGGGAAGATAACTCGAGTGTGATCACAGGGAAGATCACTCGAGGTGTTGATCACAGGGAAGATCACTCGAGGTGTTGATCACAGGGAAGATCACTCAAGGTGTAGATCACTGGGAAGATCACTCGAGGTGTTTGATCACGGGAAGATCACTTGGAGGTGTTGTCAACGCGGATGATCACTCGATTTGTTGATCAAGGGGAAGATCCATCGAGTGCTGATTCATGTGAAGATCCATGGAGGTGTTGATCACAGGCGAAATCTTCAGTTGTTGATCACTTGGGAAGATCACTACGACGGTGTTGGTCACGGGGAAGATCACTCGAGGTGCTGATCACTGGGAAGAATCACTCGAGGTGTGGTTATAAGGGGAAGATCACTTCGAGGTGTTTGATCACGTTGATACACTCGAGGGTTACTGATCACAGGGAGATAACTCGAGTGTTGATAAAGGGAAGATCACTCGTGGGTGTTGTCAACAGGGAAAGATCACTCGAGGTGTTGATCACGGGGAAGATCACTCGAGGTGTTGATCACATTGAAGATAACTTGAGGAGTTTATCACAGGGAAGATCACTCGAAATGTTGATCACAGGGAAGATCGGTCGAGGTGTTAATCACGGGGAAGATCACTCGAGGTGTTAATCACTGGGAAGATCACTCGAGGTGTTAATCACGGTTAAGATCACTCGAAATGTTGATCACGGGGAAGATCACTCGAGGTGTTAATCACGGGGAAGATCACTCGAGGTGTTAATCACTGGGAAGATCACTCGAAGTGTTGTTCACGAAGATCACTCGAGGTGTTAAACACGGGGAAGATCACTCGAGGTGTTGTTCACAGGGAAGATCACTCGAGGTGTTGCTCACGTGGAAGATCACTCGAGGTGTTGATCACGGGGAAGATCACTCGAGGTGTTGATCACGTGGAAGGTCACTCGAGGTGTTGATCACAGGGAAGGTCACTCGAGGTGTTGATCACGGTGAGTATCACTCGAGGTGTTGATCACAGGGAAGATCGCTCATGGTGTTGATCACTGGAAAGATCACTCGAGGTGTTGATCACAGGGAAGATAACTTGAGGTGTTGATCACAGGGAAGATCACTCGAAATGTTGATCATAGTGTAGATCACTCTAGGTGTTGATCACGGTTAAGATCACTCGAGGTGTTGATCACGGGGAAGATCACTCGAGGTGTTAATCACGGGGAAGATCACTCGAGGTGTTGATCACGGGGAAGATCTCTCGAGGTGTTGATCACGTGGAAGATCACTCGAGGTGTTGTTCACAGGGAAGATCACTCGAGGTGTTGATCACAGTTAAGATCTCTTGAATTGTTGATCACGGGGAAGATCACTCGTGGTGTTATCAGGGAAGATCACTTCGAGGTGTTGATCTCGGGAGATCCACTCGAGGTGTTGATCACGGGGGAAGGATCATTCGAGGTGTTGTTCACATGGAAGATCACTCGAGGTGTTGATCACGGGGAAGATCACTCGAGGTGTTGATCACAGGGAAGATCACTCGAGGTGTTGATCACGGGGAGAAGTCCACTCGGGTGTTGATCACGGGGAAGATCACTCGAGGTGTTGATCAAGGGAAGATCACTCGAGGTGTTGATCACGGGGAAGATCACTCGAGGTGTTGATCACGGGGAAGATCACTCGAGGTGTTGATCACTGGGAAGATCACTCGAGGTGTTGATGACGGGGAAGATCACTCGAGGTGTTGATCACGGGGAAGATCACTTGAGGTGTTGATCACAGGGCAGATCACTCGAGGTGTTGATCACAGGGAAGATCACTCGAGGTGTTGATCACGGGGAAGATCACTCGAGGTGTTGATCACTGGGAAGATCACTCGAGGTGTTGATCACGGGGAAGATCACTCGAGGTGTTGATCACAGGAAGATCACTCGAGGTGTTGATCACAGGGAAGATCACTCGAGGTGTTGATCAAGGAAGATCATCTGAAGTTTTGATCACAGGGAAGATCACTCGAGGTGTTGATCACAGGGAAGATCACTCGAGGTGTTGATCACAGGGAAGATCACTCGAGGTGTTGATCACGGGGAAGATCACTCGAGGTGTTGATCACGGGGAAGATCACTCGAGGTGTTGATCACAGGGAAGATCACTCGAGGTGTTGATCACTTGGAAGATCACTCGAGGTGTTGATCACGGGGAAGATCACTCGAGGTGTTGATCACGGGGAAGATCACTTGAGGTGTTGATCACAGGGCAGATCACTCGAGGTGTTGATCACAGGGAAGATCACTCGAGGTGTTGATCAGGGGAAGATCACTCGAGGTGTTGATCACAGGGAAGATCACTCGAGGTGTTGATCACGGGGAAGATCACTCGAAGTGTTGATCACAGGGAAGATCACTCGAGGTGTTGATCACAGGGAAGATCACTCGAGGTGTTGATCAAGGTAAGCACTCGAAGTTTTGTTACAGGGAAGATCACTCGGGGTGTTGATCACAGGGAAGATCACTCGAGGTGTTGATCACAGGGAAGGTCACTCGGAGGTGTTGATATCGGGGAAGATCACTCGAGGGTTGATCACGGGGATATCATCGAGGGGTTGATCACAGGGAGATCACTCGAGTTGTTGATCACAGGAAGATCCATCGAGGTGTTGATCACGGAAGATCATCGAGGTGTTGATCACAGGAAGATCACTCGAGGTGTTGATCACGGGGAAGATCACTTTTTCCCCGGGGGATGTGTTGATCACGAGGGATGATCACTCGAGGTGTTGATCACGGGAAGATCACTCGAGGTGGTTGTCACGGGGAAGATCACTCGAGGTTGTTGATCACGGGCGGAGATCATGAGGTGTTGATCAGGGGAAGATCACTCGAGGTGTTGATCACAGGGGATAGATCATCAGAGGTGTTGAACACAGGGAAATGATCACTCGAGGTGTTGATCACAGGGAAGATCACTCGAGGTGTTGATCACAGGGAAGATCACTCGAGGTGTTGATCACGGGGAAGATCACTCGAGGTGTTGATCACGGGGAAGATCACTCGAGGTGTTGATCACAGGGAAGATCACTCGAGGTGTTGATCACAGGGAAGATCACTCGAGATGTTGATCACAGGGAAGATCACTCGAGGTGTTGATCACGGGGAAGATCACTCGAGGTGTTGATCACGGGGAAGATCACTCGAGGTGTTGATCACGGGGAAGATCACTCGAGGTGTTGATCACAGGGAAGATCACTCGAGGTGTTGATCACAGGGAAGATCACTCGAGGTGTTGATCACAGGGAAAGATCACTAGAAGGTGTTGATCACGGGGAGATCACTCGAGTGTGTTGATCACGGGGAGATCACTCGAGGTGTGATCACAGGGAAGATCATCGAGGTGTTGATCAATGGGAAGATACTCGTGGAGTTTGATACTGGAACATCACTCGAGGTGTTGATCACAGGGAAGATCACTCGAGGTGTTGATCAGGGGAAGATCACTCGAGGTGTTGATCACGGGGAAGATCACTCGAGGTGTTGATCACAGGGAAGATCACTCGAGGTGTTGATCACGGGAAGATCACTCGAGGTGATTGATCACGGGGTAAGATAATCGAGGTGTTGATCACGGGGAAAGATCCACTCGAGGTGTTTTGATTCACAGGGAAGTCACTCGAGGTGTTGATCACAGGGAAGATCACTCGAGGTGTTGATCACAGGGAAGATCACTCGAGGTGTTGATCACAGGGAAGATCACTCGAGTGTGTTGATTCCGGGGAGATCATCGAGGTGTTGATCAAGGGAAGATCACTCAGGTGTTTGTTCACAGGAAGATCACTCGAGGTGTTGATCAAGGGAGAATCACTCGAGGGTGTGATCACAGGGAAGATCACTCGAGGTGTTGATCACGGGGAAGATCACTCGAGGTGTTGATCACGGGGAAGATCACTCGAGGTGTTGATCACGGGGAAGATCACTCGAGGTGTTGATCACGGGAAGATCACTCGAGGTGTTGATCACAGGGAAGATCACTCGAGGTGTTGATCACAGGGAAGATCACTCGAAGTGTTGATCACAGGGAATATCACTCGAGGTGTTGAAACGGGGAAGATCACTCGAGGGTTTTGTACGGGGAGATCACTCGAGGTGTTGATCACAGGGAAGATCACTCGAGGTGTTGATCACAGGGAAGATCACTCGAGGTGTTGATCACAGGGAAGATCACTCGAGGTGTTGATCACAGGGAAGATCACTCGAGGTGTTGATCACAGGGAAGATCACTCGAAGGTGTTGATCACAGGGAAGATCACTCGAGGTGTTGATCACAGGGAAGATCACTCGCCGCAGCTTTAAAATAATCAATTGGACTCTGTAGACTACGGTGAAATGTTGACCACTTCTTGTTCCTTCATACTTCATGATTTTATCTGTCAAATTCTCCCTCGTTCATTTTTCAAATCCCAATAATTTGTCTCTAATGTATACACTTTTTCGCAAACAAAGATGACTCTGACCTGACTTTCCTTCTGGTCTGATTTTCTATTCCTACTGGACTTGCCATAACTGGTCTCTAGACTTACTGTTCTACCCTAGTATTACTATTCCTGGAATATTTCCAGTGTTGTGTCTAGCATATCTTGACTTTGTTTTTTTCACTTTTCTTTTCAATTTTCCTTCACTAGACTCCACAGAATCAAATTATAGAAAATGTAATTTGTTTTTTGGTGAAGAAGACGCAGCCGCTGATCAATACATTTTTAAGATTTGTCGTTATAGTTTATGGGGTTCATTTTTTAATCTAAAATACTATAATATGGTATATAGTCTCTCATGATTTTACAATTTCTATTGTTAAAATGGGCTTGTACCGTGACAACAGTGGTAATATTGTACCGTGGTTACAATGATGTATGTGTAACGGGGTACAGTGATATCCTTGAATATGTATGTGGTGATATACCTGTGACTACGATATAAAATTTTACCGTGACTTCAGTGATTTACTTTTCCTGTGACTACGAATGATAAAATTGTTACCTGGCTTCGGTGGTAAATTTGTAAACGTGACTACAGAAAAATACTTCTACGCGAATTACAATGATAAACCGTGACTTCAATCATACACTCGCTACGTGAATACATTCTTGTCTTATCTATTTTTTAATATTATGATGCATGTATTGTTTGTTATTAGATATTAAATAGAAATGTATTTCCATGTAAGAATGATTTATGAGACGACATTGGATGTCTTCCTCCTGGTGACGGATACTCAAGGGAAATCATAATCCATCACGACTCCGATGTGTAATCATGAGAGTGCGGTCCCCCGTAATTGTTCGTCTTATTGGTTAAGATTTCCAGTGCTTGAGAGTGTCTCTGATGCTGCGATCTACCGTCGTTTGATTTCTAGTGAGGGAGAGCCGTAACTATGATGTGTCCTATTAGTAGCATGTTCTAGTGCTAGAAAGCCCTAACTGTGATGCTGTGATACTAGTGGCTAGGCTTCTAGCGATAGATGACTTCTGTGTTATCCTGTGATCTGGTGTATCTTGGTTTCTAGGGCCTGAGTGCGTCGCAATGATTCCTTATTATTAGTGGTTACGTTTGTAGTTCAATAGAACACCTCCTAGAACCTTTGATATTAGATCTTAGGTTTTGTATCTGCATGCGTCTTGAAGATGAATATTTTGTGGAGGTGTAATTGATGATGTAGAAAGGGAGCGTAATCACATTACACTGGACAGGAAGGAATACGAATTAGTAAGATAAGGAAGAGGTGGGAGGTGAATGCGGAAGAAAGTGCCTGAAGCACTAAGTAGAATGAAGGCAGCTGGCAGTGCATGAGGTTAAGACTGAGAAGAGAAAGCCGGTTTTGGGATTATTATAGTATGGATTGTGTGCATTGTATTTTGGCCTTATATACGCAGAGTATGTATAATTCCTTAGTACAACGGGAAAAAATAGACGAGAGAGAGCACAAGATTTATAAAACAATAATTCTGTTAAGTGTACTGCGAAAAAGCATAAATAGAATTTTTATTAAAAGAGGAAGGGGTATTACAGAAATCGGGACTGCAGAGGAACTAGGAGGATTTAGGAAGGGAAGGCCAAATGTTTACAGAAAAGTATATAAGGGAACAATACTAGTAAAGCGTAAGGAACTCTTTCTTGCAAATATGGATAAGTTGAATAGGTAAGAGGAACAGTAGATATTGAAAATGTATGGAATAACTGGTAGGATACTAAAAGCGGAAAAGTTTTTGTGTGGACAGTGAGGGTCAGGTTAGGGTATGAAGGAAAGAGGTAAACTATTTCCACGAGAAGTACTGCTTAGGGATGTGTGATGCCACCCTGGCGTTTATTATATTTAAAAGATGAGGTTGTAAAAGAATTTAATGTTACGGTGTTGGAGAGAAATGCCATACTAAACACACAGTAAATGTGATATGAAACTGCTTTTTCTTGATAATACAGTTTTTTTCTGTGGAGGCAAAAAGGGGATGTTTGCATGTCATTGATTGTTGAGGTGTTGAGATAGGCATGCGACGAGAGGCTAGAGGGGCAGTGGGAAAATATTTAAACATATCTCCATTGACTCCAATCTTAGCGAATGTGTGGTGAGAATTAATTATATCCCTAGTCTTACCTGGTTGTTTACCTGGAGAGAGTTCCGGGGGTCAACGACCGCGGGCCGGTCTGGACCAGGCCCTCCTGGTGGATTTCAGAGCCTGATCAGCCAGGCTGTTGCTGATGGCTGCACTGCAAACCAACATACGAGCCAAGCCGGCGATCCGGGGTAACTGACTTTAGGTGCTTGTCCAGTGCCTGCTTGAAGCTGCAGGGGTACTGTGGTTATCCCCTTATGTGTGCTGGGAGGCAGTTGAAACAGTCTCGGCCTGACCACTTATGTATGGTTCTTAACGTGCTAGTGACACCCCTGACTTTTCATTGGGGGGGGGGGATGGTGCATCGTCTGCCAAGTCTTTTGCTTTCGTAGTGGGTGATTTTAGTGTGCAAGTTCGGTACTAGTCCCTCTAGGATTTTCCAGGGTGTATATAATCATGTATCTCCTCCCTCCTGCGTTCCAGGGAATACGGTTAGGAACCTCAGCGCTCCCCTATAATTGAGGTTGTTTATCTCGTTTATGCGGCGCCGTGAAAAGTTCCTCTGTACATTTCTAGGTCGGCAATTTCACCTGCCTGAAAGGTGCTGTTAGTGTGCAGCAATATTCAGCTAGATAGAAACAATGACCTGAAGAGTGTCATCTGGGCTTGGCCTCCCTGTTTTGAGGTTCTCATTTATCCATCCTTTTCATTTATCTAGCAGATGCGATTGATACAGTGATTAAGGTCCTTGAAGGTGAGATCCTCGACATGGATCACTCCAGTGTCTATGACGTTGGTGTTTCGCCTCTATTTGTGGCCAGAATTTGTTTTGTACTCTGATGAAGATTTATTTCCTCATGTTTACCATATCTGAGTAATGAAATTTCTCATCAGTGTTATGAACATTCTCAGTATTGATGTTTGTCTGGTCTAGTTCCACAGAAAGATTTTTGTGTTGATGTGTTCTGCCTGGAGCTTTGCAGTGTCTGCAATGGAAGGACACTGTCATGCAGATTCCGGTGTCATTGCAAAGGAAGACACGTGCTGTGGCTGACATCCTTGTCCTATGTCGGATATAAGGATGGAGGAACAAGATGGGAGCGAGTACTGTTGCCTTGTGGAACAGAGCTTTTCACCGAGCTGCATCGGGACTTTACTATGTTGACGGACCTACTCTCTGTGTTTGTTAGGAGGAAATTATAGTCCATCGACCGACTTTTCATGTTTATTCCTTTAGCACGCATTTTTGTGCGCTTATTTCGCATTGTCTCACTTGTCGAAGGCTCTTTTGCAAAGTCTGTGATCTATATTACAATCTGCATTCTTTTTGTCTTCTAGTGCATTAGGGTCCTTGTCGTTAGTGGTCCAATAGTTGAACAGACAGGAGGACCTGTTCTTAAACATGTTGCCCTGGTTGTGTAACTGATGGGTTTCTAGTATGCGTGGTGATCTTGCTTCTTAGGACCCTTTCAAGATTTTTATGATATGGGATGTTAGTGCTATGTGGTCTGTAGTTCGTTGCTGTTGCTTTACTGCCCCCTTTGTGGAGTGGGGCTATGTCTGTTGTTTTTAGTAACTGTGGACCGACCACGTGTCATGCTCCCTCTCCATAGGATGGAAAATGGCTCGTGATAGGGGCTTCTTGCTGTTCTTGATGAACACAGAGTTCCATTGAGTCTGACCCTGGGGCTGAGTGCATGGGCATGTCATTTATCGCCTGTTCGAAGAGTCATTTGGCGTCAGGATTAAATCGGATTAGGCTTGTGTTAATCAAATTTTGTGGCTTCTCATAAAAAAAATTCATTTTGATCATCGACTCTCAGTTGGTTTGGCATTGCTAAAAACTGAGTCATATTGGGACTTGAGTTAGCTCACTCAGTCCTTGTTTGTATCTGTGTTAGGACCCATCTTGTTTAAGTCGGGGCCCAATATGGACGTGTTCTCGATTTTGATTTTGGCATAGGAGAAGAAATACTTTTGGGTTTCTTTCGATTTCATTTATGGCTTTTAGTTCTTCCGCGATTCTCTGACTCCTAAAGGGTTCTTTTAGCTTTAAGTTCGATGCTGCTATTTCTCTGACCAGTGTCTCCCTACGCATTTCGGATATATTTGACCTTTTTAGCGCTCTGTTATTCTTTTCCGTCGCCTGTAAAGGGAGCGACCTGTCTCTTTCTGTTTTACATCTACTCCTCCGTGTTCTTAGAGGAATTAAGCCTTGGTGCATACATCGTGTGCTATACCGTGTTAATCTGTTCAGGCTAAGTGGGGGTCTGTGTTGCGTAGTATATCTTCCCAGCTTATATCGGTTAGGATTGGCTTAACTTGGTCCCACTTTATGTTTTTGTTAATTGAAGTTGATTTGATGAATGCTCCCTCGTGACTAATCTACATTATGTCGGTTGGGGTCCGCGCAATACATGACGTGAACCTCAATTAGTTGTGATTGAGTATTTGTTTTTGATTATGGTGTTATTTCTTATCAGATCATCATTGTTAGGAAGTTGTGGTTCTAGTGTATTCTCCAGTTTAGTAGGCTCTATTATTTGCCTGGTTTAAATTGAATTTGTTGCAGAGATTTAAAAGCGTCGCGTGAGTGTGCTAGTGTTCATCAGAGCTTGCCTCCTGGTGTTATTACTGCAACAATATTATTTGGCTAGATTCCTCCTTTTTAGGTGCCTTAAGATTGAAAATCCCCCAGAGCAAGTTGTTGGTGCTGCCGGAGTGGAGGTTTTCTCAGATAGTGGTCATTTTAACAGCTGTTCCTGAATTGCTGGGATGTTGCATCCGGAGGCTTGTAGACTATCACAATGACTAGTTTTGGTTCTCGACCTTTTACTGCTAAAACTTCCACTACTTCATTTGAGGCATTTAGCAGTTGCTGTGCAAACAAGTGGACTCTGCAATGTCAGGCCAACCCCCCCCCCCTTTTGCTGTCACTCTTTCAATCTGTTTAGGTTGTAACCTGGGGAACCATATTTCGTTGTCAAGTAATCGAAAACTAAGAAATTTGAAGGCGGTGGGCGTTACGAAACTTGTATGTCAGAGGGCTACGGACAAGGGATGTTGGGGTGGGTTACGGTATTCACGGGAGAATTATAGGTAGAAATGGGTGGCCGGAAGGTGTATAAACGGGCTGGATATGAAGGAGGTGTTGGGGTTGTCACAGAAAGAGTTGGAGGTTGGCTGTATAGAAGCTTTAGAGTGATTAAGGCTTGTGCATCCATCAGGCAAGCCTTGAAATATTGGATCAGGGTGAGTGGAGACAAATGGTTTTAAGGATGTGATGTTCTGTTGGAATTCAACCAAGGTAACATTTACGTACTTCATGGTTTCCGAACCTACTTGTGGGTTTCCGACCCTACTTGTACGATGTTATAGCACTGTAGCAGCCCTCTTTATTTGTTGATTTTCAGGGTCTTCCGGAAACCAGCAACCCCCACCCCCTTCAGTTTCAGAGTATGGTACAGGTGTAGTCTCATGCAATCTGTTTACCGACCTTGCAGGGTAGCATGGTGACGACATCTGGACGTCTTTGACTTCTGTCAGACCTCTGTACCTGAGGTTCCCATTCTGCTGGGCAACGCGCTGTGGGGAGACTTCGCTTGATGTCGTTGACCTGCTCATGTCCGGCATACTTAACTTCTGACGCATGACAGACGAGATCATGTATGTTGTCACGGAAGACACCATCGAGGATTGATGCTCGGGGAAGATCACTCGAGGTGTTGATCAGGGAGAAAGATCATCAGCGTGTTGTTCACGGGGAAGATACTTAGGTGTAATCACGGGGCAAGATCACTCGAAGGTGTTTATCACGGGGAGATTCACTCGAAGAGTTGTACCGCGCGCTACCCCTCGAGGTGGTTGAATCCGGGGAAGATCACTCGAGGTGTTGATCACAGGGAAGATCACTCGAGGTGTTGATCACGGGGAAGATCACTCGAGGTGTTGATCACAGGGAAGATCACTCGATGTGTTATCACAGAGAAGATCACTCGAGGTTTTGATCTCGGGAAAGATCACTCGAGGTGTTGATCACGGTGAACATCACTCGAGGTACTCATCAAGGAGAATATCACTAGAGGTGTTATTCAAGGGGAAGATCAACTTCGACTGGTGTTGATAACGAAAGAACACCCATCGAGGTGTTTGAACTCGGGGAAGATCACTGAAGGTGTTGATCAGGGGAAGCTCACTCGAGGTGTTGATCACAGGGAAGATCACTCGAGGTGCTGATCACAAGGAAGGTCACTCGAGGTGTTGATCACGGTGAAGATGACTCGAAGAGTTGATCACGGTTAAGATCACTAGAGGTGCTTGATACTGGAGGATTTTTTTTCCACTCGAGGTTGTTGATGACTGGGGGAAGATTCACTCGAGGTGTTGATGACGGGGAAGATCACTCGAGGTGTTGATGACGGGGAAGATCACTCGAGGTGTTGATCACAGGGAGGATAACTCGAGGTGTTGATCACGGGGAAGATCACTCGAGGTGTTGTTCAAGGGACGAAGATAACTCGAGGGTGATCAGGGTGGCATCATCGAGGGTGTTGATCAGGGGGAAGATAAGTCGAGGTGTTGATCATAGGGAAGATCAATAGTGGTGTTGATCTTTGTGAGCATCACTCGAGGTGTTGATCACAGGGAAGATCACTAAGGTGTTAATCACGGTGAACATCAATCGAGGTGTTGATCACGGGGAAGATCTCTCGATGTTTTGATCACGGGGAAGATCACTCGAGGTGTTGATCAAAACGAAGCTCGCTAGAGGTGTTAATCACGGTGAACATCACTCGAGGTGTTGAACACACGGAAGATCACTCGAGGAGTTGATCACGGTGAACATCACTCGAGGTGTTGATCATGGGAAGATCACTCGAGGTTTTGATCACTGGGAAGATCACTCGAGGTGTTGATCACTGGGAAGGTCATTCGATGTTTTGTTCACGGGAAAGATCACTCGAGGTGTTGATCACAAGGAAGGTCAATCAAGGTGTTGATCAGGGGGAAGTTCACTCGAGGTGTTGATCACGGGGAAGATCACTCTCGAGGTGTTGGTGATCACATTGAACATCACTCGAGGTTGTTGATCACGGGAGAAGAAAACTCGAGGTGGTTGATCACAGTGAAACATCACTCAAAGGTGTTGATCACGGGGAAGATCACTCCTGGTGTTGATCAGGGGGAAGATCACTCGAGGTGTTGATCACGGGGAAGATCACTCGAGGTGTTGATCAAGGGGAAGATCACTCGAGGTGTTGATCTCGGGGAAGATCACTAGAGGTGCTGATCACTGGGAAGATCACTCGAGGTGTTGATCACATGGAAGATCACTGGAGGTGTTGCTCACGCGGATGATCACTCGATATGTTGATCACGGGGAAGATCACTCGAGGTGTTGATCACGGAGAAGATCACTCGAGTTGTTGATCAAGTTGAAGATCACTCGAGGTATTGATCACGGGAAAGATCACTCGAGGTGCTGATCACTGGGAAGATCACTCGAGGTGTTGATCACAGGAGATCTCTCAGTATGTTGATCACGGGGAAGATCACTCGAGGTGTTGATCACGGAGAAGATCACTCGAGGTGTTAATCAAGGGGAAGATCACTCGAGGTGTTGGTCACTGGGAAGATCACTCGAGGTGCTGATCACTGGGAAGATCACTCGAGGTGTTGATCACAGGGAAGATCTCTCAGTATGTTGATCACTGGGAAGATCACTCGAGGTGTTGATCACGGGGAAGATCACTCGAGGTGTTGATTACGTTGAAGATCACTCGAGGTATTAATCACATGGAAGATAACTCGAGGTGTTGATAAAGGGGGAGTCACACGAGGGTGATGAATCACTGGGATGTACACTCGAGGTGTGATCACGGGGAAGATTCACTCGAGGTGTTGATCAGGGGAAAATCACTCCAGGTGTTGTTCACGGGGAAGATCACTCTAGGTGTTAATCACGGGGAAGATCACTCGAAGTGTTTATCACGGGGAAGATCACTCGAGGAGTTGTTCACAGAGAAGATCACTCGAGGTGTTGATCACGGGGAAGATCGCTCGAGGTGTTGATCACAGGGAAGATCACTGGAGGTGTTGCTCACGGGGAAGATCACTCGAGGTGTTGATCACAGGGAAGATCACTCGAGGTGTTGATCACTGGGAAGATCACTCGAGGTGTTGATCACAGGGAAGATAACTCGAGGTGTTGATCACAGGGAAGATCACTCGAGGTGTTGATCACTGGGAAGATCACTCGAGGTGTTGATCACAGGGAAGATCTCTCGAAATGTTGATCAGAGGGAAGATCACTCGAGGTGTTGATCACGGTTAAGATCACTCGAGGTGTTGATCACGGGGAAGATCACTTTAGGTGTTATTCGCAAGGAAGATCACTCGAGGTGTTTATCACGGGGAAGATCACTCGTGGTGTTCTTCACGAAGATCACTCGAGGTGTTGGAACACTTGGGAAAATCACTCTAGGTGTGATCACGGGGAAGAATCACTCGAGGTGTTGATCACCGGGTGATGATCACTCGAGGTGAATCACTGGGAAGATCACTCGAGTGTTGTTCACGAAGATCACTCGAGGTGTTGAACACGGGGAAGATCACTCGAGGTGTTGTTCACAGGGAAGATCACTCGAGGTGTTGTTCACTGAGAAGATCACTCGAGGTGTTGTTCACAGGGAAGATCACTCGAGGTGTTGTTCACAGGGAAGATCACTCGAGGTGTTGATCACGAGGAGATCATCAAGGTGTGATCACTGGGAAAGTCACTCGAGGTTGTTGTTCAAGGGAAGATACATCGAGGTGTTGATCTCGGGGATAGATCACTCGATGTGTTGATCACAGGGAAGATCACTCGAGGTGTTGATGACGGGGAAGATCACTCGAGGTGTTGATCACTCTGAACATCACTCGAGGTGTTAATCACGAGGAAGATCACTCAAGGTGTTGATCCTGGGAAGGGATCACTCGAGGTGTGTCACAGGGAAGATCTCTATATGTCTTGATCATGGGAAGATCACTCGAGGTGTTGATCACTGGGAAGAGATAACTTGAGGTGTTGATCACAGGGAAGATCACTCAAGGTGTAGATCACTGGGAAGATCACTCGAGGTGTTGATCACGGGGAAGATCACTGGAGGTGTTGCTCACGCGGATGATCACTCGATTTGTTGATCAAGGGGAAGATCACTCGAGGTGCTGATCACTGGGAAGATCACTGGAGGTGTTGATCACAGGGAACATCTCTCAGTATGTTGATCACTGGGAAGATCACTCGAGGTGTTGGTCACGGGGAAGATCACTCGAGGTGCTGATCACTGGGAAGATCACTCGAGGTGTTTATCACGGGGAAGATCACTCGAGGTGTTGATCACGTTGATCACTCGAGGTACTGATCACAGGGAAGATAACTCGAGGTGTTGATAAAGGGGAAGATCACTCGAGGTGTTGATCACAGGAAAGATCACTCGAGGTGTTGATCACGGGGAAGATCACTCGAGGTGTTGATCACATTGAAGATAACTTGAGGAGTTTATCACAGGGAAGATCACTCGAAATGTTGATCACAGGGAAGATCGGTCGAGGTGTTAATCACGGGGAAGATCACTCGAGGTGTTAATCACTGGGAAGATCACTCGAGGTGTTAATCACGGTTAAGATCACTCGAAATGTTGATCACGGGGAAGATCACTCGAGGTGTTAATCAGGGGGAAGATCACTCGAGGTGTTAATCACTGGAAGATACTCGAAGTGTTGTTCACGAAGATCACTCGAGGTGTTGAAACACGGGGAAGATCATCGAGTGTTGTTCACAAGGAAGATCACTCGAGGTGTTGCTCACGTGGAAGATCACTCGAGGTGTTGATCACGGGAAGTACACTCGAGGTGTTGTCAGTGGGAACGGTCATCGAGGTGTTGATAACAGGGTAAGGTCATCGAGGTTGTGATCAACCGGTGAGTATCACTCGAGGTGTTGATCACAGGGAAGATCGTCATGTGTTGATCACTGAAAGATCACTCGAGGTGTTGATCACAGGGAAGATAACTTGAGGTGTTGATCACAGGGAAGATCACTCGAAATGTTGATCATAGTGTAGATCCACTCTAGGTGTTGGATCACGGTTAAAGATCAATCGAGGCGCAGTGTTGATCACGGGGAGATCATCGAGGTGTTAATCACGGGGGAAGAATCACTCGAGTTGTTGATCACGGGGAGATCTTCGAGGTGTTGATCACGTGGATAAAGATCACTCGGGTGTTGTTCACAGGGAAGATCACTCGAGGTGTTGATCACAGTTAAGATCTCTTGAATTGTTGATCACGGGGAAGATCACTCGTGGTGTTAATCACGGGGAAGATCACTCGAGGTGTTGATCTCGGGGAAGATCACTCGAGGTGTTGATCACGGGGAAGATCATTCGAGGTTGAGTGTTCATGGAAGACTCACTTCGAGGTTGTTGATCACGGGGAAGATCACTCGAGGTGTTGATCACAGGGAAGATCACTCGAGGTGTTGATCACGGGGAAGATCACTCGAGGTGTTGATCACGGGGAAGATCACTCGAGGTGTTGATCACGGGGAAGATCACTCGAAAAAAGGTAATTGATCACTGGGAAGATCACTCGAGGTGTTGATGACGGGGAAGATCACTCGAGGTGTTGATCACTTGGAAGATCACTCGAGGTATTGATCACAGGGAAGATAACTCAAGGTGTTGTTCAAGGGGAAGATCACTCGAGGTGTTGATCCAGGGGAACAAGATCATCGAGGTGTTGATCACAGGGAAGATCACTCGAGGTGTTTGTTGATTCACTTGGAAGATCACTCGAGGTTTGTTGAATCACGGGGTAGATCACTCGACCGAGGGTTGATCACGGGGAAGATCACTTGAGGTGTGATCACAGGGCAGATCACTCGAGGTGTTGATCACAGGAAGAGCACTCGAAGGTTGTTGATACGGGGCTGTAGATCACTCGAGGGGTTGATACGGGGAAGATCACTCGAGGGGTTGTTCAGGGAAGATCACTGAGCGTATGTTGTGGATCACAGGGAAGATCACTCGTGGTTGTATGATCACAGGAAGATCACTCGAGGTTAGTGATCACAGGGAAGATCACTCGAAGTTTTGATCACAGGAAGATCACTCGGGTGTTGATCACCAGGAAGATCACTCGAGTGGGTGGTGATCACAGGGAAGTCACTCGAGGTGTTGATCACGGGGAAGATCACTCGAGGTTGTTGATCACGGGGAAAGATCACTCGAAAGGTGTTGATCACCAGGGGAAGATCACTCGTGGTGTTGATCACTTGGAAGATCACTCGAGGTGTTGATCACGGGGAAGAATCACTCGTAGGTGTTTGAATCACGGGAAGATCACTTGAGGTGTTGATTCACAGGGCAGATCACTCGAGGTGTTGATCACAGGGAAGATCACTCGAGGTGTTGATCACGGGGAAGATCACTCGAGGTGTTGATCACGGGGAAGATCACTCGAGGTGTTGATCACGGGGAAGATCACTCGAGGTGTTGATCACAGGGAAGATCACTCGAGGTGTTGACCACCGGGAGATCACTCGAGTGTTGATCAAAGGGAAGATCACTCCGAAGGTTTTTGATCACAGGGAAGATTCACTTCGGGGTTGTTGATCACAGGGAAGATCATTCGAGGTGTGATCACAGGGCAAGGTTCATCGAGGTGTTGATCACGGGGAAGATCATCGAGAGTGTTGATCCACGGGGAGATCACTGAGGTGTTTGATAACAGGGATGATCATCGAGGTGTTGATCACAGGGAAGATAACTCGAGTGTGATCACAGGGAAGATCACTCGAGGTGTTGATACAGGGAAGATCACTCGAGGTGTTGATCACAGGGAAGATCACTCAATGTGTAGATCACTGGGAAGATCACTCGAGGTGTTTGATCACGGGAAGATCACTTGGAGGTGTTGTCAACGCGGATGATCACTCGATTTGTTGATCAAGGGGAAGATCCATCGAGTGCTGATTCATGTGAAGATCCATGGAGGTGTTGATCACAGGCGAAATCTTCAGTTGTTGATCACTTGGGAAGATCACTACGACGGTGTTGGTCACGGGGAAGATCACTCGAGGTGCTGATCACTGGGAAGAATCACTCGAGGTGTGGTTATAAGGGGAAGATCACTTCGAGGTGTTTGATCACGTTGATACACTCGAGGGTTACTGATCACAGGGAGATAACTCGAGTGTTGATAAAGGGAAGATCACTCGTGGGTGTTGTCAACAGGGAAAGATCACTCGAGGTGTTGATCACGGGAAGATCACTCGAGGTGTTGATCACATTGAAGATAACTTGAGGAGTTTATCACAGGGAAGATCACTCGAAATGTTGATCACAGGGAAGATCGGTCGAGGTGTTAATCACGGGGAAGATCACTCGAGGTGTTAATCACTGGGAAGATCACTCGAGGTGTTAATCACGGTTAAGATCACTCGAAATGTTGATCACGGGGAAGATCACTCGAGGTGTTAATCACGGGGAAGATCACTCGAGGTGTTAATCACTGGGAAGATCACTCGAAGTGTTGTTCACGAAGATCACTCGAGGTGTTGAACACGGGGAAGATCACTCGAGGTGTTGTTCACAGGGAAGATCACTCGAGGTGTTGCTCACGTGGAAGATCACTCGAGGTGTTGATCACGGGGAAGATCACTCGAGGTGTTGATCACGTGGAAGGTCACTCGAGGTGTTGATCACAGGGAAGGTCACTCGAGGTGTTGATCACGGTGAGTATCACTCGAGGTGTTGATCACAGGGAAGATCGCTCATGGTGTTGATCACTGGAAAGATCACTCGAGGTGTTGATCACAGGGAAGATAACTTGAGGTGTTGATCACAGGGAAGATCACTCGAAATGTTGATCATAGTGTAGATCACTCTAGGTGTTGATCACGGTTAAGATCACTCGAGGTGTTGATCACGGGGAAGATCACTCGAGGTGTTAATCACGGGGAAGATCACTCGAGGTGTTGATCACGGGGAAGATCTCTCGAGGTGTTGATCACGTGGAAGATCACTCGAGGTGTTGTTCACAGGGAAGATCACTCGAGGTGTTGATCACAGTTAAGATCTCTTGAATTGTTGATCAGGGGAGATCACCGATGGTGTTATCAGGGAAGATCACTTCGAGGTGTTGATCTCGGGGAAGATCACTCGAGGTGTTGATCACGGGGAAGATCATTCGAGGTGTTGTTCACATGGAAGATCACTCGAGGTGTTGATCACGGGGAAGATCACTCGAGGTGTTGATCACAGGGAAGATCACTCGAGGTGGTGATCACGGGGAGAAGTCCACTCGGGTGTTGATCACGGGGAAGATCACTCGAGGTGTTGATCAAGGGAAGATCACTCGAGGTGTTGATCACGGGGAAGATCACTCGAGGTGTTGATCACGGGGAAGATCACTCGAGGTATTGATCACTGGGAAGATCACTCGAGGTGTTGATGACGGGGAAGGATCATCGAGGTGTGATCAGGGGAAGATCACTTGAGGGTGTTGATCACAGGGCAGATCACTCGAGGTGTTGATCACAGGGAAGATCACTCGAGGTGTTGATCACGGGGAAGATCACTCGAGGTGTTGATCACTGGGAAGATCACTCGAGGTGTTGATCACGGGGAAGATCACTCGAGGTGTTGATCACAGGAAGATCACTCGAGGTGTTGATCACAGGGAAGATCACTCGAGGTGTTGATTAAGGAAGATCATCTGAAGTTTTGATCACAGGGAAGATCACTCGAGGTGTTGATCACAGGGAAGATCACTCGAGGTGTTGATCACAGGGAAGATCACTCGAGGTGTTGATCACGGGGAAGATCACTCGAGGTGTTGATCACGGGGAAGATCACTCGAGGTGTTGATCAAGGGAAGATCACTCGAGGTGTTTGTGATCACTTGGAAGATCACTCGAGGTGTTGATCACGGGGAAGATCACTCGAGGTGTTGATCACGGGGAAGATCACTTGAGGTGTTGATCACTGGGCAGATCACTCGAGGTGTTGATCACAGGGAAGATCACTCGAGGTGTTGATCACGGGGAAGATCACTCGAGGTGTTGATCACAGGGAAGATCACTCGAGGTGTTGATCACGGGGAAGATCACTCGAGGTGTTGATCACAGGGAAGATCACTCGAGGTGTTGATCACAGGGAAGATCACTCGAGGTGTTGATCAAGGTAAGCACTCGAAGTTTTGATCACAGGGAAGATCACTCGGGGTGTTGATCACAGGGAAGATCACTCGAGGTGTTGATCACAGGGAAGGTCACTCGAGGTGTTGATCACGGGGAAGATCACTCGAGGGTTGATCACGGGGATATCATCGAGGGGTTGATCACAGGGAGATCACTCGAGTTGTTGATCACAGGAAGATCCATCGAGGTGTTGATCACGGAAGATCATCGAGGTGTTGATCACAGGAAGATCACTCGAGGTGTTGATCACGGGGAAGATCACTTTTTCCCCGGGGGATGTGTTGATCACGAGGGATGATCACTCGAGGTGTTGATCACGGGAAGATCACTCGAGGTGGTTGTCACGGGGAAGATCACTCGAGGTTGTTGATCACGGGCGGAGATCATGAGGTGTTGATCAGGGGAAGATCACTCGAGGTGTTGATCACAGGGGATAGATCATCAGAGGTGTTGAACACAGGGAAATGATCACTCGAGGTGTTGATCACAGGGAAGATCACTCGAGGTGTTGATCACAGGGAAGATCACTCGAGGTGTTGATCACGGGGAAGATCACTCGAGGTGTTGTTCACGGGGAAGATCACTCGAGGTGTTGATCACAGGGAAGATCACTCGAGGTGTTGATCACAGGGAAGATCACTCGAGGTGTTGATCACAGGGAAGATCACTCGAGGTGTTGATCACGGGGAAGATCACTCGAGGTGTTGATCACGGGGAAGATCACTCGAGGTGTTGATCACGGGGAAGATCACTCGAGGTGTTGATCACAGGGAAGATCACTCGAGGTGTTGATCACAGGGAAGATCACTCGAGGTGTTGATCACTGGGAAAGATCACTAGAAGGTGTTGATCACGGGGAGATCACTCGAGTGTGTTGATCACGGGGAGATCACTCGAGGTGTGATCACAGGGAAGATCATCGAGGTGTTGATCAATGGGAAGATACTCGTGGAGTTTGATACTGGAACATCACTCGAGGTGTTGATCACAGGGAAGATCACTCGAGGTGTTGATCAGGGGAAGATCACTCGAGGTGTTGATCACGGGGAAGATCACTCGAGGTGTTGATCACAGGGAAGATCACTCGAGGTGTTGATCACGGGAAGATCACTCGAGGTGTTGATCACGGGGTAAGATAATCGAGGTGTTGATCACGGGGAAAGATCCACTCGAGGTGTTTTGATTCACAGGGAAGTCACTCGAGGTGTTGATCACAGGGAAGATCACTCGAGGTGTTGATCACAGGGAAGATCACTCGAGGTGTTGATCACAGGGAAGATCACTCGAGTGTGTTGATTCCGGGGAGATCATCGAGGTGTTGATCAAGGGAAGATCACTCAGGTGTTTGTTCACAGGAAGATCACTCGAGGTGTTGATCAAGGGAGAATCACTCGAGGGTGTGATCACAGGGAAGATCACTCGAGGTGTTGATCACGGGGAAGATCACTCGAGGTGTTGATCACGGGGAAGATCACTCGAGGTGTTGATCACGGGGAAGATCACTCGAGGTGTTGATCACGGGAAGATCACTCGAGGTGTTGATCACAGGGAAGATCACTCGAGGTGTTGATCACAGGGCAAGATCACTCGAAGTGTTGATCACAGGGAATATCACTCGAGGTGTTGAAACGGGGAAGATCACTCGAGGGTTTTGTACGGGGAGATCACTCGAGGTGTTGATCACAGGGAAGATCACTCGAGGTGTTGATCACAGGGAAGATCACTCGAGGTGTTGATCACAGGGAAGATCACTCGAGGTGTTGATCACAGGGAAGATCACTCGAGGTGTTGATCACAGGGAAGATCACTCGAAGGTGTGATCACAGGGAAGATCACTCGAGGTGTTGATCACAGGGAAGATCACTCGCCGCAGCTTTAAAATAATCAATTGGACTCTGTAGACTACGGTGAAATGTTGACCACTTCTTGTTCCTTCATACTTCATGATTTTATCTGTCAAAATTATCCTCGTTCATTTTTCAAATCCCAATAATTTGTCTCTAATGTATACACTTTTTCGCAAACAAAGATGACTCTGACCTGACTTTCCTTCTGGTCTGATTTTCTATTCCTACTGGACTTGCCATAACTGGTCTCTAGACTTACTGTTCTACCCTAGTATTACTATTCCTGGAATATTTCCAGTGTTGTGTCTAGCATATCTTGACTTTGTTTTTTTCACTTTTCTTTTCAATTTTCCTTCACTAGACTCCACAGAATCAAATTATAGAAAATGTAATTTGTTTTTTGGTGAAGAAGACGCAGCCGCTGATCAATACATTTTTAAGATTTGTCGTTATAGTTTATGGGGTTCATTTTTTAATCTAAAATACTATAATATGGTATATAGTCTCTCATGATTTTACAATTTCTATTGTTAAAATGGGCTTGTACCGTGACAACAGTGGTAATATTGTACCGTGGTTACAATGATGTATGTGTAACGGGGTACAGTGATATCCTTGAATATGTATGTGGTGATATACCTGTGACTACGATATAAAATTTTACCGTGACTTCAGTGATTTACTTTTCCTGTGACTACGAATGATAAAATTGTTACCTGGCTTCGGTGGTAAATTTGTAAACGTGACTACAGAAAAATACTTCTACGCGAATTACAATGATAAACCGTGACTTCAATCATACACTCGCTACGTGAATACATTCTTGTCTTATCTATTTTTTAATATTATGATGCATGTATTGTTTGTTATTAGATATTAAATAGAAATGTATTTCCATGTAAGAAATGATTTATGAGACGACATTGGATGTCTTCCTCCTGGTGACGGATACTCAAGGGAAATCATAATCCATCACGACTCCGATGTGTAATCATGAGAGTGCGGTCCCCCGTAATTGTTCGTCTTATTGGTTAAGATTTCCAGTGCTTGAGAGTGTCTCTGATGCTGCGATCTACCGTCGTTTGATTTCTAGTGAGGGAGAGCCGTAACTATGATGTGTCCTATTAGTAGCATGTTCTAGTGCTAGAAAGCCCTAACTGTGATGCTGTGATACTAGTGGCTAGCTTTAGCGATAGATGACTTCTGTGTTATCCTGTGATCTGGTGTATCTTGGTTTCTAGGGCCTGAGTGCGTCGCAATGATTCCTTATTATTAGTGGTTACGTTTGTAGTTCAATAGAACACCTCCTAGAACCTTTGATATTAGATCTTAGGTTTTGTATCTGCATGCGTCTTGAAGATGAATATTTTGTGGAGGTGTAATTGATGATGTAGAAAGGGAGCGTAATCACATTACACTGGACAGGAAGGAATACGAATTAGTAAGATAAGGAAGAGGTGGGAGGTGAATGCGGAAGAAAGTGCCTGAAGCACTAAGTAGAATGAAGGCAGCTGGCAGTGCATGAGGTTAAGACTGAGAAGAGAAAGCCGGTTTTGGGATTATTATAGTATGGATTGTGTGCATTGTATTTGGCTTATATACGCAGAGTATGTATAATTCCTTAGTACAACGGGAAAAAATAGACGAGAGAGAGCACAAGATTTATAAAACAATAATTCTGTTAAGTGTACTGCGAAAAGCATAAATAGAATTTTTATTAAAAGAGGAAGGGGTATTACAGAAATCGGGACTGCAGAGGAACTAGGAGGATTTAGGAAGGGAAGGCCAAATGTTTACAGAAAAGTATATAAGGGAACAATACTAGTAAAGCGTAAGGAACTCTTTCTTGCAAATATGGATAAGTTGAATAGGTAAGAGGAACAGTAGATATTGAAAATGTATGGAATAACTGGTAGGATACTAAAAGCGGAAAAGTTTTTGTGTGGACAGTGAGGGTCAGGTTAGGGTATGAAGGAAAGAGGTAAACTATTTCCACGAGAAGTACTGCTTAGGGATGTGTGATGCCACCCTGGCGTTTATTATATTTAAAAGATGAGGTTGTAAAAGAATTTAATGTTACGGTGTTGGAGAGAAATGCCATACTAAACACACAGTAAATGTGATATGAAACTGCTTTTTCTTGATAATACAGTTTTTTCTGTGGAGGCAACAGGGGATGTTTTGCCATGTCATTGATTGTTGAGGTGTTGAGATAGGCATGCGACGAGAGGCTAGAGGGAGTGGAAATATGTTCAAACATATCTCCATTGACTCCAATCTTAGAGCAATGTGTGGTGAGAATTAATCATATCCCTAGTCTTACCTGGTTGTTTACCTGGAGAGAGTTCCGGGGGTCAACGACCGCGGGCCGGTCTGGACCAGGCCCTCCTGGTGGATTTCAGAGCCTGATCAGCCAGGCTGTTGCTGATGGCTGCACTGCAAACCAACATACGAGCCAAGCCGGCGATCCGGGGTAACTGACTTTAGGTGCTTGTCCAGTGCCTGCTTGAAGCTGCAGGGGTACTGTGGTTATCCCCTTATGTGTGCTGGGAGGCAGTTGAAACAGTCTCGGCCTGACCACTTATGTATGGTTCTTAACGTGCTAGTGACACCCCTGACTTTTCATTGGGGGGGGGGGATGGTGCATCGTCTGCCAAGTCTTTTGCTTTCGTAGTGGGTGATTTTAGTGTGCAAGTTCGGTACTAGTCCCTCTAGGATTTTCCAGGGTGTATATAATCATGTATCTCCTCCCTCCTGCGTTCCAGGGAATACGGTTAGGAACCTCAGCGCTCCCCTATAATTGAGGTTGTTTATCTCGTTTATGCGGCGCCGTGAAAAGTTCCTCTGTACATTTCTAGGTCGGCAATTTCACCTGCCTGAAAGGTGCTGTTAGTGTGCAGCAATATTCAGCTAGATAGAAACAATGACCTGAAGAGTGTCATCTGGGCTTGGCCTCCCTGTTTTGAGGTTCTCATTTATCCATCCTTTTCATTTATCTAGCAGATGCGATTGATACAGTGATTAAGGTCCTTGAAGGTGAGATCCTCGACATGGATCACTCCAGTGTCTATGACGTTGGTGTTTCGCCTCTATTTGTGGCCAGAATTTGTTTTGTACTCTGATGAAGATTTATTTCCTCATGTTTACCATATCTGAGTAATGAAATTTCTCATCAGTGTTATGAACATTCTCAGTATTGATGTTTGTCTGGTCTAGTTCCACAGAAAGATTTTTGTGTTGATGTGTTCTGCCTGGAGCTTTGCAGTGTCTGCAATGGAAGGACACTGTCATGCAGATTCCGGTGTCATTGCAAAGGAAGACACGTGCTGTGGCTGACATCCTTGTCCTATGTCGGATATAAGGATGGAGGAACAAGATGGGAGCGAGTACTGTTGCCTTGTGGAACAGAGCTTTTCACCGAGCTGCATCGGGACTTTACTATGTTGACGGACCTACTCTCTGTGTTTGTTAGGAGGAAATTATAGTCCATCGACCGACTTTTCATGTTTATTCCTTTAGCACGCATTTTTGTGCGCTTATTTCGCATTGTCTCACTTGTCGAAGGCTCTTTTGCAAAGTCTGTGATCTATATTACAATCTGCATTCTTTTTGTCTTCTAGTGCATTAGGGTCCTTGTCGTTAGTGGTCCAATAGTTGAACAGACAGGAGGACCTGTTCTTAAACATGTTGCCCTGGTTGTGTAACTGATGGGTTTCTAGTATGCGTGGTGATCTTGCTTCTTAGGACCCTTTCAAGATTTTTATGATATGGGATGTTAGTGCTATGTGGTCTGTAGTTCGTTGCTGTTGCTTTACTGCCCCCTTTGTGGAGTGGGGCTATGTCTGTTGTTTTTAGTAACTGTGGACCGACCACGTGTCATGCTCCCTCTCCATAGGATGGAAAATGGCTCGTGATAGGGGCTTCTTGCTGTTCTTGATGAACACAGAGTTCCATTGAGTCTGACCCTGGGGCTGAGTGCATGGGCATGTCATTTATCGCCTGTTCGAAGAGTCATTTGGCGTCAGGATTAAATCGGATTAGGCTTGTGTTAATCAAATTTTGTGGCTTCTCATAAAAAAAATTCATTTTGATCATCGACTCTCAGTTGGTTTGGCATTGCTAAAAACTGAGTCATATTGGGACTTGAGTTAGCTCACTCAGTCCTTGTTTGTATCTGTGTTAGGACCCATCTTGTTTAAGTCGGGGCCCAATATGGACGTGTTCTCGATTTTGATTTTGGCATAGGAGAAGAAATACTTTTGGGTTTCTTTCGATTTCATTTATGGCTTTTAGTTCTTCCGCGATTCTCTGACTCCTAAAGGGTTCTTTTAGCTTTAAGTTCGATGCTGCTATTTCTCTGACCAGTGTCTCCCTACGCATTTCGGATATATTTGACCTTTTTAGCGCTCTGTTATTCTTTTCCGTCGCCTGTAAAGGGAGCGACCTGTCTCTTTCTGTTTTACATCTACTCCTCCGTGTTCTTAGAGGAATTAAGCCTTGGTGCATACATCGTGTGCTATACCGTGTTAATCTGTTCAGGCTAAGTGGGGGTCTGTGTTGCGTAGTATATCTTCCCAGCTTATATCGGTTAGGATTGGCTTAACTTGGTCCCACTTTATGTTTTTGTTAATTGAAGTTGATTTGATGAATGCTCCCTCGTGACTAATCTACATTATGTCGGTTGGGGTCCGCGCAATACATGACGTGAACCTCAATTAGTTGTGATTGAGTATTTGTTTTTGATTATGGTGTTATTTCTTATCAGATCATCATTGTTAGGAAGTTGTGGTTCTAGTGTATTCTCCAGTTTAGTAGGCTCTATTATTTGCCTGGTTTAAATTGAATTTGTTGCAGAGATTTAAAAGCGTCGCGTGAGTGTGCTAGTGTTCATCAGAGCTTGCCTCCTGGTGTTATTACTGCAACAATATTATTTGGCTAGATTCCTCCTTTTTAGGTGCCTTAAGATTGAAAATCCCCCAGAGCAAGTTGTTGGTGCTGCCGGAGTGGAGGTTTTCTCAGATAGTGGTCATTTTAACAGCTGTTCCTGAATTGCTGGGATGTTGCATCCGGAGGCTTGTAGACTATCACAATGACTAGTTTTGGTTCTCGACCTTTTACTGCTAAAACTTCCACTACTTCATTTGAGGCATTTAGCAGTTGCTGTGCAAACAAGTGGACTCTGCAATGTCAGGCCAACCCCCCCCCCCTTTTGCTGTCACTCTTTCAATCTGTTTAGGTTGTAACCTGGGGAACCATATTTCGTTGTCAAGTAATCGAAAACTAAGAAATTTGAAGGCGGTGGGCGTTACGAAACTTGTATGTCAGAGGGCTACGGACAAGGGATGTTGGGGTGGGTTACGGTATTCACGGGAGAATTATAGGTAGAAATGGGTGGCCGGAAGGTGTATAAACGGGCTGGATATGGAAGGAGGTGTTGGGGTTGTCACAGGAAGAGTTGGAGGTTGCGGCTGTATAGAAGCTTTAGAGTGATTCAAGGCTTGTGCATCCTCAGGCAAGACTTGAAATATGGGATCAGGGTGAGTGGAGACAAAGGTTTTAAGGATGTGATGTTCTGTTGGAATTCAACAAGGTAAACATTTACGTACTTCATGTTTCCGTACTACTTGTGGTTTCCGCACCTACTTGTACGATGTTATAGCACTGTGCAGACCTCGTTTATTGTAGATTTTCAGGGTCTTCCGGAAACCAGCAACCCACCCTTCATTTTCAGAGTATGGTACGGGTGAGTCTCATGAAATCTTTTTTACCCCCTTTGGGCAGGGTAGCATTTTTACGACATCTGGCCCGTCTTTGACTTCTTTTCAGCCCCTTTTGTACCTAAAGGTTCCCATTCTGCTGGGCAACCGGGGCCTGTGGGGAGACTTCGCTTGTTTCCCGTTGCCCTGCTCTTTTCCCGGGCCCATATTTTAACTTCGGGCCCAATGACAGACGAGATCATGTATTTCAAATTGATCAGCTGCGCCTTGCCGAAAAATCCCTCAGTTCGGTGAGTGGGGGGCGGATGGGGCAAAAACCCAAAAACCAATTTGTACGGCCTGTGGGTTTCGACCGGGATTTTCCCCAAGGGGGAATTAGGAACACTAAAAGGGAAAATCTGAATCTGGTCCCCTCGTCGCTACGAAAAAGAGTTTTTTTCCCTCTCCTGGGGGGCATTTTGAGTATTGTTTTGGGGAAATTTTTTCAAAACATTGGTCTCCCTTTGAAGAGTCTGTGAGAGTGCCCCCAACTTGCGTGGTTTCTTCGGGGGAATTTTGAGCCCTACACCCCCTCTAAAGGGGGTTCGGGAAAAATTTCCCCTTTGCTCGTTAAATGGAAGCCATACACAAGGACAGAAACTGCGGGTAAGGGCTAACCAGTCCGCACCCCCAAAAGATTTTTGCTTGATACCACAGGTGATCTTCCGTGACAATTCAGGGGCCTTTTCTTAAAGATAGATCTCAGGATTTGCGTCGCTTTTAACTGAGTTTTTTGGGGTTTGAGGAATTTTTAAAATATCAAATGAAGCGGGGAAAAGCTGTGATTTCGTGTATAGGGCAAGGGGAAATAACTTTCTTATAGGAGTGGAGAAAAAACCAATTGCGAGTGGGGGGGGAAGGCGTGGACCGTAAGTAGAATAAAAGGGGGTTTTTTAAACCCGCTTGGATTTTTTGGGATAAAGATTTCAGATGTTAAAAGCAGGTGGGGATATTGGGTTTTTGGAAATGGTTTGTGTTTTTTTTAATAAAGAGGAAGGGGGTTTAAAAGGTCCTAGGGTTTGGGCAAGGCATGCATATTTCCTCTTTTTAAAAAGGGCAAAGGGGAAAAAAGGGTGTAATTTTGTTAGGAAAAAGTCGTTGATTGTCTGGTGAAGTGTATGGTAAATTTATTATTGAAAGAATTTAAGAGTATGAGGGAGGCATATGCAGATAAACAGAAGAATTTGGGAAAAGGGTGGGGGGTGTGTAGCCAAGTGTTTACATAAAAATATAGGTGAACGTATTAGATAAGGATAAACAGGTTTTTGTGGCATTTATGAATTTGAAAATGGCATATGAAAGGGGGGTAATGTGGCAGATGTTGCAAATGTATGGAATAGGAGGTAGGTTATTGAGAGCGGTGAAGAGTCTTTACGAGGATAGTGAGGCTCCGGTTATAGTATGTATACGAGAGGGAGATTATTTCCCAGTAAAAGTAGGCCTTAGACAAGGATGTGTGATGTCACCGTGGATGTTTAATATATTTATAGATGGAGGTGTAAGAGAAGTGAATGCTCAGGTGTTGGCAAGAGGTGTGGTGTTAAAAGATAAAGAATCTAACACAAAGTGGGAGTTATCACAGTTGCTCTTTGCTGATGATACTGCTTTTGAGAGATTCTGAAGAGAAGTTGCAGAGGTGGTTGATGACTTTGGTAGGGTATGTAAAAGAAGGAAATTAAAAGTGAATATACAAAAGAGTAAGGTGATGAGGATAAAAAAATTAGGTAACGGAAGATTGGATATTAGATTGGAGGGAGAGAGTATGGAGGAGGTGAATGTATTCAGATATTTGGGAGTGGACGTGTCAGCAGATGAGTCTATGAAAGATGAGGTGAATCATAGAACTGACTAGGGGAAAAAGGTGAGTGGTGCACTGAGGAGTCTGTGGAGACAAAGAACTTTATCCATGGAAGCAAAGAGGAGAATGTATGAGAGTATAGTTATACCAACGTTCTTGTATGGGTGTGAGGCAGTGGTGATGTCATGTCTGAGAGCAATGTGTGGTGTGAATATAATGCAGAGAATCCCTAGTTTGGAGATTAGGAGGAGGTGCAAGATTACCGAAACTATTATCAAGGGGGCTGAAAAGGAGTTATTCAGATGGTTTGGACATGTAGAGAGGCTGGCACGAAATAGAATGACTTAGAGAGTGCATAAATCTGTAGTGGAGGGAATGCAGGGTAGGGGTCAGCCTAGGAAAGGTTGGAGGGAGGGGGTAAAGGAGGTTTTGTGTGCGAGGGGCTTGGACTTCCAGCAAGCAAATGTGCTCATGTTAGATAGGAGGAAATGGAGACAAATGGTTTTTAGGACTTGACGTGCTGTTTGAGTGTAATCAAAGTAATATTTATGAAGGGATTCAGGAAAACCGGCAGGCCGGACTTGATTCCTTTAAATGGGAAGTACTGTGATTGCACTCTGAAGGAGGGGTGTTAATGTTGCAGTTTTATAACTGTAGTGTATGCATGCCTCTGGCAAGACAGTGGTGGAGTGAATGATGATAAAAGTTTTTCTTTTCCGGGCTACGCTACCTTGGTGGGAAACGGCCGATGTGTTAATAAAAAAATAAAACAAACATTGTCTCTACGTCCACAGCAGGACTCGAACCTGCAAACTCTATCAGAGTCGACGGTACTTTACCACGGAGACAGATCCCAGATAAATACGGGAGTCTAGCTGAAGCTAGTAATGTTTCCCCATACCCCGGAGCACCAGGCTTGATTTCCAAGTTATTTCATCTAATCCTGCCACATTCAGTGGACAACGAAAGATATTTGAAATGCTTAACAATTCGCAAACAGGTGAAATTATTTACAAACGTGAAGAATAGGTAAAACTTGCGATATTGGCTTAAATTGCAATGCTCTTCTTGCCGAACAAGGCAAGCGAAAATTTATGTATGTAATAATTTCGAAAAAATCATTCTGAACCTACCGAAAAATATATTTCTCTGTAATTGTTTATTATTAAATTATTGTAAACTTATCTAAAATATATTTAGTTGGATTAGGCTAAATTAAATTGCGCTTGTTTTATAAGGTTAAGCAAGTTTTCTAAGGTGTTTTTGGTACAAAATTATTATTTTTTTACATTAACATAAATGAAAAAATATATCTTTAAACGTACAAAAGAAAAGTTATGTTTAAATGAGATCTTGCTAAATGACCAATTTTACCTATTCGGCGCTTCATATATATATATATATTATATATATATTATATATATATATATATATATATATATATAAAATATTTATATATATATATAATATAAATATATATATATATATATATATATATTATATATATATATAATATATATTATATATATATATATATTATATATATATATTTATATATATAATATATATATATATATATATATATATATATATAAAATATTATATATATATATATATATATATATATATATATATATATATATATATATAATATATATATATATATAAATATATAATAATATATATATAATATATATATATATATATATATATATATATATATTATATAATATATATATATTATATATATATAATATATATATATATATATATAATATATATATATATATATATATATGTCGTGCCGAATATGTAAAACTGGTCAATTAGCAAGAACTCATTTAAAATTAAGCCCTTTCTGAAATTTTCTCTTATACGTTTAAAGATATATTTTTTTCAATAATGTTAATGTAAAAAAATTTAATTTTGCACCAAAAGAATCTTAGAAAACTTACCTAACCTTATTATAACAAGAGCAATTTATTTTAGCCTAACCCAACTAAATATATTTTAAATACGTTTACAATAATTTAGTACTAAACAAACACAATCAAATAGATTTTTTTCGTTAGGTTCAGAATGATTCTGGCGAAATTATTGCATACACAAATTTTCACTTGTCCTATATGGCAAGATGAGCGTTGCTATTTAAGCCAAGTTCGCAAGTTCTGCTATTCGGCACGACATATATATATATATATATATATATATATATATATATATATATATATATATATATATATATATATATATATATATATAAATGCAGTGAGATCCAAACTACCAGGAGCATCAGTCATTGCCCCTACAAATAGCGTCTTGCTTGGAGCACCTCTGGGAAGCGATACCATTGATACAATCCTCAGGAAGAAATTGGAAGAATTGAGGAGAATGGAACAACGAATAGGCAATCTGGACACCCACGATGCCTTGTACCTTCTCACAAAGTGCTTGAGTCTGCCCAGGTTGATATATTTCCTAAGATGTGCACCTTCATATGATAACCCTATACTGCACGAATATGACAGTATCCTGAGGCAGATTTTTACGAAAGTACTTAACCTTACTCTAGAAGACGGGCAGTGGAACCAAGCTACACTTCCAGTCAGACTAAGAGGCATTGGTGTTCGCAAGTCATCACAGATTGCACTACCTGCTTTTCTGTCCTCATGTTTTGCATCAAGAGGGCTTGTAGCAGCAATTCTCCCTGAACACCTTAGGGACAAAATTGGAGTCCAGGAATAAAAGTTCATTGACGGAGCCATGATCTGGGATAATCTAACGGGTTCTGAAACCAGACCTGCTCCCCCCAACAACTACAAACAGTCGCACTGGGATGGCCCAATAGTGGAGAAAATAGCCTCAACAATGCTTCAGAATGTGTCAGGGAAGGATAGAGCCCACCTCCTGGCAGTGAGAGCTCCTCATGCAGGGGACTTTCTGTTGGCTGTTCCCAACTCCAGCCTTGGCACACGCCTCGACCCACAGACCATCCGCATTAGTGTTGCCCTTCGATTTGCCGCGAAAACTATATGACGCTAGGGTGGTCCTGTGGTTTAAAGCGTCATGTGGTTCTCGCTTACCATGAGGCAGGCCAGTACAACATGGGTTCGAATCCTTGGCTAGCGCAGTGTTGTTATTGATCAATACCGCTCGTTCGTGGTTACAATAATATATAAATACTGCTCGTGAGGCTAGTACACCAAACAGGGATGAGAATGAAATTAGCTTAGAATCTCCCACACCTCCGTATGCCCTCGGATGGCGGCCCAACAGCTAGCTCTGCTGGCTGCGCCATTCTTGTAGGGTTGGGTGGTCCTGTGGTTTAAAGCGTCATGAGGTTCTCGCTTACAATGATGCAGGCCAGTGCAACATGGGTTTGAATCCTTGGCTAACGCAGTGTTGTTATTGATATATATATATATATATATATAATATATATATATATATATATATATATATATATATATATATATATACACAAAGAATGGGTTCGAGTCCTTGCCTAGTCGCAGTGTTGTTATTGATCAAGACACTTATGTACAGTTCAGGACATTAAAGGAAACGTTTCGCCACGAGTGGCTTCTTCACTCTTAATACAGAGTTAACTAAGAAAACGAGTATATATACTGATGGCATGAGTCAGGTGGAGTGTAGTGGTAGTAGTGGTAGTAGTGGTAGTAGTGGTAGAGGTAGTAATTGTGGTGAGACGGGTTACGTTAAAGAAGAACCTGTTAACATCGTGTTAACATGTCCTCTACACTCCCACACTACACCACTACTACTACTACACACCACTTTTACACTACCACCCCTACACACCACTGTACTACTTCTACGGGAAACCCCTCACCACATTTCCCCTGACTCAGCCACTAATTTAGCTAAATTCAAACCAAATACCTAAAAAAACCTCTCAAGTGATAAACATCTACAGAGTACCACAGTCAAACATTAGCCGTTTTATTTGAAAACCTGGGAAGTATGATAACTGATGCACGCATGAACAAAGATCACTTACTACTCTCAGGTGACTTCAATATAAATCTCCTGCAAGACCAGGACCCACACGTTACTGAATTCACAAACACTATGAGTAAACTGCATGTTGCTACCAGCATAACAAAACCTACAAGAGTTACAGAGACTAGTGTTTCCCTACTAAACCACATCTGGACCAACACCATATCCCTTTAAAATCAGGCAAAACCCACAGATAATACCACAGATCACTACCCTACCTTCCTCTCACAAATCTTGGCAAATTACCCCAAGACACTACTAAAGTCACTTTCAGACTTCACAATGAGGCAGCCATTAATAACTTCACAGCAGCAGTGACAAACATTGACTGGCACACTGAGCTAGAAATCTATACAGATATTGACGACTGTATTAATAATTTTCTAAAAAAGACCCAATACCTCTATAAAAGCACTGCCCATCAAAAACAAAACAGATGACAGCTAAGAGACTGAACAGTCCCCTGGCTAACACCCAGCATCCTCAAATCCATAAATACAAAAAACCTATACGAAAAACAGTACAGAATGAGTCACAAAACCCAGAGACCAAACAAAACGTTACTCGTCAATCCTAACCAGCCTGATAAGAAGGGCTAAAAAACTGTATTATTGAGAACAGATTACCCAAAACTTACGAGGTGATATAAAAAAAGACCTGGAAAACTATCAGAAATTCTAGGAACAAAAAAGATATCACGAAATAGCGAAATTGAATTAACAAAACCAGATGAACCCAACTCCCACCAACTGAAACAGCAAACAGACTCAATAATTTCTTCTCCACTATAGGAAAAAACCTTGCCAATAAAATCCCAAGCTCAGATACCCCACCCAATGACTACCTCACTGGCAAACTACCCGAACACACTGTTCCTAGCTCCGACTAACACTACTGAAGTCCCCCTTTTATCAGCACACTAAAAAACAAGACAGGAGATTTAAATACCTTACCCCCTTTATATACAAAAAAGTGTCACAAGTACATCACCAATCATTGCAACACTCTTTAACAAATCCATAGAATCCTCTACCTTCCCTACAGTTCTCAAAATAGCAAGGGTCACCCCGATCCATAAAGGAGGAGACCAAACAGACTTGAATAACTATAGGCCAATATCCAACTTACATCCTCTCCTAAAATTTTTCGAAAAATTAATTCATAAGCGAATCTATTTCTACCTCATCTACCACAACATACTCAACCCAGTCAATTGGGTTCAGGCCTAATAAAAAATACTAATGATGCTATTATACACATGTTAGAACACATATACACTGCAATAGAGAAAAAAAAAAAGTCCCACTGGGGATCTTCATAGACTTACGAAAAGCTTTTGATACAGTTGACCATGATTTGCTCCACATAAAATTGTCACACTATGGTAAAAGGGAGGGCATCCCTTCAACAAACCTAAAGTCTTCCTCGCAACAGAAGCCAATAGTGTACACAAAGGGGGCAAACTCTTCAGCACAAGCCAATTACAGTTGTTGTCCCACAGGGAAGTGTCCTAGGCCCTCTCTTTCTATATACTTTAAATGACCTACCAAATGCATCGCAACTACTCAAACCCACACTATTTGCAGATGACAGTACATACGTCTTCTCTCCCCCGAGCCCAGTCACGCTAGCCGATACTGTAAATACCGAATTGCAGAAAATATCTACCTGGATGAGAACTAACAAACTTACTCTAAACATGACAAAACCTACTTCTTTCAGTTTGGTAATAGAGCTACAAACGTCCCTCTTAACATAATGATAAACGGATCACCTATCACAAAATTCACAAAAATTTCAAACACATATACAACAAAAATTTTCAAAAAAAAATTCCAAGACCGTAGGGATCTATCGAAGATACGGTACTATGTTCCACAGTCAGCCCTCCTGGCCCTATATCACTCACTTATTTACCCCTATCTCACCTATGGAATTTGTGCATGGGGCCAACAACAATAAACCATCTCAGACCTTAATTACCCAACAAAAGGCTGCAGTCAGAATGATAAACAAATTCCCATACAGCAGCACACTCCACCAATATTCAAAACTCTAAACCACTCACCATACAAAAACATCCATACGTATTACTGCACCTACTACATTCATAGAAAAACTTAACTCTGATATAAACCCTCCCCTCAAACGTCTCCTTTCCAACCTCAACAGAACACATGACCATAACACAAGGCACAGATCACTCTTTGATGTTCCTCGAGTCCATCTCACTTAGGCAAAAACTCAATGCCATAAAAGGCCCTAAAATCTGGAATTCATTACCTGTGAATATAAAGAAACACTGTTTATAAATTCAAGTCTCTTCTTAAAAATCACTTACTCACCCATAACTAAATAATTACTGAATAATTGTATTTCATAAATTGTATCTCGTAAATGTTTCTCATTATTGATCTCATTAAAAAGTCTAACCTGTGACCCAATCAAACTTTATTTTTTAAAATTTCATTACATAACAGAATACTCCACTCTACTGAATGCTCAGCAACACAGTAAATGACCATACGACCTGTCTTTGTAATAAATCGTTTGTGCTAAATTGTTAGCTGTTTACAATAATGTTTTTACCCCTGAAATATATCATTGCTTAGTTAATCTTAAATTTTAATTTTAAGCCTGGGCCCCTAATGCTCTGCTACAAGGGGCTTGGCATGTTGCACTGTAAAAACTGTATTCCTTTGTACTTCACTGTATCGTGTTCAAATAAATAAATAAATAATAAATAATAAATAAATAAATCGTTCCAGTCACGGGATTGTGCCTTTTTTTTTTTGTTATTTATGTACGTAAGAGTCTTTTCCCACACCTTGACGGTATCACTATACCCTTTCTCACCATGCTTTAGGCCCCATCATGTCTGAGGGTCTCCATGATTGAGGTTCACCATGACTGAGGCTCACCATGACTGAGGCTCATCTGTCTGAGGCTCTCCAGATTGAGGTTCACCATGACTGAGGCTCACCATGACTAAGGCTCACAAGACTGAGGCTCACCATGACTGAGGCTCACCATGACTGAGGCTCACCATGACTGAGGCTCACCATGGACTGAGGCTCAAACCCTGCTTGAGGCTCATCATGTCTGAGGCTCTCCATGATTGAGGCTCACAATGACTGAGGCTCACCATGACTGAGGCTCACCAGGGCTGAGGCTCACCATGACTGAGGCTCACCACGACTAAGGCTCACCAAAGACTGAGGCTCACCATTGACTGAGGCTCACCATGACTGAGGCTCACCATGACTGAGGCTACCATGACTGAGGCTCACCACGACTAAGGCTCACCATGACTGAGGCTCACCATGACTGAGGCTCACCATGACTGAGGCTCACCATGACTGAGGATCACCATGACTGAGGCTCACCATGAAATGAGGCTCACCTGACTGAGGATCAACCATGACTGAGGCTCACCATGACTGAGGCTCACCATGACTGAGGCTCACCATGACTGAGGCTCACCATAACTGAGGCTCACCATGACTGAGGCTCACCATGACTGAGGCTCACCATGACTGAGGCTCACCATGACTGAGGCTCACCATGACTGAAGCTCCCCCATAACTGAGGCTCACCATGGGCGAGGCTTACAATGACTGAGGCTCACCTGACGAGGCTCACCATGATGAGGTCACCATGACTGGGGCCCTCACCATGACTGAGGATCACCATGACTGTGGCTCACCATGACTGAGGATCACCATGACTGAGGCTCACCATAACTGAGGCTCACCATCACTGAGGCTCACCATGACTGAGGCTCCCATAACTGAGGCTCACCATGACTGAGGCTCACCATGACTGAGGATCACCATGACTGAGGCTCACTATGACTGAGGCTCACCATGACTGAGGCTCACCATGACTGAGGCTCACCATCACTGAGGCTCACCATAACTGAGGCTCACCATGACTGAGGCTCACCATGACTGAGGCTCACCATGACTGAGGCTTACCCTGACTGAGGATCACTGGTGTGTCCGGCGATACTGACAGTCCCGTTCACACCCACTCGTTCTAGGTAGTCGCACTCACACTCACTCATACCCTCGCATCCATAACTGCATGAGTGTAACCTTTTATTAAAGATGTCCAGAGTGCTGCCTGGAGTAACTTTACCTGTCAGTTTGTTTCAGTCATCTGCAATTGTAGTTCTTTCTTTATCCTTTCTAAATCTTACTTTTACCCAACTTGAATCCCTTTCTACGAGTCCCGTGTTTTTATCTTTTAAGAAATTTTGTATCCCTTGTATCTAGTCATTTATTCCATTTATAAATTCAAGCAGTTCTCTCCCAAATTCTATGTGTGTTATTGGTATGAGTTCAGTAGTTAAAATATATTCATAGAATAGATATATGTAATAATGGGTATTAAATTTGCTATTCTTTGTGTTCCAGCCTTTACGTTGGTGTTTATAATATATGGGGACCAGAACTGAGATAATTTTACCAGTGATGTATAGAACTAAAATAAAAAACTGTCATTACTACTGTTACTAAATATTCTATGATATGAAGCCAAGAAGCTTATTAGCTCTTGTGTGGTCACTGAGTCACTGCTGACATGTTTTTAAGTTTATTTTAATCAGAACTTTTATTTTTTTCCATAATCGATTTGATTAAGTTCTTTATTATTTAGTTTATATATGCAGTGGTTATTTCCTTTCTCTTGAATTCGAACTCTACTTTCGTCCGCACAAAACCTCATCTTCCGTTTTTACGTCTAGATCTCATCCTAACTGATGCTCTTTTGTGTCCTCAGATTTTATTGTTGACCTATATTTACGTGTTTATCAAACTTATGTCGCATTGTTTATTTCCTTACATGTACCGCTTTTATTGAAAGCGACATATATATATACATAATATATTATATTATTATATATATATATATATATTTTATTATATATATATATATATATATATATATATATATATATATATATATATTATATATATATATTTTTTGGAGATGGGTTTTTCCCTTAAGATTTCAAAGTTTTTGTTGCTTATCACGTAGTCATTCCCTTTAAACCAGGGGCAAATATTTTCTCTTTTTTCCACATTTTGTTTGTCTCCGTCAGTCTTGTGTGGAACTTTTCTCAAAGGTTTTACTGAAGTAAACAAACTTTATCATAGCCACCGCTTCAAAAATCTTTAATGAAAAATGTTTAAACTGGTAAGGACCGTTATAGTAGTAGTAGTAGTACTAGTAGTAGTGGGGGTGGTGGTGGGAGCATAGTAGTAAGGTGGTGACGGTAGTAGTAGTAGAACGATCAGTAACAGTAACAGTTCTATCAGTAACAGCCGTAACTAGTAGTAGCAGAATTAGTATTAATAGTAGTAGTAATAGTAACAGTAGTTTCAGTTGTTGTAATAGTAACAGTTGCAGTTGTAGTACTAGTGCTAGCAGAACCAGTAGTTGTTTTAATATTGTCCTCATCGCCTCCGAGCCGTGTGGACGAGCTGCGCAGACGCTCCTGTTTGAGTTTGTTTTGCGCAGTTTACCTGATTGAGCTGCCCCTAGCGTTGGTTGGTGGAAACTTTATTTTCTCCAACATGGCGCTGAATAGCAGAAGAAGAATCAACACTGTCTGCATTGAGATGATCCGTGGTGCTGTCACAGGATCCAACATGGATTTATTATTACCACGATCATTCGCGATACCTATGGTATAGCAAATGAGGAGATATGTGGTGTCGCATTAAATGGAATGACAAATCTTCGTTAAGATACGCTGACAAGCTACGAGGCAGGGGTCGACAAGTACAGGGACCATCATACAGGTTAATACAGCTGTGTCGGGGAGACTCATGATGTATCTCGACACTACACCGGGGGTGAAAATCAGGAATGTCCTTTTAGGCGCCCTGATTTAAATTTACCAGTGAACTGCGTACTTATGGGACGGTTAAACGTAGCCACAGCAGGGAGAGGGGCAACGGGCCCGAAATGCGGGTGCGCTGGAAGGCGCGTAAAACAGTTAAAATGACTCTTCGGCACCCTATTCCTTCAATTTTGGGGTTGAAAGAATTAAGGACTCAAGTCTATGTAACGTATGCGGGGCAACAACGTACGGCTATGGGGGGTCATATGCCCACATCGCGGCGCAGTGTGAGAAACAAAAGTGGGTACCCGGCACAACAGCAACGGCAAAGCAGCAACAGCAGCAACAGCAACAGCAGCAAACAGCAGCCAGTGGACGAGGTTGGCGATGAGCGAGAACAGTCTCTTGCTACACCGCCCCAACAACGGTTGTCATGGAGTGAGGAGGTAGACAAAGAAAAGGAGCTTGAATCGCCAGTTGTAACGCTACAAGGAGAATCTCAGTCATTGGACAACATAAGGGTTTTTGAGGAGAGACTACCTAATATGGGTGAAGAAGTGGCGGGCGTCTTTGGTAAAGGCGTTGGATGACTTGTTAGGGGAATCGGTCCTAGTCAGGTGGAAAGACCCAGCTCAGTTCTGGGGAAGGCTGTGAATGATGGTATGGCAGAAGATGACGGTTTGTCGACGAGAGAGTCTACAGATTGAAGGTGCATGCAGTAGAGGTGGAGGTGCATCAGGAAGGTGTTTCAGATGTCAAAAATGCGGGTGGAGGGAGGGACACGAAAGAGGACTGCAGCATCATCGGATTCTGATGATGTGTAACTCCTGCCCAACGCCCTGGGAAAAAAGTCTTGGGTGGAGGTACAGAAGGAGGGGGAAAATGGTAAAACCCAAGGATCAAGGAATGAAAAGGGTTTGATTCCCAACAAAGGGGGGGGGGGACAGAGGTGTTGCAAAACGAACTGGGTAAAGTCAATGCCGGGGACAAAAGGGGAAAACCCATTTGTTGAATTCAAGTGTTTTACTATAAATATTAACGGTTGAGAGCTGAGAGGAAGCTTAAGTGGTTTAATGATATTTGGTGCGACTTGGCGTGGATGTGGTATTCTTACAGGAACATAATTTTAGGCCTGTTATGAGTTGGATATGAGGGGGTTATAATGTGAAACATGGAACATGCGACACGTTTGAAGGTGGGGCTCCCATTTTGGAAAAAGGAAACTAGCCCGTTTATAGTAAGGCGTAGTGAAGGGGGGGAGGGGAGGGAAATTTAAAGGGTGGATGGAACTTGGGGTAGGGTTCCCATTAGTTTAGTATGTGTATATGGTCCGGCTGGGGGTGACGTGAGTATTAAAACTAAATTTGTTCGGGACGTGCTGGTTCTATTTTTTACGTGGTTTACCGAATGTTGCAATAATAGGCGGAGATTGGAATTGCGTGATACGTTTTAAAGATGTGGAGCCCAGAGGTGGGGGGTTTTGTTTGGGTATATTGGGGGATATATTGACCGGGGTGGGGTTAAAGGATGTGTGTGGGGGGGGGGGATGGTAGAGCATACCTTCATTAAACGAGGTTATGCGGCGAGGTTGGACCGAATGTACGTGCCTAGTGTGGTTACTGTGCGGAGGGTGGATGTGATAGATGTGGTTTTTTCGGATCATAGAGGAGTGGTAATAGATGTGGATATTGAGGGTGTGCCTCGGAGGGGTCCATCATTTTGGAAATTGAATGTAAAGTTATTAAAGGAAGAGGATATCTTTTGTCTTTTGGACATATTTTTGGGATCGTTTAGTGGTAGAAGCACCAGGGATGGTGCCATGGTTAATTGGTGGGAAACAATAGCAAAAAAACGTTTTAAGGAAAAATTATATTAATCGAGGGAAGAGATATAATCAGTTACAATACGGTTTTAAAAAATATTTAGAGGGGCCAGTTTGCGCGACTGTTATGCACAAATTAATGCTAATTATCCTGTTATTGAAATTGAAAGTTTGAAGGAAAATATACGGAATTAAAAAAATGAGAGGTTTGATGGGAAAGGTTTTAAGGGGGGGATATTGAGGAGTTTTGGGGAGATCGGCCGTCGGCGTGTGTGTTGGGGAGTCAACACACACGTCGCAAGGCAATGGAGTTAATGGGGTTGAATGTTCAGGTAGGTATGCAAGGGTATAAAGTGGACCAGGTGTTGACGACGACTGAGGGTTATGAGTGGGTATATTGATGCTTGGGTTAAGTTGAAAACGAAAAGTGTGGGAATAAGTGAAATAGCATTACAGTCAATTGGAAGGTTTGTGCGTGGGGAGTTGACAGAGCATGATCGATTCGTTTTGGAAGGCCGATAACGGAGTGCGAGACATGGGTAGCTTTACCCCGGGGCGCAATTGGGAAAAGGGCCCAACCGGAATTGATGGGTTTGCCCAGTGATTTTTATCTCCAAAATTGGAGCGTTTTAAAAGAATTTTGGTAAGATTATTCAATATCATTAAGCGGGATCGGGTTTTAGGGGCACAGCAGCGGATGGCTGTGGTCGTTTTAGTGCCTAAAGGTGAGGCCATTAACAGTTAAAGACTATCGTGCAAATTTCGTTATTGTGTGGTGATTATAAGATTTTTGCAAGAATTTTAGCTAACAGAATAAAAAAAAGGTCCGGGGTTAAAGTGATCGATAAGGGACAATATGGGGTGCCGGGAAGGTCTATGTATGACGGGCATGGTTTGATTAGAAGTTTTATTGAAGAAAGAGTAAAATTGGGAGTGGGGGGGGGGGTGTTGGCTATAGATTGGGAGGCGGCATATGATAGTGTAGAAAGGGAAGCGTTAGGGAAAAGATTTTTAGAGATGGCAGGGGTTTGGAGAGGAAATTATATCAGGGGCCCAAAAATTAATGTATCAAGATGCATCCTTGCGGGTGCAGGTAAATGGAAGGTTAGGAGAACAAATTCAGATGAGCAGGGGCCCTACGTCAAGGTTGTCCCCTTTCACAAATATTTTTTGCGTGTTTACAGGATCCCTTTTATAGAGGAATTAGGGCCTTATTGGCAGCAATGGGGTTGGTGACGAAAGGGGTGGGGGGGCTGGCATTGTTGGATATGTTGATGACACAACGATTTTAGTAAGTGGTAACAGGGATTTGCCTCGGGTGGAAAAGTTAGTAAATGTTTTTGAAAAGGCTTCTGGGATGTAATTAATAGGGAGAAAACGAAGTATATGGATCTTGGAGATAGGTTAAGTGAGGAATGTGAAATATTGAAAAAGGGGGAAAAAGGTGGACCAATTACTGATATGTGGGATCGTTTATGTAAGTGATATCAAGTTAGCACAACAAATAAATTCAGTGCGTATTGTAGATGGGGTACTGAAGCGCCTCAGTGGTTTACGAGCTGCACACTTAACTTTGCATCAAAGAGTAATTACAACGAATGTCCTATTAATAGTAAACTTTGGCATGTAGCAGCAATATATCCCATACTTCGTAGTGAGATACAAAGGTTACAAAAGCGCGTTTTTAGATTCATTTGGGGTACTGGAAAACGAATGGTTAGGTAGAGCGGTTGTCACACCTCCCCGGTTGGCCGTGGAGGGCTTGGGGCTTATAGCTGTTGAAAAGAGGATTATGATTTTGTATTTGAAACGTAGTTTTTAAGCGGGAGGGGGGGGCGAGGGAAGGCGGACTTCATAAGATACTCAGGATATGCAACGGTGGTGGGTGGGTAGGGAGTTCATAATAGGGGAGGCAATGTTACGGGTCATCATAAACCCTGAGCGATCCTTCACATATTAAATTGGGGGAAAACCCTTTATGGGGTGGAAGGTAAGGCAGTGGTAGCAGTGGTAGAAGGTGTTTTATCCGATGTATGATTGGCGTAAATATCTGGGGGCGTTTGAACAAATTACGTTTAAAACCTAAAGTACGAGAAGTATAATGTATAGATTTTTTCATGGGACTTACCGTCTGGGAATGGTTTTTATTCCATAAGAGAATACGGGAGGATGGGATATGCAAGGCTTGTGGTGGATGGGAGACTGTTTTCCCCCTATAGTGATTTTTGCGAATGTATTGAACTAATAAGGGTTTGGTTGGGTAAGGTAATAAGGTTAGTGGGAGGGGGGGGTTTGCAGGTGTTGAGGGTTTTAAGCTTAGACATAGGTGGGGTGAATCAGATGGTAGAGAATGCGGTTAGGGTATATAATTACGGATTATATTTATATGTCTTGGGCTATGAGAGGAGCGAAACGTGTGTGAAAGAATTAATGCATTAACAGCAACTTTTATAGGACAAAGTGTAGAAAAAAAGGGGGTGTATGGGGGGAGATGGGAGAGGGATTTAAGTGAGGGTTATAGGGAAATTTTACTTTACGGGATTTACGGGAGTTGAAAGGCAGGTAAGGGGGATGAAATGGGCTGGTTTCCTAGAATGGGCGGTAGCATGATGAGTTTGATGAATGTTATATGAGGTATGTCCGGGGTGCAATTTTAACATTATTTGTTCTGAGTGTTTCAAGTACAATACAGTTATATTTGGAATTATCGACTTATAACTATGTATGTGTGTATATATATGCATGTGTTGTATGTGTGTATTTGTGTATGTATGTGTATGTGTATGTATGTGTATATATATATATATATGTATATGTATATATATATGTATATGTATGTATCTGTATGTATTGTATGTATGTTTACTTTCTTGTATATACCTTTAATGGTTTTTCTCATGAACATTTTCAATGATATACAATACATATTTTCTATGCGCATTTATGAATTTTGATACAAAGTGTAAATGTCAAAATGGGTTTTTATGTTCCAGTTTATTTACAATTGTATTTTTGTAAGCACAATTGATTTGGTGCCAATAGAAGTATGTAGTTTAAGAGTTTTACGAACCCTTGAAGTTGTAAGAATTGGATGAAGTTATTCATGGTTGAGTTGACGGAATATTATAACTGACGTTGTAAGTGATTGTTTTTTCAATTAGACAACATACTTTATATACTTACTTATATGTATGTACATGTATGGTAAATTGAACTGATTTTAAAGGTGAAGAGTGGGTTTTCCTTTTTTGTTCTTTTTTTTTCTCTTGATGGTAATACAAGGTTGTATCATGTACACCAACAAATATGGTAATACAAGGTTGTATCATGTACACCAACAAATATGGTTAGGGGAATGTGGTAAAATTTTCGTGTTGATTAGACATTTATAATACAGATGAAATACTAGGCTTAGGTTAGGGTAAATTTATGATAATTGTGGAATGTTCTTTGATTCAAACTGCTCTTTATTATACTTGTATTTTATTATTCTAGTGTAAATTAAGAGCAAGGATGATTAATTTGAGGAAGTTAATATAGGTTTGCATGTTTTTGCGAAAGTTAACTTATCCACATGTAGCTAGTATAGGACAATTTTAAGCTTCGGTATCTGATTTTATATGTAGGTAATAGTGGTCATATTTGTTATATTGTAATGTTATTCGTTAATGTTTCAATATCTAATGTAACGTTTTTTCAGTTATTTGTTCATATATTGTCATCTTTAGGGTTTTTCCTTTTGTCTATTGTCTATTGTTGGTTTTAAATAAAATATAAAAAAAAAAAGTTGTTTTAATAACAGATGTATTAATAGTAGTAATAGTAATAGAAACAACTGTTGAAGTTTTTGTTGAAGAAAAATAATATTCCGCTGAAAACGAGAATTTCTTTTCATTTTCATTTTTTTTTAAATTTATTCCTCACCTTCCTACAATAAAAAAAAATCTCATGCATAAATTTTAAAGTGTTGGGGGGTATAGTTAATAATTATCTCTGAAAAATAGATCTCGGTTTTTCCCAGGGCAAAAAAAATTATTGGGAACTCTTTTTTTTAGAGAAAAGTTTGGACACTGGTCACTGCCGATTGAGTCACTGGGATTTTTCCAGTTTTCAAGTCTGACAACCATCGCAAAGTTTACCACACGTCTCCGGGCCCCAAACCTTGGCCAAAGGGGTGGTTTCCTCTTCCCCTGAGGGATAAAAGTCCAAAGGTGTGTGTTTGTGTGTGTGTGGTGTGTGTGTGTGTGTGTGTGTGTGTGTGTGTGTGTGTGTGTGTGTGTGTGTGTGTGTGTGTATGTGTGTGCGTTTTGTGTGTGTTTCCTTATGTCCTATGTCCTTCCTAGTAGCAAAAAGGAAGGACGAGAAGCAGAGCTCCAGGTGAAGGTTGTGAGTGCAATGCCTGTTTTAAAACATGAAATCATAACGATAATGGTGACCTGTACTTAACTCAGTGGTGACCTGTACTTAACTGTGGTGACCTGTACTTAACTCAGTGGTGACCTGTACTTAACTGGAGAGTTGAGTGGTGACCTGTACTTAACTGGAGAGTGGTGACCTGTACTTAACTCAGTGGCGACCTGTACTTAACTCAGTGGTGACCTGTACTTAACTCTGTGAAGAAGTGTACTTGTGTGCTCCCGTGGACTGAACCAAGATGCCCTCAATAGAGCAACTTTATCAGCAGCTTAAGGAAGAATTGAGAGTAGCGAAGATGGAGATACGGCGATTGACTGAGGAAAACAAGATTATTCGTAGTAGTCCTCCTGTTTCGAGTCCTCAGGTCAAGAAGGGAACGTGGACAGTGGCTGGACAGCATGAGACGAAGTTGACGATCAAGAAGACGAATGGAAAGGTAGAGACGACGAAGAAGAAAGAGACTGCTGTGGAAACTGTTGTGGAAACATTCAATGCATTCTCGGCGCTACCCGACGAATGTGAGTCGACTACCGGGAACGCCACGACAAACGACACCAAGGAAGGTAAGAATATTGTTGTTGTTGGGGATAGCCAGGTTAGATATATGGATAGGGCTTTCTGCTTGAAGGACAGGAGTAGGAGCCAGAGAGTTTGCTTTCCTGGGGCTGGGATGGAGGACATTGTTAGCCGGCTTGACAACATCATGAACGGCAGATAATGGGATTGATCCCATTATCTGCCTCAGTGCTGGAGGCAATGATGTAGGCAAGCGCAGAAGTGAGGACTTAGTTAGAAGGTTCAAGACAGCAATAGACATAATTAGGAAGAAGGGGGGGGCGCCCTGTTATATGTGGCATTTTGCCAAGAAGTGGTGTTGGAAATGAATGGTTGTCCAGAGCAATTGGTATTAATTGCTGGCTGGATAAACACTGTAAGGATTAATGCAGTACCATTCATTGACAACTGGGACAACTTCTATGGCCGAAATGACATGTATGCCAGGGATGGGGTTCACTTATCCAGGCAGGTGTGGGTTTTCTGCTAACTCAGTTGAGGGGTTGTTAGGACTTTAAACTAGGATTAGTTAGAGGTATGGGTTTAGAAATGATTAATAATGAATATGGATATATTGACTTTGCTCTGATATTAAGAATCTTAATAGTAACTGTCATGGAGTAACCCTAGGTAATGATAATTTCAGAAATTGTGTAAAAACAAAGATGAATAGGAAAAATGTGCAGAAGAAAAAACATATAATGGTATTTTATGCTAACAGTCGAAGTGCAAGAAATGAGATTAATGAACTACGGTTTGGATAGCATGTGCTGGGAACTTCGATGTCATTGCATTAACTGAGACGTGGTATGATTTAAAGAGTCGGGATATGATTGCTGAGTGTAATATTCAAGGGTTTAAGTTGTTCCATGTGGATAGATGTTGCGGGAAGGGGGGAGGAGTTGCATTATATGTTCGAGAAAATATTAACTGTTGCATAAAAACAGTATAAAAATAGATGGAACAGCAACAGAATCTGTTTGGGTTAGAGCTTGTAAAAGGTCAAGAAAAGCTAATTCTAGGTGTAATATACCGACCTCCGGGCTTGGATCACGATAGAGGGAGACTTCTTTGGGACAAAAATTGTTAGGGTTTTCTAGACACAATAACATAGTTGATTGTAGGGGTTTTAACTTTAGTCAAATAGACGGGAAATTCTTTGACCGGTAATCCGGAGTCCAGTGACTTTATGGAAAAAAGTTCAAGACTGTTTTCTAAAAGCAGTGTGTAACAGAGCCTACCAGGGGTAGTAATTTGCTTGACCTAGTCTTGTCAAATAAGGAAACACTCGTAAATAATCTGGAGATCACTGAAGAACTTGGCGCAAGTGATCACAAATCCTTTCACTTTTAGCATTAACTGGGAATACAGGAATAATGGTAATACAGTAAAAATCCCTCATTTTCGTTCTGCCGATTATGATGGACTTAGCAAAACACCTGTCAAATCTTTTTTTGGGGTTATCTAGTAATGATTCTATTGACGATAATCATACTTATGATTACGAAGGAATCTGCGTTTATGTTTTTTTTCTTAAAAATTTGTCCCACCGTGCTCGAGTATATACATTCCAAGAGAGAAAATTAGATCTGATAATAACGATCCCAAATGGGTTAACAGGAGGCTAAAGCATTTTAAGGGAGAAAGGGGAATATAAGGCGCATCAGAAGGGGAGAGGTTAACTTGACGGGATCAATATTTTCAGCTTAAAAGAGAAGTAAAAAAGGGATTTAGAAAGGCTAAACGTGACTATGAAATTAGAGTTGCTAATGAATCAAAGACCAATCCAAAGGGGGTTCTTTAAAGTATGGGACAAAGGGTTTGAAGGAAAAAGTAGGACCTCTGAAAATTGGGAATGGACAGCTGACGGATAATGAACTGGAAATGTTTTCCCTTATTTAATGACTATTTTTGTCAGTTTTTACACAGGAAGACATAAGAGATTCCCGAAATTAACAATTATTTAGTTCCTGACGAATTCAAATTGATAATATTACCGCACGAGGACATGGTTATCAAACAGATAGACAAACTGAAGCAAATAAGTCCCCGGGGCCCGATGAGTTATTTTTCCCGGGTACTTAAGGAATGCAAGATGGAACTTAGTCAGCCATAAAAGAGTGTGTTCAATGCGTCCATCCTTACCAGTGTTGTGCCAGAGTTTTGGAAGATGGCTAATGTGGTCCTATATTCAAAATCAGGGGATAAGTCCACTCCTTCAAATTACCGTCCAATAAGCCTGACATCTATAGTTGGGCAAATTACTAGAATCAATTATAGCTGACATTATTTTGAAGTCACTTGAAGAGCATAACTTGATAAATGAATCTCAGCATGGGGTTTTCGAGAGGTCGTTCCTGCCTGACAAACTTACTGACGTTCTTCAAAAGAACATTTGAGGCAGTAGACAGTGATAAAGAATATGTATTTTTTTTGGATTTTAGTAAAGCCTTCGATAGAGTACCTCACAAGAGACTCTTAATAAAAGTGGCCAGCTCATGGTATAGGAGGTAAAGTTCTAGCATGGATAGAGGCATGGCTTACCATTAGAAAGCAGGGGAGTTTCCATTAATGGGTTCAAAAACAGAATGGGGCTTAGTTACTATGGTGTTCCACAAGGGTCAGTTTTTTGGCCCTCTCTTGTTCATTTAATTTACATTAATGACCTTGATGATGGGATTACGAGTGACATGAGCAAAAGACTTTGGCAGACGATTTCAACATCCCCCAATGAAAAGCAGGGGTGTCACTAGCACGTTAAGAGACCATACAATAAGTGTCAGGGACCCGAGACTGTTCAACGCCTCCCCCGCTACTAAGGGGGATTGAATAAAACCTTGGTAAAAAATACCCACAAGTTGGGTTTTTAAAAACCCTAAGGGGGATTACCAACAGACCCCCGGGGATCTTCAAGCTGGCACGGGCGA
>NC_069404.1:87373811-87381311 GCF_026875155.1 Cherax quadricarinatus
TGGGGTTCACCAAGGTTGTTCAATATATTTATGGATGGGATTGTACGAGAATTGAATGCTAGGGTCTTGGCAAGAGGTGTGGAGTTGTGAAGGCTTACTCAGCCCTGTAACAACTTCAGACAGTATTACTCAGGCTGGCTCCTCCTCAGGAAAATTAATGAATAGAAAAAGAAATAATAATTCACAAAGATAAACACTATTTATTAAATCAAACATAAAACAACAAAACATGAAAGATATATCCTATTTGAAAGAAAAATGAAAAATGAAATGAATAAAATAACATTTGAACTCAACACTAATATCTACAATGGTGTCTGGTGTTGGTGACACTGTTGTTGAAACCGTAGCCATTGCTGATAAGGGGGGGGGTCGCAGGTGTTGGTGACCATCCACTGGCTAGTTCTTCACAGTATACCAGTGAGTATTCTATCCCGAAGACAGGAAAGCAGGTTCTTTACCGCTGCAATGCTGTGGAGTTACGTCCTGCAATTTCATACAGGTGCACAGGTACTTCAATACAACCTGGAGAAGTCTCTGGACGTTAGTCCTTCTCCTGTTCTGCTCGTTGATTGCCAGGTGACCCTCTCTGACATCCAAGCTGGAAAGATAGACAGGTTACCCACTGCTTAAATAATCACTCTTCATGGTAGTGTACAATATTCAAAAGACGTGGTGATTATTACAACAGTCAACCTAGAGCAAGACTGAAAGGACTAAGTTTATTATTGGTCAAAAGTGAAGCTTTCAACCAATAAATCCACTAGAATACAAGGCAGGCATGTACTTACAGTAGAGTTGGGAGCTGTGAGTCTAGTGATTTACTGTTTAGCCAGAGCCCCACACGTCACCTTTCGGGGGGGGGGGAGAAGAGGGAGGGGAAGGGATAGTGGGAGCTAGACTGACCCTACCTTAACAAGTAGCCGGCAGACAAACTATCAATTTCAGGGAGGGGGAGAAAAGGCGGGAAAAACGGGAGCGTGACTTACCCTACCTTAACTAGTAGCCGGCAGACAAACTATCAATTTCAGGGAGGGGGAGAAAAGGTGGGAAAAACGGGAGCGTGACTTACCCTACCTTAACTAGTAGCCGGCAGATAAACTATCAATTTCAGGGAGGGGGAGAAAAGGCGGGAAAAACGGGAGATTGACTTACCCTACCTTAACTAGAAGCCGGCAGTGAAACTACTGATACTATTTATATTCCTTCTATACCTATCTATTGAACTTTTCCCTCACAGGAGTTAAAAGATAAAGAATCAAACACAAAGTAGGATTTGTCACAGTTGCTCTTTGCTGATGACACTGTGCTTTTGGAAGATTCTGAAGACAAGTTGCAGAGGCTGGTGGATGAATTTGGTAGGGTATGTAAAAGTAGAAAATTAAAAGTGAATATAGGAAAGAGTAAGGTTATGAGGATAATAAAAAGATTAAGTGATGAAAGACTGGATATCAGATTGGAGGGAGAGAGTATGGAGGAGGTGAATGTATTCAGATATTTGGGAGTGGACGTGTCAGGGGATGGGTCTATGAAGGATGAGGTGAATCATAGAATTGATGAGGGGGAAAAGGGTGTGAGTGGTGCACTTAGGAGTCTGTGGAGACAAAAAACTTTGTGGAAGCAAAAAGGGGAATGTACATGTATGACAGTATAGTTGTTCGAACACTCTTGTATCGGTGTGAAGCATGGGTGATGAATGTTGCAACGAAGAGAAGGCTGGAGGCAGTGATGTCATGTCTGAGGGCAATGTGTGGTCTGAATATAATGCAGAGAATTCTTAGTTCGGAAATTAGGAGGTGTGGGATTACCAAAACTATTATCCAGAGGGCTGAGGAGGGGTTGTTGAGGGGGTTTGGACATGTAGAGAGAATGGAGCAAAACAAAATGACTTCAAGAGTGTATAAATCTGTAGAGGAGGGAAGGAGGGGTAGGGGTCGACCTACGAAGGGTTGGAGGGAGGGGATAACGAGGTTTTGTGTGCGAGGGGCTTGGACTTCCAGGAAGCGTGCATGAGCGTATTTGATAGGAATGAATGGAGACAAATGGTTTTTAATACTTGACGTGCTGTTAGAGTGGGAGCAAAGTAACATTTATGAAGTGATTCAGGGAAGCCGGCAGGCCGAACTTGGGTCCTGGAGATGGGAAGTACTGTGACTACACTCTGAAGGAGGGGTGTTAGTGTTGCAGATTTATAACTGTAGTGTAAAGCACCCCTCTGACAAGACAGTGATGGAGTGAATGATGAAAGTTCTTTTTTTTCAGGCCGCCCTGCCTTGGTGGGAATCGGCCGACGTGTCAATAAATAAATAAATAAAAAATAAATATATATATATATATATATTATATATATATATATATATATATATATATATATATATTATATATATATATATATATATATATAAATGCAAACTCTGGGATCCATAGCCTCGGAGAAGTGGATAAAAAGGCTTCGAGGAAGAATATCTGCATTCGGCACGAAAGGGACAACTAAAGAGAAACCTGTGAATGTGGATGATATTTAAACATGTGCAAGTTAATAACTCATTAATCATAACAGAGACACACACAAAGCAGACAGTATCTACAGCGGTAATCACATGAATGGTGAACTTAGAAACAGAATTCAGGAACTTGAAAATTTAAAGAAATCCCTCAGAAATTGATGCACGATATCAGTAAGACTGACCTCGTTGCTCCAGAGAACAGCTAGACCACGTGGATCCAGCGAACAGCTAGACCACGTGGTTCCACCGTGCAGCTAGACCACGTGGCTCCAGCGTATAGCTAGACCACGTGGCTCCAACGTATAGCTAGACCATGTGGCCCCCTGCGTACAGCTAGACAATGTGGCCCCACCGTACAGCCAGACCACGTGGCTCCAACGTATAGCTAGAGCACGTGGCTCCAACGTATAGCTAGACCACGTGGCCCCAGCGTACAGCTAGACCACGTGGCTAAAGCGTACAGCTAGACCACGTGGCTAAAGCGTACAGCTAGACCACGTGGCTCCAGCGTACAGCTAGACCACGTGGCTAAAGCGTACATCTAGACCACGTGGCTACAGCGTACAGCTAGACCACGTGGCTCCAGCGTACAGCTAGACCACGTGGCTCCAGCGTACAGCTAGACCACGTGGCTCCAGCGTACAGCTAGACCACGTGGCTAAAGCGTACAGCTAGACCACGTGGCTAAAGCGAACAGCTAGACCACGTGGCTCCAGCGTACAGCTAGACCTCGTGGCTCCGGCGTACAGCTAGACCCCGTGGCTCCAGTGTACAGCTAGACCACGTGGCTCCAAACGTACAGCTAGACACGTGGCTCCAACGTACAGCTAGAGCACGTGGCTCCAGCGTACAGCTAGACCACGTGGCTCCAGTATACAGCTAGACCACGTGGCTCCAACGTACAGCTAGACCACGTGGCTCCAACGAACAGCTAGACCACGTGACTCCAGCGTACAGCTAGACCACGTGGCTCCAACGTACAGCTAGACCACGTGGCTCCAACGTACAGCTAGACCACGTGGCTCCAGTGTGCAGCTAGACCACGTGGCTCCAACGTACAGCTAGACCACGTGGCTCCAACGTACAGCTAGACCACGTGGCTCCAGCATACAGCTAGACCACGTGGCTCCAACGTACAGCTAGACCACGTAGGCTCCAACGTACAGCTAGACCACGTGGCTCCAGCGTACAGCTAGACCACGTGGCTCCACTGTACAGCTAGACCACGTGGCTCCAACGTACAGCTAGACCACGTGGCTCCAACGTACAGCTAGACCACGTGGCTCCAGCGTACAGCTAGACCACGTGGCTCCACTGTACAGCTAGACCACGTGGCTCCAACGTACAGCTAGACCACGTGGCTCCAGTGTACAGCTAGACCACGTGGCTCCAGTGTACAGCTAGACCACGGGGCTCCGGTGTACAGCTAGACCACGTGGCTCCAGTGTACAGCTAGACCACGTGGCTCCAGTGTACAGCTAGACCACGTGGCTCCAGTGTACAGCTAGACCACGTGGCTCCAGTGTACAGCTAGACCACGTGGCTCCAGCGTAACAGCTAGACCACGTGGCTCCAGTGTACAGCTAGACCACGTGGCTCCAGCGTACAGCTAGACCACGTGGCTCCACTGTACAGCTAGACCACGTGGCTCCAACGTACAGCTAGACCACGTGGCTCCAACGTACAGCTAGACCACGTGGCTCCAGCGTACAGCTAGACCACGTGGCTCCACTGTACAGCTAGACCACGTGGCTCCAACGTACAGCTAGACCACGTGGCTCCAGTGTACAGCTAGACCACGTGGCTCCAGTGTAAAAGCTAGACCACGGGGCTCCGGTGTACAGCTAGACCACGTGGCTCCAGTGTACAGCTAGACCACGTGGCTCCAGTGTACAGCTAGACCACGTGGCTCCAGTGTACAGCTAGACCACGTGGCTCCAGTGTACAGCTAGACCACGTGGCTCCAGCGTACAGCTAGACCACGTGGCTCCAGTGTACAGCTAGACCACGTGGCTCCAGCGTACAGCTAGACCACGTGGCTCCAGTGTACAGCTAGACCCCGTGGCCCCAGTGTACAACAGTCAGTACTAAGTAGAATGAATTATGAGAAGTTGAAGAAATTTAAGATGATAACTTTGCCGGAAAACATAACTAATAGAAACTAATGAATCGGCGTAATAAGTTTTAGGAAGTGATAAGCGTTGACGGGGATTAGACTGAGTAAAGAGGACCAGGCTGAAGGAAAAATAGACAGGAGCTGCCAAATGAGAGTGGAATGTTAGGAAGCATTGCTAAAGTCTGTGTATGTTAAAATGAAACGGGAAGATAAGTGGTCAGACGCAATTTAATTATCAGTTTTAACAGTAAATATAAGAGAGTCAAAGGCAGTCCCCATCCTCCCCAAACACACACACACACACACACACACACACACACACACACACACCACACACACACACACACACACACACACACACACACACACACACACACATACACACACACACACAGGAGGAAGACAACAGTCAAAGACCAGGTGATCAGATTAAGGACAGAAGGTGGAGAACTCACAAGAAATGATCAGGAGGTATGTGAGGAGCTGAACAGGAGATTTAAGGAAGTTTTTACAGTAGAGAAAGGAAAGGCTGTGGGAAGACAGCACAGAAGGGAACACCAAGAGGGAATATACCAACCAGTGTTGGATGACATACGAACAACTGAGGAGGAGAGGAGGAGGTGAAGAAGCTCTTAAGTGACCTTGACACCTCAAAGGCGATGGGACCGGACAACATCTCCCCATGGGTCCTTAGAGAAGGAGCAGAGATGCTGTGCGTGCCTCTAACCACAATCTTCAACACATCCCTTGAAACTGGGCAACTACCTGAGAAATGGAAGACAGCTAATGTAGTCCCCATATTTAAGAAAGGAAACAGAAACGAGGCACTAAACTACAGACCTGTGTCTCTGACATGTATTGTGTGCAAAGTCATGGAGAAGATTATCAGGAGGAGAGTGGTCGAACACCTGGAAAGGAACAAGATTATAAATGAAAACCAGCATGGGTTCATGGAAGGCAAATCTTGTATCACAAACCTCCCGTTTTTTTTTTGACAAGGTAACAGAAGTAAGACACGAGAGGGAGGGGTGGGTAGATTGCGTTTTCCTAGACTGCAGGAAGGCCTTTGACACAGTTCCCCACAAGAGATTAGTGCAGAAGCTGGAGGATCAGGCGCACGTAATAGGGAGAGCACTGCAATGGATAAGGGAATACCTGACAGGGAGGCAGCAACGAGTCATGGTACGTGAAGAGGTATCACAGTGGGCGCCTGTTACGAGCGGGGTCCCACAGGGTTCATTTCTAGGACCAGTGCTATTTTTGATATATGTGAACAACATGATGGAAGGAATAGACTCCGAAGTGTCCCTGTTCGCAGATGACGTGAAGTTGATGAGAAGAATTAAATCGGACGAGGATGAGGCAGGACTGCAAAGAGACCTGGACAGGCTGGACATGTGGTCCAGCAACTGGCTTCTCGAATTCAATCCAGCCAAATGCAAAGTCATGAAGATTTTGGGGGGGGCAAAGAAGACCACAGACAGAGTATAGGCTAGGTGGACAAAGATACAGACCTCACTCAGGGAGAAGACCTTGGGGGGATCATAACACCGAGCACATCACCGGAGGCACACATCAACCAAGTAACCGCTGCAGCGTAAAGGGCGCCTGGCAAACCTGAGAATAGCGTTCCGATACCTTAATAAGGAATCGTTCAAGACACTGTACACTGTGTATGTTAGGCCCATACTGGAGTATGCAGCACCAGTCTGGAACCCACACCTGGTCAAGCACATCAAGAAGTTAGAGAAAGTACAAAGATTTGCAACAAGGCTAGTCCCAGAGCTCAAGGAATGTCGTACGAGGAAAGGTTAAGGGAAATCGGGACTGACGACCACTGGAGGACAGAAGGGTCAGGTGTGACATGATAACGACATACAAGATACTGCGGGGAATAGACAAGGTGGACAGAGATACTATGTTCCAGAGAGGGGACACAGGGACAAGGGGTCACAACTGGAAGCTGAAGACTCAGACGAGTCACAGGGACGTTAGGAAGTATTTCTTCAGTCATAGAGTTGTCAGCAAGTGGAATAGCCTAGCAAGTGAAGTAGTGGAGGCAGGAACCATACGTAGTTTTAAGAAGAGGTATGAGAAAGCTCAGGAAGCAGAGAGAGAGAGGATCCAGTAGCAATCAGTGAAGAGGCGGGGCCAGGAGCTGAGTCTCGACCCCTGCAACCACAATTAGGTGAGTACAATTAGGTGAGTACACACACACACACACATACACTCACACACACATACACATACACTCACACAGCAAAGAGAAAGAACAGTCAAAGACCAGGTGATCAGACTGAGGAAAGAATGTGGGGAACTCACAAGAAACGATCAAGACAGGACAGAGGGGGACACCTACAGGGAATACAGTAACAAGTGTTGGATTACATGCACACAACTGAGGAGGAGGTGAAGAAGCTGCTAAGTGACCTTGATACTTCAAAGGCAATGGGACCGTACAGCATCTCCCCGTGGGTTCTTAAAGAGGGAGCAGAAATGCTGTGTGTGCCATTAACCACAATCTTCAACACATCCCTTGAAACTAGGCAACTACCCGAGGTATGAAAGACGGCAAATGATGTTCCATTTTAAAAAAAAGAGAGAGAAAAGAGGTACTAAACTAGTGACCAGTGTCACTGACATAAATAGTATGCAAAGTCATGGAGAAGATTATCAGGAAGAGAGTGGTGGAGCACCTGGAATGGAACAAGATTATAAATGACATCCAGCACGGATTCATGGATGGCAAATCCTGTGTCACAAACCTTCTGAAGTTTAATGACAAAGTTACAGAAGTAAGACATGAGAGAGAGGGGTGGGTTGATTGCATTTTCTTGGACTGCAAGATGGCATTCGACACAGTTCCTCACAAGAGAT
>NC_069404.1:87383811-87431368 GCF_026875155.1 Cherax quadricarinatus
CCTCACCTTAGCCACCTCCCCCTCCCCCAAACCACCTAACCCCTCCCCAAACCGTCTAACCCCCCCAACAAACCTCCCCCCCTCCAATAACAATCCTCCCCACTCCCCCATAACCATCCTTCCCCTCTCTCCCCCAAACCAAATCTAACCCCCCTCCCCCAACTATCTCTACCCCTCCAATAACCATCCTCCCCCTCCCCCACAACCATCCATCCCCTCTCCTAACCATCTATTCCCTCCCCCTAACCAGGATGAGGACAAGGGGCTCCAAGGACGAATCTGGGGGGGAGGAAGGGAGGTAGAGCTCCAAAAAAGGGAGGAAGACTGGGGAAGGAACTAGATGAGCTGGAAAGGAAGATGGAAGAGAGGTTAGCAGCAGAATGCAGAAGGTGGAAGCAACGGGCCCACAGCAGCAGAAATCAAGATAGAGAGATTAAAAGAGGAGCTGAGACAACTGAAACAACACAGAGACAAAGATATTACAGAAGTAGCGTCGGCAATGGCTACATCAAACACAGACAACAGGTCTGAAGGAAGCATGGAAACTAACTGTATGCAGAGGCCCGTCAAACCCACAGGGGGCCAAAACAAAGACAGGGAGCACACTAGGACAGAATGAGGTTGGGAAGACATTGAAGGAACTAGGCCCTGTGCAAGGACCTTACCAGATACCTGTGGGGGCCAGGAGCAGGTGAGCAGGAAGGAAAACCAAGAAGCATAGGGGCCATAACTGGGGAAAGGGGACTGAAGGAAGGGAACACTCCAGGGGAAGGAACTAAAACACATCAGAGGATGCAATGGAAGTCACAGTGGGAGGTGGAAAGGGAAAGATCCGTGTTTGTCTATGGGCTAGACGAAGCAAAGGGGAAACTTATGACGAAAGAAAGCAGGAGGAGAAAAAACGATTGAAGATATCATGAAAGGGAAGGCGAGGGGACATGACCCAGGTGGCAAATTTTCGGAGAATTTGGTGTTTTACAAAGAAAAGGAATCGGCCTCTCAAAGTAATTTTCAAGGCAGAATCAACCATGATTCTGCAGGAGAAAGCACGGCTGAGAGGCAAGCAGGAGTTCCGGAGTGTGTACCTCGATCGAGACAGAACACAGGACGAAAGGAAGACAATGAAAGAGAGAGTTCAAAAACGAAAGGAAAATGGGAGGAAATGAAAAAGGAGAGCAGAATGACCCAGGATCAAATGGAAGGACAACGCACCCCCCAGAAACACCTGCAGAAGGACTCCACCAGACACCCCCAAGGGGAACTGAACAATCCAAACCAACCATCACACACCGATCCCTCTGTTTCCACCCCCCGCACCAAAGTTATAGTATATTAGAACAGAAGTTTGAAGGTTTGGTACACAAATGCAGATGGATTAACGAAAAAAAAATTAGGAATGGCAAGAAAGAATCAATGAGAAGTCCCCAGACATCATATCAGTTACAGAAACAAAAAATCATGGACAATAACAAGATGCAATCTTCCACCAGGATACCAGATCATGAGGAAAGATAGAAGGGACAGGGGGGGGGGTGGTTGCTCTGCTCGTAAAAAACAGATGGGAAATTCGAGAAAATGGAAGGAATAATGAGACGAGAGAAAGAGACTACATAGCAGGTACACTTCAGTCTGGGGAACACAAAGTGGTCATTGCAGTGATGTATAATCCACCACAGAACTGCAGGAGGCCAAGAGAGGAATATGAAGAGAGCAGCAGAGCAATGGTTGACACACTTGCTGAGGTGGCAAGAAGAGCTCACTCCAGCAGAGCAAAGTTGCTGGTTATGGGGGATTTCAACCACAGGGAGATTGACTGGGAAAACCTGGAGCCACATGGGGGTCCCGAAACATGGAGAGCCAGGGTGTTGGACGTGGTGCTGGGAAAACATCATGCACCAACAGTAAGGAACTACCAGGTGAGAGGGGAGGATGAATCAGCAAGATTGGACCTTTTGTTCACCCTGGGCAGCTCAGATATTGAGGACATCAAGTATGAGAGTCCCCTAGGAGCTAGCGACCACGTGGTTCTGTTCTTTGAATACATAGTAGAGCTGCAAGTGGAGAGAAAAACAGGAGTTGAATGGAAAGCCTGACTATAAAAGAGGGGACTACATAGGGTTGAAGAACTTCCCGCGGAGGTCCAGTGGGACAGAGAATGGCAGGAAAGCCAGTAAATGAAAATGATGGAATATGTAACAACAAAATGCAAGGGCAGTGGAAAGGTTTATTCCCAAGGGAAACAGTAACAACGGGAAGACCAGAAAGAGCCCCTGGTTTACCCGACGGTGTAAGGGGGCAAAAACAAAAATGCAAAAAGAGAATGGAAAAAGTACAGAAGGCAGAGAACACCCCGAAAATAGGGAGATCAGTCGCAGAGCCAGGAATGAGTATGCACAGGTAAAGGGGGGAGGCCCAGCGACAGTATGAAAAATGAAAAATAGCATCGAGAATCAAGACTGACCCGAAACTGTTGTATAGCCACATCAGGAGGAAGACAACAGTCAAAGACCAGGTGATCAATTAAGGACAGAAGGTGGAGAACTCACAAGAAATGATCAGGAGGTATGTGAGGAGCTGAACAGGAGATTTAAGGAAGTTTTTACAGTAGAGACAGGAAGGGCTGTGGGGAAGACAGCACAGAAGGGAAACATCAAGAGGGAATATACAACAAGTGTTGGATGACATACGAACAACTGAGGAGGGGTGAAGAAGCTCTTAAGTGACCTTGACACCTCAAAGGGGATGGGACCGGACAACATCTCCCCATGGGTCCTTAGAGAAGGAGCAGAGATGCTGTGCGTGCCTCTAACAACAATCTTCAACACATCCCTTGAAACTGGGCAACTACCCGAGAAATGGAAGACAGCTAATGTAGTCCCCATATTTAAGAAAGGAAACAGAAACGAGGCACTAAACTGCAGACCTGTGTCTCTGACATGTATTGTGTGCAAAGTCATGGAGAAGATTATCAGGAGGAGAGTGGTCGAACACCTGGAAAGGGACAAGATTATAAATGAAAACCAGCATGGGTTCATGGAAGGCAAATCTTGTATCACAAACCTCCTGGGGTTTTATGACAAAGGGAACAGAAGTAAGACACGAGAGAGAGGGGTGGGTAGATTGCGTTTTTCCTAGACTGCAGGAAGGCCTTTGACACAGTTTCCCCACAAGAGATTAGTGCAGAAGCTGGAGGATCAGGCGCACGTAAAAGGGAGGGCACTGCAATGGATAAGGGAAAACCTGACAGGGAGGCAGCAACGAGTCATGGTACGTGAAGAGGTATACAGTGGGCGCCTGTTACGAGCGGGGGCCCACAGGGGTCAGTTCTAGGACCAGTGCTATTTTTGATATATGTGAACGACATGATGGAAGGAATAGACTCTGAAGTGTCCCTGTTTTTGCAGATGACGTGAAGTTGATGAGAAGAATTAAATGGGACGGGGGATGAGGCAGGACTGCAAAGAGACCTGGACAGTCTGGACATGTGGTCCAGCAACTGCTCTTCGAATTCAATCCAGCCAATGCAAAAGTCGTGAAGATTGGGGAGTGGCAAGAAGACCGCAGACAGAGAATAGGCTAGGTGGACAAAGACTACAGACCTCACTCAGGGAGAAAGCCCTTTGGGGGTGAACATAACACCGAGCACATCCCCGGGAGGCACACATCAACCAAATAACCGCTGCAGCATACGGGCGCGGAAAAACCTGAGAATAGCATTCCGGTACCTTAAAAAGGGAATCGTTCAAGACACTGTACACTGTGTATGTTAGGCCCATACTGGAGTATGCAGCACCAGTCTGGAACCCACACCGGGTCAAGCACGTCAAGAAGTTAGAGAAAGTACAAAGGTTTGCAACAAGGCTAGTCCCAGAACTCAAGGGAATGTCGTACGAGGAAAGGTTAAGGGAAATCGGACCTGACGACACTGGAGGACAGAAGGGTCAGGGGAGACATGATAACGACATAAAAGATACTGCGGGAATAGACAAGGTGGACAGAGATAGGATTGTTCCAAAAGGGGGAACACAGGGACAAGGGTCACAGCTGGAAGCTGAAGACTCAGACGAGTCACAGGAAACGTTAGGAAGTATTTCTTCAGTCATAGAGTTGTCAGCAAGTGGAATAGCCTAGCAATGAAGAGTGGAGGCAGGAACCATACATATTTTTTAAGAAGAGGTATGACAAAGCTCAGGAAGCAGAGAGAGAGAGGATCCAGTAGCGATCAGTGAAGAGGCGGGGCCAGGAGCGAGTCTCGACCCCTGCAACCACAATTAGGTGAGTACAATTAGGTGAGTACACACACACACACACACACACACACACAAAACCACACACACACACACACACACACATACACACAAAACCACACATACACACATACCACACACACACCCACACACACACACACACACTCACACACACACACACATACACACACTCCCACACACACACACACACACCACACACACACATACACACACACACACACACACTGGCTCCTTGAGTTTAACCCTGCCAAATGCAAAGTCATGAAGTTTGGGGGAAAGGGGCAAAGAAGAACGCAGACACAATATAGTTTAGATGGCCAAAGACTGCAAACCTCACTCAAGGAAAAAGATCTGGGGCTGAGTATAACACCGAGCATATCTCCTGAGGAGCACATCAATCAGATAACTGCGGGCAGCAAAACGGGCGCCTGGCAAACCTACGGATGCGTTCCGATACCTCAGTAAGGATTCGTTCAAGACTCTGTATACCATTTACGTCAGGCCCATACTGCAGTATGCAGCACCAATTTGGAATAGTGGCTTAGTGTTTAGTGGAGGCCGTTGGAAGGGTGAACGGTTGTGTCAGGCCTAAATAGTGTTGCCATAATAACGCAGTGGGGTATTTTGAAGAATAAGTGCGACTCAAGACCAGGGAGATAAGAGATATGTATAGATGTGTCAGTAAATACAGTGAGTGAGTGAAAAAATTAGAAGAGCTAGAGACTATAGTGCATACAGGAAGTTAGTGGAAAAATTACCGAGAAGCATCAAACATCAACTTCTGGGACAGGACAGACCCGCAACGTTACTCCACTGCCAGCCGCAAGTAATATTCACCTAGTTTGAGTTGCATGGGGTCAATAGTACCTGTCTCTAGCTGGAATTAGGGGTCACTCTCCTCGAGCTATCAGAATTAGAATAAGCAGCATTTACTGGCATTTAATAAGATTTAGGGATAGCGGCATATAGGCGAAGCCTAGTGTATTTATTTTTGAACGTAATTTTAAACGCATAAGACTACAGTGGGAACCAAGAGGACTGTTTACATAAACATATGCACACACACTTGGTGAGAACAGCACTGCTGTTAGGCACTTGAATAGCTGTAGCACACACAGAAAACACACACAACACACACACACACACACACACACACATATATGCACACAACCCCCACACACACACACACACAAACACACACACACACACACTCACAGACACACACACACACATATATAGACACTCACACACACATATACAGGATATTACACCTTCCTGTGAAGTGACCCAAAAAACCCTTCCTTTCCCCCCCCCATCTCTCTCCCTCTCCTCTCCTCTCTCTTCCCTCTCTCTCTCTGTCTGTCTCTCTCTCTCTCTCCTCTCTCCTTCTCTCTCCCCTCCCTCTCCTCCTCTTCTCTCTCTCTCCCCTTTCTCTCATCCTCTCTCTCATCCTCTCTCTCATCCTCTCTCTCTTCCCCCTCTCTTCCTTTCACTTTTTCTCTCTCTCTTCCTCTCTCTCTCCCTCTCCCTCTCTCTCTTCCTCTCTTCCTCTCTTACTCTCTTGTTTTCTCTCTCTCTCTCTTCCCTTGTCATTTCCCCCCCCTCTCTCTTCCCTTTTCCCTCTCTCACTTTCCCCCCTTTTTCACTTCTTTTTCCCCTCCTTCTAGGCTCCCCTTCTCTCTCCCCCCCTATCTCTCACTCTCTCCCCCTTTTTCTTTTTCCTCTTTCTCTCTCTCTTTTCTTTAAAAAAAAATAAAACAAAAAAAAAAAAAAATGGCTGGGACTCGCAGGGATAAAGGGGTCAGATACAATGGTACTGGTAGGGAGGAATGGATGGAGGAGCAGTGGAAAAGGATAAAAGCAAGAAAGGGAGAGAACATTTGGAGAGCTTTCTGAAAAAATGGAGAAAGAGCTCTCTGTGAAATGGGAAAAGAGGTTGGAGAAGGAGACGAAGAATTGGGAGGCACAAGTCGAAACTGCAGTAAACCAGGGGAAAGGTCCTAGAATTTGAGGTAAACAGGGTGAAGCAAGTCTCAGGGGGATGACTAGAGAAGACACACCATACGATGATGAGAGGCTGAACAGGAAGGAAGGAGATATAATTAGCTAAGGTCATATCAGCCTGCAAAGAAGGGCCAGGGACTGGAAGGGAAGAGCAATGGGTGCAGATGGAAAGGAGATAGGTCAAATGCTGAGGCCAACCATGCTACCAAGAGCCCTGGAAAAATCAAAGGGAAAAAAATGACCACATACCAGACAGGAAACCAGAGTCACAGAGGAAGGCAATGGAGGGGGGAAAGGGCAAAATCATGATTATCCATGGGCTTTGGGAGAGAGAGGAAAGGACAAAACACTGAAAGACGGCAAGAAGAAAGAAAGGAGATTGAGAAAATCATCACAGAAATAGGGGGAGAAGACATGGATAGATTGTAAATTTTCAGAGAATAGGGGGTACCGAAGGGAGAAACCGACCAATCAAGCTGAATCTCAGGGCAGAAACAGGCAGAAAAGGATCCTCCAAGAGAAACCACAGTTGAAAAGTTTGGAAGAGTACAAGAAGGGGTTCCTAACAGAGAAAAGAACACAAACAGAGAGAAAGCAGCTGAGGGAGAGGACAAAAAAGCGAAAGGTGCTAGGAAAGGAGACAAGGGTGGAACTAGTAGAGGTCAGTCAGAGCAGAACAGACAGCAAGGGCAAGCACACACACACTTTCCTCAGAACCCCACAACCTATCACACCATCCCAACACACAATACAATCCCATACCCACAGCTTCCACCCAACCCCCAACCATAGAATCCCAACAGTATGCTACCAGGTCTCCCACCCCCCCCAGCCCAAACCACAGTGTTGGAAAGGAAACTGAAGGTATGGTACACAAACACTGATGGGAAAAACAAACAAGTGGGAGGAGTGGCACGAAAGAGTCCAAAGAGGCATCACCAGACATCATAGCGATCACAGAAACCAAGCTTACAGGTATGATAACAGATGCCATCCCTTTTCCCTCGGGATACCAGATCCTGAGAAAAGACAGAAGAACAGGGGGTGGAGGGGTGGCATTGCTGATCAAACACCGATGGAATTTTTGATGAGCTGGAGAGAGGAGACAGCGGAGAAGGAAGCGATTACATAGCGGGAACGCTTCACTCTGGTGGTCCCAAGGTGATAATTGCAGTGATGTATAATCCACCACAGAACAGCAGGAGGCCAAGGGAAGAGTATGACGAAGCAATAGAGCGATGTTGCACACTGGCTGCAAATGGCCAGAAGGCTCATGCATGCAGGGCAAAGCTCCTGATCATGGACGACTTTAACCACAAGGAGATCGATTGGGAGAACTTGGAGCCACATGGGGGCCAAGACACATGGAGGGCTAAGATGATGGAGGTGGTACTGGAAAACTTCATGCACCAACACGTAAGGAACACTACAAGAGAGAGAGGAGAGGATGAACCAGCAAGACTGGACCTAGTATTCCACCTTGAGTAGTGCATGTATTGAGGACATCACATATGAAAGGACCCCTTGGGCCAGCGATCATGTGGTTTTAAGCTTCGAATACACAGTAGAAACTACAAGTGGAGGGGGAAGCAGGAAGGCCAAGACGAATGAAGCCAAACTACAAGAAAGGGACTACATGGGAATGAGGAACTTCCTGAACGGGGTTCAGAGGGACAGAGAATTGGGAGGGAAGTCAGTTTAAAGAGATGATGGAATATGTAAACAAAAAATGTGCAAGGAGGCTTTAGGGGAGGTTTATGCCCAAGGGTAACAGGACTAATGAAAAAGCCAGGATGAGCCCATGGTTCACCCAAAGGTGCAGGGAGGCAAAAACCAAGTGTGCTAGGGAATGGAAGAAATATAGAAGGCAAAGGACCCAGGAGAATAAGGAGAGCAGTCGTAGAGCCAGAAATGAATATACACAGATAAGAAGGGAGGCCCAACGACAATATGAAAACGACATAGCAGCGAAAGCCAAATCTGACCCAAAACTGTTATACAGCACATCAGGAGGAAAACAACAGCCCAATGACCAGGTAATCAGGCTAAGGAAAGGAGGAGAGACAAAAAGGGAAATGACTTGAAGTATGTGGGGAAAACTCAACAAGAGATTTAAAGAAGTGTTCACAGAGGAGACAGAAGGGGCTCCAAAAGACAGAGAGGTGGGGCACACCACAAGTGCTGACACAGTACACACAACCAAGGAAGAAGTGAAGGGCTTCTGAGTGAGATAGATACCTCAAAGGCAATGGGGCCAGATAACATCTCTCCATGGTCCTGAGAGGGGAGCAGAGGCGCATTGTGTACCCATAACAAAAAATTTTTCAATACATCTATCGAACAGGGAGATTGCCTGAGGCATGGAAGACAGCAAATGTAGTCCCAATCTTTAAAAAAGGGGCAGACATAAAGCATTAAACTACAGACCAGTGTCACTAACATGTATAGTATGCAAAGTCATGGAGAAGATTATCAGGAGAAGAGTAGTGGAAACACCTAGAAAGGAATGATCTCATCAACAGCAGCCAACATGGTTTCAGGGACGGGAAATCCTGTGTCACAAACCACTGGAGTTCTATGACATGGTGGCAGCAGTAAGACAAGAGAGAGAGAGGGGGTGGGTGGATTGCATTTTCTTGGACTGCAAGAAGGTTTGACACAGTTCCACACAAGAGATTAGTGCAAAACTGGGGGAAACATGCAGGGATAACAGGGAAGGCACTACAATGGATCAGGGAATACTTGTCAGGAAGACAACAGCGAGTCATGGTACATGGCGAGGCGTCAGAGTGGGCACCTGAAACCCAGCGGGGTTCCACAGGGGTCAGTTCTGGGACCAGTGCTGTTTTCTGGTATTTGTGAACGACATGAGGGAAGGAATAGAACCGAAGTGTCCCTGTTTGCAGTGACGTGAAGTTATGAGAAGAATTCATTCGATCGAAGACCAGGCAGAACTACAAAGGGATCTGGGCAAAGGGTGCAGACCTGGTCCAGCAATTGGCTACTGGAGTTCAACCCCACCAAGTGCAAAATCATGAAGATTGGGGAAGGGCAAAGAAGACCGCAGACGGAGTACAGTCTAGGGCCAGAGACTACAAACCTCACTCAAGGAAAAAGATCTTGGGACGAGTATAACACCAGGCACATCTCCTGAAGCGCACATCAACCAAATAACTGCTGCAGCATATGGGCGCCCAGCTAACCTCAGAACAGCATTCCGACATCTTAATAAGGAATCGTTCAGGACCCTGTAAAACCGTGTACGTTTGGCCCATATTGGAGTATGCGGGACCAGTTTGGAACCACACCTAGCCAAGCACGTAAAAAAAACTAGAGAAAGTGCAAAGGTTTGCAACAAAACTAGTCCCAGAGCTAAAAGGGATGTCCTACGAGGAGAGGTTAAGGGAAATCAACCTGACGGCACTGGAGGACAGGAGAGATAGGGGGGACATGATAACGACATACAAAATACTGAGAGGAATTGATAAGGTAAAACAAAGACAGGATGTTCCAGAGATGGGACACAGCAACAAGGGGACACAGTTTGGGAAATTTAAGATACAAATGAATCACAGGGATGTTAGGAAGTATTTCTTCAGCCACAGATTAGTCAGCAAGTGGGAAAAGTTTGGGAAGCGATGTAGTGGAGGCAGGATCCATACATAGCTTTAAGCAGAGGTATGATAAAGCTCACGGTTCAGGGAGAGTGACCTAGTAGCGATCAGTGAAGAGGCGGGCCAGGAGCTTGGACTCGACCCCTGCAACCTCAACTAGGTGAGAGTAAAAATGGGTGAGTACACATATACACACACATACACACACACACACACTCACACACACACACACACACACACCCCACACATAACACACACACACCCATACACACACAGACACACACATAATACACACACACACACACACACGCCACACACACACACAAAACCCCACATACACACACATACACACACATACACACACACATACACACACATGCACATACACACACAGACACACACATACACACGCATACACCACACACTTACACACACATAACACACACACCCCACACACAACACATATACACACACACACACACCACAACACACACACACACACACACACACACACACACACACATATACACACACATACACACACACACACACACACACACACACCACACCACACACACACACACACACAAACACACACACACCAACCTCATGCACCAACATGTTAAGGACACTACCAGAGTGAGAGGGGAGGATGAACCATGCAAGATTGGACCTTGTGTTCACCCTGGGCAGCTCAGACATTGAGGACATAAAGTATGAGAGTCCCCTAGGAGCTAGCGACCACGTGGTCCTGTGCTTTGAATACATAGTAGAGCTGCAAGTGGAGAGAATAACAAGAGTAGAATGGGAAAAGCCTGACTATAAAAGAGGGGACTACATAGGGTTGAAGAACTTCCTGCGGAGGTCCAGTGGGACAGAGAACTGGCAGGAAAGCCAGTAAATGAAATGATGGAATAGTAGCAACAAAATGCAAGGAGGCAGTGGAAAAGGGTTTATTCCCAAGGGCAACAGTAACAACGGGGAAAACCAGAACAAACCCCTGGTGTAAGGAGGCAAAAACAAAGTGCAATAGAGAATGGGAAAAAGTACAAGAAGGCAGAGAACACACGCAAAATAGGGAGATCAGTCGCAGAGCCAGGAATTGAGTACGCACAGGTAAGGAGGGGAGGCCCGCGACAGTTATGAAAAAATGACATAGCATGGAGAATCAAGACTGACCCGAAACTGTATGTATAGCCACCACAGGAGGGAAGACAACAGTCAAAGACCAGGTGATCAGATTAAGGAAGAAGGTGGAGAAACTCACAAGAAATGATCAGGAGGTATGTGAGGAGATGAACAGGAGATTTAAGGGAAGTTTTTACAGTAGAGACAGGAAGGGCTGTGGGAAGACAGCAAGAAGGGAACATCAATGGGGAATATACCAAACAAGTGTTGGATGGCATCGAACAATGAACGGAGGAGGTGAAGAAGCTCTTAATGTGACCTTGACACCTCAACAGGCGATGGGACCGGACAACAATATCCCATGGGTCCTTAGAGAAGGGAAGCAGAGTGCTGTGTGTGCCTCTAACCACAATCTTCAACACATCCTTGAACTGGGCAACTACCTGAGAAATGAAGACAGCTAATGTAGGTCCCATATTTAGAAAGAAAACAGAAACGAGGGCACTAACTACAGACCTGTGTCTCTGACATGTATTGTGTGCAAAAGTCATGGAGAAGATTATCAGGAGGAGAGTGTCGAAACCTGGAAAGGAACAAGATTATAAATGAAAACCAGCATGGTTCATGGAAGGCAAATCTTGTATCACAAACCTCTGGAGTTTTATGACTAAGTAACAGAAGTAAGTACACGAGAGAGAGGGTTGGTGATGGCGTTTTCCTAGACTGCAGGCAGCCTTTGACACAGTTCCCCACAAGGACTAGTGCAGAAGCTGGGAGGATCAGGCACCACGTAAAAGGAAGGGCATGCAATGGATAAGGGAATACCTGAAGGGAGGCAGCAACGAGTCATGGTACGTGAAGGAGTTATTCACAGTGGGGCCTGTTACGAGCGGGGTACCACAGGGGTTCAGTTCTAGGACCAGTGCTATTTTTGATATATTTGAAACGACATGATGGAAGGAAATAGACTCTGAAGTTGTCCCTGTTTCGCAGATGGACGTGAAGTTGATGAGAAGAATTATATCGGACGAGATGAGGCAGGATGCAAAGAGACTGGAGAGGCTGGACATGTTGGTCAGTAACTGGCTTCATAGAATTCAATCAGCCAAAATGCAAAGTCATGGTGATTGGAGGGGCAAAGAAGACCGCAGTAGAGTATAGGCTAGGTGCACAAGACTACAGACCTATCAGTGAGAAAAGACCTTGGGTGCCATAACACCGGCACATCACCGGTGGCACACATTCAACCCAATAACCGGCTGCAGAATACGGGCGCCTGGCCAATCCTGAGAATTGCGTTCCGATACCCTTTAATTAGGTAGCGTTCAAGACACTGTTCACGGTTGTTGTTAGGCCCATACTGGTTCGGTATGACAGCACCAGTATGGAAACCCACCACCTGGTCAAGCACGTCAAGAAGTTAGAAAATGTACGAAGGTTTGCAACAAGGCTAGTCCCAGAGCGCAAGGGAATGTCGTACGAGGAAAGGTTAGGAAATCGGACTGACGACATGGAGGAACAGAAGGGTAGGGGCGACATGATAACGACATACAAGGATACTGGGGGGAATAAACAAGTGGTCAGAGTAGGATGTTCCATGAGAGGGGACACAGGACAAGGGGTCACAACTGGAAGCTGAAGACTCAGGACGAGTCACAGGGACGTTAGGAAGTATTTCTTCAGTCATAGAGTTGTCAGCAAGTGGAATAGCCTAGCAAGTGAAGTAGTGGAGGTAGGAACCATACATAGTTTTAAGAAGAGGTATGACAAAGCTCAGGAAGCAGAGAGAGAGAGGATCCAGTAGCGATCAGTGAAGAGGAGGGGCCAGGAGCTGAGTCTCGACCCCTGCAACCACAATTAGGTGAGTACAATTAGGTGAGTACATACACTCCCACACACAGAGCCAGAAAGACAAACGTCAATAGCCATCTCTTGTAGACCCAAAATAAACTCGAAGCCAATTACCACGATGTCCTTGTATCTATCTACATCTATATCCATCTGTCTATCTGTCTGTCTGTCTGTCTGTCTGTCTCTGTCTGTCTGTCTGTTTCTTTCTTTCTTTCTCTCTCTCTCTCTCTCTCTCTCTCTCTCTCTCTCTCTCTCTCTCACTCTATCATACGAGCAGCAGAAATTGGCATTTCAAAATAATTGATAGACTTGAGGTTAGGAAGCAGATAAACACGGCTCTCACCGTTTTGACCTGCAGTGCTGCATGTCAGGCTAATTGGCAGTTATTTCATCGGCACGAGAGCCATTAGCCACACCACGAACTTTCTAAACAAATTCCCAGACCTCAACATTAAAGGCAACTCATGCAATGCCTTTAGAAAAATATTTCTTGAAAGCAAAACTCAGCAGCGTGTTTATAATGAGAGAGGAAGGTAAACAATAAGACTAGCTATTAATTATGATTTTTTTTTTCAGATTTGGAAACAAGAAATACTGATTAAAAAAATTCAAAGAAATGTTATATGTTTCTTAGATTTCTCTGGATCTCAAGGTTTATTGTTGAAAATTTATGAGATGGTTTGACATGTAAGTGAAAAATCTTAAGTATGATTCTTAGACGAGAAGGAACCCGGGTTCTTTGTTTAGACGAAAGGGAACCCGGGTTCTATTCTTGGGCAGGGAAAGACATAAGAGCAATCCTTCTTAAACCTGTTGTCCTGTTTCATCTAACAGTATACAATACTCGTGAAGGAACGATAAAAGATGCAAAATAATAGCAGGAGAAAGTTGAATGATAGATCAAGGCCTTTCGTGTTGCAAACAACACTTCATCAGGATCTTGCTATATTGCAGAAATAGAGTAAGAAATACAGGCAGCTTCGTTCAGGAAAACGGCTCTCTCTCACACGCACAGGCAGAGCGTGTGTTTCTCTGTTATCGTTAACGTGTCAGAGAATGTGGTCCACTTGACTACGGAATGCTGTCCACCTGAGACTCTTAGAATTAAATATGTAGTCCTAGCCACCTCACTAGGGCCACCGTCTTGTAACTTCTGCTAAAGGCAAAACATTAGAAGAAATAATAATGAAATTCTACGTTGTCAAAAAATAAAAAACTAGATACAGTGATCGATAAACAAGGGTTGAGGCTCGACCGTTCGTCATTGTAGGAGCTGCCAGCAATCACCGGTTCTTCAACACGCAAGTTATACTTTTGTATCAATCAAATCACATATTACTCGGGTAGATAATTTCCAGTAGATCCTTCATGTGTTAGCCCAAATCACCGACCAGTATGTTTTAAATAAGTGACCCACTGATCAGATCAGACTGGTTCCGAACCCTTGACTGGTCGAACCCTCGACTGGTCCGAACCCTTGACCGGTTTCAAACGGATTCATTGGACAATAAAGCAGACTGAAAACGGATGGAGTCGTAGGCGCCCTTATCAAACACAAACAATAAATGTAAAATCAGGAACATACACCGGTAAGCTGTCCTAATATACAAGTACAGTTAGAAATAGAAATACAAATAGGTAGAGCTTCACTTTAAGGAGGTTATTAATAGAGTATTCAAGAGGTTCCTAGTAGAATTACAGTAAATCAACCATTAAAATCATTATGAAGCTCTGTGTAGTCTGCAGTCAATCAAACAAAAAGGGGTTCCACATGGAAAAAATTGTCATTTTTGTGAAAATTGGTGTCACGCCTCTTGTGCAGATATCCAAGAACTAGCTACAAGCAGTATAAAATCAGGAAAGTGTTTTTGGTTATGCCCAAATGAGATAAATCTATGGACTAAAATCACTTTGGTATTAAAAGAGGATAACATCAAAGCTGCTTTCATAGAAAACCTGGAAGCATTCTACAACAGATGGGAACATAAAAAGTCTGGGCTGGATGGTACTGCCCTTGATGCTGGCCATGTAGTCAGAAACTGTAAGGCTGGAGGTGCTGTCCTGGTAGTCAGTAAATGTGGGGCTGATAGTGCTGTCCTGGGAGACAGTAATGGTGAAGCTGGAGATTTTGTCCAGGTAGTCGGGAAATATACGCAGGAGGGAATGCATATAAATGACCTCATGGGAGACAGGAGCTGTAGTGGGGAAACAAGTTTAGTCAAAGATAAGATAAAACCAATATTGCAAACTAGTAATACCACAGGAAATAGCAAACAAGAGGACTCCACTAGCAATAGTGAGGATACATTACCAAAAAACAAACTGGTGAGAGCTCCATTGTTGGTGCTAGTGAGGATAGGAATAAGACAGGTAAACATGCACCAACAGGGAATACAGTCACAGAAACCCAAAGCAAACGGAAACCAAGCCTGTGCACATACTATACACTTGGTATCTGCAGGCATGGGAAATCTGGAAAAACAGATGGGACGTGCAACTATGACCACCCTAAAAAATGCCGTGCCCATATGACAACAGGAAAACGCAAACTCCCTTCCTGTAAGCTTTTTCACCCTGAAATGTGTCCCTCTTCAGTACAGGGAAGACTGTGCTATAACTTAAATTGCCAGGCACACCATCTAAAGGGGACAAAAAGATACAAAACATCTAGGCCATGGGAAAACCTGGGTAGCCACAGCCACTCAAGAGGGAGAGGTTTTATAGCGCCAGGAAGGAAAAAAAACTGCCAGGAAATGGCAGAAATCGTACACCAAATCCAGTCAATCCTGGAGTGGAACCACAGTCGATGGCCTCCACTCCAAACCAACAGATACAGATACTAATGCCAGAAAAAAAATCCTCCCCAGTACCAGCAATACCACCAGTCCGATGACATTCTTCTTTGCAAATATACAGGGTCTATAGCCAGCAACAAACAACAAAATACCTTTAATCCGTGGACTACTTGCAGAGGCAAATGCAATGTTCGCGGCTTTCACTGAGACCCACATAAACGATCACTTGGACAACGAAATATGGATCCAAGGTTAAAACCCTAAAACAGATGCAACAGAGTGAACAGGCAAAAGGGGGAGGGGGTTGGCCTGTACATCGCAGGAGTCACTTGTTTGCACAGAACTGCTTAATGTCTCAAATGACGTAGTGGAAGTTTTAGCAGTAAAGATCGAAAACCAAACCTAGTCATTGTGGTAGTCTACAAGCCTCCGGATGCAACAATCCCGCAAATTTCCCGGAACGCTGTTAAAAATTGACCACTGTTTGGAAATCTGCCAGCTCCTGCCCCAACATTTTTGCTCCTGGGGGATTTCAACTTAAAGGGACCTAAAATGGGGAATATGCAATAATATTGTTGCAGTAATAACACCAGGAGGCAGCTCTGACGAGAACCCCACACCAACACGAGCTTTTAAATCTCTGCACAAAATTCAATTTAAACCAGCTAATAATAGAGCTTACTAGACTGGAGAATACATAGACCTCATCTTCACTAACAATGATGATCTGATACGAAATGTCACCTATCAAAAACAATATACTCAGATCACAACATAATTGAGGTTCAGACATGTATGCGCGGAGCCCAGACCCACATAATGAGATTAGTCACGAGGGAGCATTCACCAAATTCAACTTCAATAACAAAAACATAAAGTGGGGGCCAAGTAAACCAAGTCCTAACGATATAAGCTGGGAAGATAGACTAAGCAACACAGACCCCAACTTATGCCTAGAAAAAGATTAAAATCGGTGGCACTCGATGTACGCACAAGGGGTTTTTCCTCTAAGAAAAAAGGAGGAGTAGATGTAAAATAGAAAGAGGGCAGGCGCTCCCTTTACAGGCGACGGAAAAGAAAAACAGAGCGGCTAAAAGAGGTCAATAATCTGAAATGCGTAGGGAGTCACTGGTCAGAGAAATAGCAAGCATCGAACTTAAGCTAAAGGAATCTTTTTAGGAGTCGGAATCGGCGGGGAAGAACTAAAAGCCATAAATGAAATCGAAAGAAACCCAAAGTATTTCTTCTCCTATGCCAAATTCAAAGTCGAGAACAACGTCCAGTATTGGGCCCCTACTTAAACAAGATGGGTCCTACACAGATGACAGCAAGGAAATGAGTGAGCTACTCAAGTTCCAATATGACTCAGTTTTTAGCAAGCAGCTAACCAGACTGAGAGTCGAAGATCAAAATGAATTTTTTATGAGAGAGCCACAGAATTTGGTTAACACAAGCCTACCTGATGTTATCCTGACGCCAAATGACTTCGAACAGGCGATAAATGACATGCCCATGCACTCTGCCCCAGGGCCAGACGCATGGAACTCCGTGTTCATCAAGAACTGCAAGAAGCCCCTATCACGAGCTTTTACCATCCTATGGAGAGGGAGCATGGACACGGGGGTCGTCCCACAGCTACTAAAAACAACAGACATAGCCCCACTCCACAAAGTGGGCAGTAAAGCAATAGCAAAAAACTACAGACCGATAGCACTAACATCCCATATTAAAGAAATCTTTGAAAGGGTCCTAAGAAGCAAGATCACTACCCATCTAGAAACCCATCAGTTACACAACCCAGGGCAACATGGGTTTAGAACAGGTCGCTCCTGTCTGCCTTAACTATTGGATCACTACGACAAGGTCCTAAATGCACTAGAAAACAAAAAGAATGCAGATGTAATATATACAGACTTTGAGAAAGCCTTCGACAAGTGTGACCATGGCGTAATAGCGCACAAAACGCGTGCTAAAGGAATAACAGGAAAAGTTGGTCGATGAATCTATAATTTCCTCACTAACAGAACACAGAGAGTAGTAGTCAACAGAGTAAAGTCCGAGGCAGCTATGGTGAAAAGCTCTGTTCCACAAGGCACAGTACTCGCTCCCATCTTGTTCCTCATCCTCATATCTGATATAGACAAGGATGTCAGCCACAGCACCGTGTCTTCCTTTGCAGATGACACCCGAATCTGCATGACAGTGTCCTCCATTGCAGACACTGCAAGGCTCCAGGCGGACATCAACCAAATCTTTCAGTGGACTGCAGAAAACAATATGAAGTTCAACGATGAGAAATTTCAATTACTTAGATATGGTAAACACGAGGAAATTAAATCTTCATCAGAGTACAAAACAAATTCTGGCCACAAAATAGAGCGAAACACCAACGTCAAAGACCTGGGAGTGATCATGTCGGAGGATCTCACCTTCAAGGACCACAACATTGCATCAATCCCATCTGCTAGAAAAATGACAGGATGGATAATGAGAACCTTCAAACTTAGGGATGCCACGCCCATGATGACACCCTTCAGGTCACTTGTTCTATCTAGGCTGGAATATTGCTGCGCACTAACAGCACCTTTCAAGGCAGGTGAAATTGCCGACCTAGAAAATGTACAGAGAACCTTCACGGCGCGCATAACGGAGATAAAACACCTCAATTACTGGGAGCGCTTGAGGTTCCTAAACCTGTATTCCCTGGAACGCAGGCGGGAGAGATACATGATTATATACACCTGGAAAATCCTAGAGGGACTAGTACCGAACTTGCACACGAAAATCACTCACTACTAAAGCAAAAGACTTGGCAGACGATGCAACATCCCCCCAATGAAAAGCAGGGGTGTCACTAGCACGTTAAGAGACCATACAATAAGTGTCAGGGGCCCGAGACTGTTCAACTGCCTCCCAGCACACATAAGAGTGATTACCAACAGACCCCTGGCAGTCTTCAAGCTGGCACTGGACAAGCACCTAAAGTCGGTTCCTGACCAGCCGGGCTGTGGCTCGTACGTTGGAATGCGTGCAGCCAGCAGTAACAGCCTGGTTGATCAGGCTCTGATCCACCAGGAGGCCTGGTCACAGACCGGGCCGCGGGGGCGTTGACCCCCGGAACTCTCTCCAGGTAAACTCCAGGTTGTTATCAATGTAAAATTGATGCGGCCAGACATTTATGGAGATCTGGCCAGAAATTAATTCCTTGACCGCTGTAGGCCTACCTTTTGACAGCAGTAGGCACAACTCTTGACAGCTGTAAGCACAGCTCTTGACAGCTGTAAGCACAACTCTTGACAGCTGTAGTCACAACTCTTGACAGCTGTAAGCACAACTCTTGACAGCTGTAGTCACAACTCTTGACAGCTGTAGTCACAGCTCTTGACAACTGTAGTCACAGCTCTTGACAACTGTAGTCACAGCTCTTGATAGCTGTAGCCACAGCTCACAGAAGGTGCAGGCACAACTCTTGCTAATAAGCAATAATAGACTGCAGGAACATGTTATGGGGAGTAAATTTGGAGTTGGGTGAGTGTGATGTGGCTGACGCTGTTGAAGGCAATCTAGAAGCAATTTTCACAGTGCCTTGTTATTGTCCCGGAAGTTATAGTCAATCACCAGGAGTTTGTGGATCCTAACAGGCCGTTAACGTCGCCGTAGCAACAGGATCAACAGAGGTAACAGCAATGGAAGAAGAAGAAGCAGTAACAGCAGCAGCAGTAACAACAGTTGCAACAGCAGCAGTAGTAGCAGTAACAGGAGCCGTAGGAGCAGTAGCAGGAGCAGCAGCAGTAACAGCAGTGCTAGCAGCAGCAGCAGTAGTAGTATCAGAAGCAGGAGTAGTAGCAGCAGCAGCAGCAACAGTAGTAGTACTGGCAGCAGCAGGACGAAGAAAAAGAAATATAATAATAAATGATAATAATAATAATAATAACAATAATAATAATAATAATAATAATAACAATAATAATAATAATAATAATAATAATAATAATAATAATAATAATAATAATTATTATTATTATTATTGTTATTATAAAATTAATAATAATAATAATAATAATAATACTCACAATTTATTGTTTATGAATAACGAGGCAGAGGAAGGCTCGTTGTGCCTCGTCTTTCAATAAGAACATAAGAACATAAGAATGGAGAAACACTGCAGAAGGCCTACTGGCCCATGCGAGGCAGGTCCTTATCAAAACGACCTCTACCTAAAGCTAACCAAGAAACAACTCCCGTACCCAATGACACCAATCAAACCCAGCCCCTCCCACTCATATATTTGTCCAGTCTCTTCTTAAAGCTATCCAAGGTCCTAGCCTCTATCACCCCACTGGGAAGACTGTTCCACGCATCTACAACTCTGTTAGAAAACCAGTACTTACCTATGTCCTTTCTAAATCTAAATTTATCCAACTTAAATCCATTATTTCTGGTTCTTACCTGGTTCGACACCCTCATTACCTTATTAATATCTCCTTTGTTTACGCCCGTCATCCACTTATACACCTCAACTATATCTCTCATTCTACGCCTCTCCAGAGAGTGAAGATTTAAGGCTTTACGTCTATCTTCATACGGGAGATTCCTTACACAGTAAATCATTTTAGTCATTCTTCTCTGTATGTTCTCCAATAAGTCTATATCCATCCTGTAGTAAGGAGACCAAAACTGAGCAGCATAATCTAAATGAGGCCTCACTAGTGATGTATAGAGCTGTAAAATAACTTTTGGGCTTCTGTTACTTATACTTCTTGAGATAAATCCAAGTAATCTGTTTGCTTTGTTGCGCACACTTAGTCACTGCTGCCTTGGCTTTAGGTTTCTGTTTACCATGACTCCCAAGCCCTTTTCACACTCTGTATGATGAAGCTCTATTTCACCTAGTTTATAGCTTCGAGGGTTATTTTTCGTTACCAAGGGCAAGTACCTTACGCTTATCCACATTGAACTTCATCTGCCATTTTTCAGACCAAGACATTAATTTGTCTAAATCCTCCTGCAGTTCATTGCTATCCTCCTCAGAATGAATCATACGGCCTATCTTTGTATTACCTGGAGTTTACCTGGAGAGAGTTCCGGGGTCAACGCCCCCGCGGCCCGGTCTGTGACCAGGCCTCCTGGTGGATCAGAGCCTGATCAACCAGGCTGTTGCTGCTGGCTGCACGCAAACCAACGTACGAGCCACAGCCCGGCTGGTCAGGAACCGACTTTAGGTGCTTGTCCAGTGCCAGCTTGAAGACTGCCAGGGGTCTGTTGGTAATCCCCCTATGGTTTAGAAACCAACTTGTCGGTATTTATTACCAAGGTTTATTTCAATCCCCCTATGTATGCTGGGAGGCAGTTGACAGTCTCGGGTCCCTGACACTTATTGTATGGTCTCTTAACGTGCTAGTGACACCCCTGCTTTTCATTGGGGATGTTGCATCGTCTGCCAAGTCTTTTGCTCATGTCACTCGTAATCCCATCATCAAGGTCATTAATGTAAATTATGAACAAGAGAGGGCCTAAAACTGACCCTTGTGGAACACCACTAGTAACTAAGCCCCATTCTGATTTGAACCCATTAATGGAAACTCTCTGCTTTCTATTGGTAAGCCATGCCTCTATCCATGCTAGAACTTTACCTCCTATACATGAGCTGCCACTTTTATTAAGAGTCTCTTGTGAGGTACTCTATCGAAGGCTTACTAAAATCCAAATAAACAATATCCATATTCTTTATCACTGTCTACTGCCTCAAATGTTCTATTGAAGAACGTCAGTAAGTTTGTCAGGCAGGAACGACTCTCGTAAACCCATGCTGAGATTCATTTATCAAGTTATGCTCTTCAAGGTGACTTCTAATAATGTCAGCTATAATTGATTCTAGTAATTTGCCAACTATAGATGTCAGGCTTATTGGACGGTAATTTGAAGGAGTGGACTTATCCCCTGATTTGAATATAGGAAACCACATTAGCCATTCTTCCACAACTCTGGCACAACACTGGTAAGGATGGACGCATTGAACACACTCGTTAATGGCTGACTAAGTTCCATCTTGCATTCCTTAAGTACCCTGGAAAATAACTCATCGGGCCCCGGGGACTTATTTTGCTTCAGTTTGTCTATCTGTTTGATAACCATGTCCCTCGTGACGGTAATATTAGTCAATTTGAATTCGTCAGGAACTGAATAATTGTTAATTTCTGGAATCTCATTTATGTCTTCCTGTGTAAAAACTGACAAAAATAGTCATTAAATAAGGAACACATTTCCAGTTCATTATCCGTCAGCTGTCCATTCCCAATTTTCAGAGGTCCTACTTTTTCCTTCACCTTCGTCCTATACATTTGAAAGAACCCCTTTGGATTGGTCTTTGATTCATTAGCAACTCTAATTTCATAGTCACGTTTAGCCTTTCTAATCCCCTTTTTTACTTCTCTTTTAAGCTGAAAATATTGATCAGTCAAGTTAACCTCTCCCCTTCTGATGCGCCTATATATTCCCCTTTTCTCCCCTAATAAATGCTTTAGCCTCCTGTTAACCCATTTGGGATCGTTATTATCAGATCTAATTTCTCTCTTGGGAATGTATATACTCTGAGCACGGTGTACATTATTAAGAAAAGAATCATAAACGCAGATTCCTTCGTAATCATAAGTATGATTATCGTCAATAGAATCATTAGCTAGATAACCCCAAACAAGATTTGACAGGTGTTCGCTAAGTCCATCATAATCGGCAGAACGAAAATGAGGGATTTTACTGTATTACCATTATTCCTGTATTCCCAGTTAATGCTAAAAGTGATGGATTTGTGATCACTTGCGCCAAGTTCTTCAGTGATCTCCAGATTATTTACGAGTGTTTCCTTATTTGACAAGACTAGGTCAAGCAAATTACTACCCCTGGTAGGCTCTGTTACACACTGCTTCAGAAAACAGTCTTGAACTGTTTCCATAAAGTCACTGGACTCCGGATTACCGTCAAAGAATCCAGTCTATTTGACTAAAGTTAAAACCCCCTACAATCACTATGTTATTGTGTCTAGAAGCCCTAACAATTTCGTCCCAAAGAAGTCTCCCTCTATCGTGATCCAAGCCTGGAGGTCGGTATATTACACCTAGAATTAGCTTTTCTTGACCTTCTACAAGCTCTACCCAAACAGATTCTGTTGCTGTTCCATCTATTTTTATACCTGTTTTTATGCAACAGTTAATATTTTCTCGAACATATAATGCAACTCCTCCCCCTTCCCGCAACATCTATCCACATGGAACAACTTAAACCCTTGAATATTCACTCAGCAATCATATCCGACTCTTTAAATCATACCACGTCTCAGTTAATGCAATGACATCGAAGTTCCCAGCACATGCTATCAAACGTAGTTCATTAATCTCATTTCTTGCACTTCGACTGTTAGCATAAAATACCATTATATGTTTTTTCTTCTGCACATTTTTCCTATTCATCTTTGTTTTTACACAATTTCTGAAATTATCATTACCTAGGGTTACTCCATGACAGTTACTATTAAGATTCTTAATATCAGAGCAAAAGTCAATATATCCATATTCATTATTAATCATTTCTAAACCCATACCTCTAACTAATCCTAGTTTAAAGTCCTAACAACCCCCTCAACTGAGTTAGCAAGAAAACCCACACCTGCCCTGGATAAGTGAACCCCATCCCTGGCATACATGTCATTTCGGCCATAGAAGTTGTCCCAGTTGTCAATGAATGGTACTGCATTATCCTTACAGTGTTTATCCAGCCAGCAATTAATACCAATTGCTCTGGACAACCATTCATTTCCAACACCACTTCTTGGCAAAATGCCACATATAACAGGGCGCCCCCCCCTCTTTCTAATTATGTCTATTGCTGTCTTGAACCTTCTAACTAAGTCCTCACTTCTGCGCTTGCCTACATCATTGCCTCCAGCACTGAGGCAGATAATGGGATCAATCCCATTATCTGCCGTTCATGATGTTGTCAAGCCGGCTAACAATGTCCTCCATCCCAGCCCCAGGAAAGCAAACTCTCTGGCTCCTACTCCTGTCCTTCAAGCAGAAAGCCCTATCCATATATCTAACCTGGCTATCCCCAACAACAACAATATTCTTACCTTCCTTGGTGTCGTTTGTCGTGGCGTTCCCGGTAGTCGACTCACATTCGTCGGGTAGCGCCGAGAATGCATTGAATGTTTCCACAACAGTTTCCACAGCAGTCTCTTTCTTCTTCGTCGTCTCTACCTTTCCATTCGTCTTCTTGATCGTCAACTTCGTCTCATGCTGTCCAGCCACTGTCCACGTTCCCTTCTTGACCTGAGGACTCGAAACAGGAGGACTACTACGAATAATCTTGTTTTCCTCAGTCAATCGCCGTATCTCCATCTTCGCTACTCTCAATTCTTCCTTAAGCTGCTGATAAAGTTGCTCTATTGAGGGCATCTTGGTTCAGTCCACGGGAGCACACAAGTCACTTCTTCACAGAGTTAAGTACAGGTCACCACTGAGTTAAGTACAGGTCGCCACTGAGTTAAGTACAGGTCACCACTCTCCAGTTAAGTACAGGTCACCACTCAACTCTCCAGTTAAGTACAGGTCACCACTGAGTTAAGTACAGGTCACCACAGTTAAGTACAGGTCACCACTGAGTTAAGTACAGGTCACCATTATCGTTATGATTTCATGTTTTCAACAGGCATTGCACTCACAACCTTCACCTGGAGCTCTGCTTCTCGTCCTTCCTGTTGCTACTAGGAAGGACATACGGACATAAGGACACACACACACACGCACACACATACACACACACACACACACACACACACACACACACACACACACACACACACACACACACACACACACACACACACACACAAACACACACCTTTGGACATTATCCCTCAGGGGAAGAGGAAACCACACCTTTGGCCAAGGTTTGAGGCCGGAGACGTGTGGTAAACTTTGCGATGGTTGTCAGACTTGATATCTGGAAAAATCTCCAGTGACTCAATCGGCAGTGACCAGTGTCCAAACTTTTCTCTCAAAAAAGAGTTCCCAATAATATTTTTGTCTCGGAAACCGAGATCTATTTTTCAGAGATAATTATTAACTATACCCCCCAACACTTTAAAATTTATGCATGAGATTTTTTTTTATTGTAGGAAGGTGAGGAATAAATTTAAAAAAAAATGAAAATGAAAAGAAATTCTCGTTTTCAGCGGAATATTATTTTTCTTCAACAAAAACTTCAACAGTTGTTTCTATTACTATTACTACTATTAATACATCTGTTATTAAAACAACTTTTTTTTTTTATATTTTATTTAAAACCAACAAAAACAATGAAAAAAAGGGAAACCCCCCAAAAGATGACAATATATGAAAAAAATAACTGAAAAAACGTTTTTTTAAATTATTAAAAACTTTAAAGGAAAAATAACATTACAATATAACAAATAGGGACCACTATTACCTACATATAAAATCAGATACCGAAGTTAAAAATTTGGTCCATACTAGCTACATGTGGATAAGTTAACTTTCGAAAAAATTTTTCAAACCTATTTTAAACTTCCTAAAATTAACATCCTTGCTTTTAAATTTACACTAGAATAATAAAATCCCAATTTTAATAAAGAGCATTTTTGAAAAAACCCCCCCTTCCACAATTATCATAAATTTACCCAAAACCTAATTTTTTAAGTATTTCATTGTTTTTAAATAAATGTCAATCAACACAAAAATTTTTTACCACTTTCCCCCTAACCATTTTTGTTGGTGTACATGATACAAACCTTGTTTTAAACCATATTTGTTGGTGTACATGATACAACCTTGTATTACCATCAAGAAAAAAAAAAAGAAAAAAAAAGGAAAAACCCACTCTTCCCCTTTTAAAAAAATCAGACTTTTTTTTAAACCATACATTACAAAACATATAAGTAAGAATATAAAGTATGTTGCTAATTAAAACCCCAATCATTTACAACGTCATTTTATAAATTCCGTAACTAAACCAAAAATAATTTTCACCCAATTCTTACAACTTAAAGGGGTTTCGTAAAACTTTTAAAAACTACATACTTCTTTTGGGCCCACCAAATCAATTGGGGTTTAAAAAAATTTAAAATTGGGAAAATTTTAAACGGGAACATAAAAAGCCTTTTTGACATTTACACATTTTTAAAATCATAAATGCGCATAAAAAATTTGTATTGTATATCATTAAAAATTGTTAAATGAAAAAACCTTTAAAAGGATATACAAAAAAAAGAAAACATACATACAATACTTTCGATACATACATATACATTATATATACATTACATATAAATACACTACATACACATACAAAAAAAATTCCAAAATAAAACCCCATACAACACTTGCTTTATATATACACCCCTTTAAGGTTTATAAGCGAAAATTCCAAATAAACTGTATTGTACTTAAAAACACTCAGAAAAAATTTAATGTTAAAATTGCCCCCGGGACATACCTCATTTTAACATTCATCAAACTAATCTTGCTACCCCCCATTCTGGGAAACCCGCCCTTTCATCCCCCTTACCTCCCTTTTTCAACTCCCTTTAACCCCCGTAAAGGGTAAAATTTCCTATAACCCTCATTTAAAATTCCCTTCCCATCCCCCCCCCTTACACCTTTTATTTTTTTCATTTGTCTAAAAAAAGGGGGGAAAGGGCTTTAAATTTTTTTAAACAAAACGTTCGCCCCCTTCATAGCCCAAGACATATAAATAAAAATCCAAATTTATTTTACCCTACCGCATTCTCTACCATCTGATTCCCCCCCACCTATGTCTAAGTTTAAAAACCCTCAACCTTCAAACCCCCCCCCCCCCAAAAACCCTTATTACCTTACCCCCCCCCAAACCCCTTATTAGTTAAATTTACATTCGAAAAAATACACTATAGGGAAAACAGTCCCCCATCCACCACAACCCTTTGCATATCCCATCCTCCCGTTTTCTTTATGGAAAAAAACCTTTCCCAAGCGGTAAGATCCCATGTAAAAATCTTACATTATTTCTCAAACTTTGGGTTTTAAAACGTAATTTGTTAAAAACCCCCCCAATATTACCCCCAATCATACATGGGATAAAAAACCTTTCTACCCTGCTACCCTGCCTTCCCTTTCCCCCACCCCATAAATTTTTTCCCCAAATTTTAATAGTGAAGGTCGTCAGTTTTATGATGACCCTTTAACATTCCCCTAAACCTTTTTATAAACCCTCCCTACCCACCCACCACCGTTGATACCCTGACGTATTTTAAATAAAGTCCGCCTTCCCTCCCCCCCCCCCCTCCCGCTTATAACTCGTTTAAAATTTCACACTCAAAACCCTCTTTTCAAACAGCTATAAGACCCAGCCCTCCAGGGCCCCAACCGGGAGTGTAAAACCCGCCCCTACCTAACCATTCGTTCCAGTACCCCAAATGAATCTAAAAAACGCGCTTTTGAAACCCTTTGTATCCACTCCCAAAGTATCGGATATATTGCTGTTTAAATGCCAAAGTTTACTTTTAAAATAGGAATTCGTTGTAATTACTCTTTGATGCAAAGTTAAGTGTGCAGCTCGAAAACCCACTGAGGCGCTTCTTACCCATCTACAAAAACCACTGAATTTTTTTTTTGTGCTAACTTGATATCACTTACATAAAAAAAACCCAAATATCGTAATTGGTCCCCTTTTTTCCCCCTTTTTCAACAACTTCACATTCCTCAAAAAACCCTATCTCCAAGATCCCATAAAATTCGTTTTCCCCCCTTTTAAATTTGAAATCCAAAGCCTTTTAAAAAACAATTTATTTAATTTCCCAACCCGAGGAAACCCCTTTTAAACCACACAAAATTTTCGGGGGGGCATAAAACATATCCAAAAAATGCCAGCCCCCCCCCCCCCTTTTTCGTCCCCCAAACCCCCATTTGCTGCCAAAAAGGGGCCCAAATTCCCTAAAAAAGGGACCCTTTTAAAACCCACGCAAAAAATTTTTGTGAAAGGGGACAACCTTGACTTTAGACCCCTGCTCATCTGAATTTTTTTCTCCAAACCCTTCCTTTACCTGCCCCCAAGGTTTGCATCTTGATAAAAATTTAATTTTGGCCCATGAAAAATTTTTTCCTCCCCAAAACCCCCCCCCTGCCTTTCTCATTTTTCTTCCATAACGCTTCCCTTTCTACACTATAAATATGCCGCCTCCCAATCTTTACCCCAACACCCCCCCCCACCCCAAATTTTACTCTTTCTTCAATAAAACTTCAAAACCAAACCATGCCCGTATACATAAAACCTTTCCCCGGCCCACCCATATTGCCCCCTTAGCGTTTCATTTTCCCCAGGCCCTTTTTTTATTTTTTTGCTAAAATTTTTTGAAAAAAATCTTAAAATCCCACACAATAACGAAATAGCACGATAGCCCTTTTAAATGTTAATGGCTCCCCGGGGGGCATTTAAAACGCCCCACAGCCACCGTGCTGTGCCCCAAAAACCCGCCCCCCGTTAATGATTTTAATAATCTTACCAAAAATTTTTAAAAAAACGCCCCAAATTTTTGGAGATAAAAGTCACTGGGCAACCCATCAATTCCTGGGGGCCTTTTAATTCCCCCCGGATAAACTACCCATTTTCTCGCCCCCCCGTTTGGGTTTTTTCCCCCCCCCCCGAATCGACCCATCCCTCTTTTCAACTCACACTGACAAACTTCAATTAATGAAATGCTTTTTCACTTTTTTCCCACCTTTGCGTTTTCAATTTAAACCCCAAGCATCAATATCCCCACTAAATCCCCCTCAGTCGTGGGTAAACCCCTTGGTCCACTTTATCCCCTTGCTTTATCCCTAAAACATTAAACCCCATTAACTCCATTCCCTTTTTCGACGTGTGTGTTGACTCCGCAACACACAGGGCCGAGGGCCGATCTCCCCACAAAACCTCCTAAATCCCCCCCTTAACCCTTTTTTCCCCATAAACCCTCTCATTTGAAAATTCCGAATATTTTCCTTTAAAAAACTTTAAATTTCAATAACAGGAAAATTTTGCTTAATTTGTGCAAAACAGTCCCCAAAACTGCCCCTCTAAATTTTTTTTAAAAACCGTATTGTAACTGATTAAAATCTTTTCCCCGATTAATATAATTTCCCCTTAAACGTTTTTTTGCTATTTTTTTCCCCCCAAAAACCATGGCACCATCCCCTGGTGCTTCTCCCACAAAAACGATCCCACAAAATGTCCAAAAAAACAAAGACTTCCCCTTCCCTTTAAAAACTTTACATTCAATTTTCCCAAAAGATGGACCCCCCGAGGCACACCCTCAATATCCCCAAACTATTACCAATCCTCTATGATCCAAAAAAAATTATAAATAAAGCACCCCAGTAACCACACTAGGCAGTACATTCGGTTTCCCAAACCCCGCCGCATAACCTCGTTTAAAGAAGGTATGCTTTTACCATCCCCCCCCCCCCAACCCATCCTTTAACCCCAAAACCCCCGGGCAATAAAAATCCCCCAAAATAACCCAAACAACACCCCGCACCCTGGGCTCCACATCTTTATGACGTAAACACCCCCAATTTTCCCAATTTTCCGCCTATTATTGCAAAAAATTCGGGAAACCACGTTAAAAAAAAAACCAGCCCCGTCCCCAACAAATTTAGTTTTAATACTCACGTCACCCTCAAACCGGGGCCATTACAAAATACTAAAAAATGGGAAAACCCCACCCCAAGTTCCATCCACCCCAATTAAACCCCCCCCTCCCCCCCTTACTAAAAGCCCTTTCTATAAAAAGGGCTAGTTTCCTTTACCAAAAAGGCAGCCCCACCTTTTAAACGTGTCCCCATTTTTCCATGTACACATTTTTTTTCCCCTCAATTTTAAATCATAACCAGGCCTAAAATTTTTTCCTGGAAGAATTTCCACCATCCACGCCAAGTCGCACCCAAAAATTTATTAAAACCCCTTAAGGGTTCCTCTCGGGTCTAACCCCTTAATATTTAGTAAAACCTTGAAATTCCCAAAAAATGGGTTTTTCCTTTTTTTCCCCGGGATTGAAATTTTTCCCCGTTCGTTTTTGGGAACACCTCTGCCCCCCCCCCTTTGTTTTGGGAAAACACCTTTGGGATTCCCCTTTATCCTTGGTTTCACCTTTTCCCCCCTTTCTGTACCCCCCAACCCCCACTTTTTTCCCCGGGGGTTGGGCAGGGGGTTTGCACATCACCCGAATCCGATGGGTGCTGGGAGGCCCCTTTTGTGTCCCTCCCTTTCCCCCTGCATTTTGACATCTGAAGCACCTTCCCGAGCACCTCCCCCTCTACTGCATGCAACCCTTTAATCCCGTTGCTCTCTCGTCGACAAACCGTCCCCCTTCTGCCCTACCATCATTTTAAGCCCCTTTCCCCCGAACTTAGCCTTTGGGGCTTCCACCCGATCAGGACCGGGGTTTTCTAACCAAAATCATCCAACGGCCTTTTTCAAAAACGCCGCCCCTTCTTCACCCAAATTAGGGGATCTCTCCTTTTAAAAAACCTTATGTAGGGCCAAGAATGGATTCTCCTTGTAACGTTCAAAAAAGGGGATTCAAGCTCTTTTTTTTTGTTACCCCCTCACTCCATGACAAAACCCTTGTTGGGGGGGTGTAGAAAGAGTTTCCCCGCTCATCGCCAAACCCGTTTCCCTTTGGGTGCTGTTGCTGCTGTTTCTGTTGCCCGCTTTGCTGCTGTTGCCGTTGCGGGTTTTGCGGGTTACCCCCTTCGTTTCTCACAGGGGCCGCGAGGGGGTCATATGACCCACATTTGCCGTTTTCGTTGTTGCCCCGCAAACGTTTTCATAGACCCTTGGGGGTCCTTAATTCTTTCAACACAAATATGAAAAGGGAAAAGGGTGCCGAAGAGTCATTTTTTAATTTTAACGCGCCTTCCAGGGGAACCCGCATACGGTCCAGGGTTTCCCAATTTTCCCCCGCTGGGGCTACGGGAAACCCCCCATTAAATACGCAGTTCCCCCTGGTTTAAAATCAAAACAGTCGCCTCCAAAAAAGGACAAATTTCCCGATTTTTTACCCAGGGGTAGTGGTCGAGATAAAATCATGAAAGGGCTCACCGGGCACGCTGTATTAACCTGTATGATGGTCTCCTGATACTTGTCGAACACTGCCTCGTAGACTTGTGGGAGACTTCTTAAAAGAAAATTTTTGTCATTCCCTTTTTAAAGCGACACCCCCATATTTCCTCATTTTCAATTTCCATAGGTTTTCGCGAATGATCGCGGTAATAATAAATCCAAGTTGGATTTCCCGTGACAGCACCGGATCATCCCCAAAAGCAGACCCGGGTTTTTTTATTTTTTTTCGCTATTTAGCGCCCTTTGGAGAAAATAAAATTTCCCCAACCCCAACGCTAGGGGGAGTCAATCAAAAAGGGAAACTGCGCAAAAAAACTCAAACAGGGGCGTCTGCGCAGCTCGTCCACACGGCTCGGAGGGGATGAGGACAATAAATTAAAAAAAATACTGGGTTTTGCTAGCACAGTACTACAACTGCAACTGTTCTTTTCAAAAAACTGAAACACTGTTACATTACTACACTATTAATACTAATTCTGCCCACTACTAGTACGGGTGTTACTGATAAACTGTTACTGTTACTGGGTCGTTTTTACACTACTTACCCTCACCACCATTACTACTACTTTCTACCACCACCACCACCACTACACTAGTACACCCACTACTACTATAAAGGTCCCTTAAAAGTTTAAACATTTTTCATTAAAAATCTTGAAGCGGTGGGTATATAAAGTTGTTTTTCTTCATAAAACCTTTAGAGAGGGTTTCCCCACAAGTGAAAGGAGACAAACTAAATGGGAAAAAAGAAAATATTTCACCTTTGGGTTAAGGAATGACTACGTGAAAAAGCAACAAAAAACTTTGAATCTTAAAGGAAACCCATTCCCAAAAATATAAAATATAATATATATATATATATATATATATAATATATATATATATATATATATATATAATATTATATATTATATATTATATAATTTAATTTATTTTTTTAAATATATATGTCGTTTTAATAAAAGCCGGGGAAAATGTAAGGAAAAAAAACAAGGGGACATAAATTTTTTTAAAAACGTAAAATAGGTTTAACAATAAAAACTGAAGGGCACAAAAGAGATCAGGGTTTTTATGAGATCGGGCTAAAAACGGAAGATGAGGTTTTTTTGCGGACGAAAGTAGAGTTCGAATTTTAAGAGAAAGGAAAAAAAACCCCTGCATATAAAAAACTAAAAAAATAAAGGGAAATTAATCAAAAACGATTTTGGGAAAAAAAATAAAAATTTTTGATTTAAAAAAAAACTTTAAAAAAAATTTACAGTGATCATGACCACCCCAAGAGCTAATAAGCTTCTTTGGGTTCATATAAAAGAATTTTAGTAACAAATTGTAATGACAGGTTTTTTTTTTTAGTTTTTATACATCACTGGGGAAAAAAATTTTCTCAGTTCTGGTCCCCAAAATTTTAATAAAAAAAACCAACGTAAAAGGTGGAACACAAAGAATAGCAAATTTAATACCCAATTTTTACATATTTTCTATTCTATGAATATATTTTAACTACTGAACTCATACCAATAACACACAATTTTGAATTTGGGAGGGGAAAATGCTTTAATTTATAAATTTGGGAAAAAATGGGCTAAAACAAGGGATACAAAATTTCCCTTTAAAAAATAAAAAAAACGGGGCTCGTTTGAAAAGGGGTTCAAGTTGGGTAAAAGTAAGATTTTTGAAAGGATAAAAAAAAGAAATACAATTTCAGGGTGACTGAAACAAAAGGGCAGGTAAAGTTTTTCCCCGGGGAGCACTCCTGGAAATCTTTAATAAAAGGGTTAAAACTCCCTGCAGTTATGGATGCGAGGGTAAAGAGTGAGTGTGGGGTGGAAATACCAAAAACGGTGGGTGTGAACGGGACTGTCAGTATCGCCGGACACACCATGTCCCCAGTCAGGGTAAGCCTCAGTCTGGTGAGCCTCAGTCCTGGGGGAGCCTCAGTCATGGTGAGCCCCCAGTTAAAAGGGAGCCTCGTGGGTGAGCCCAGTCATGGGGTTTCCTCAGTCCCTGGTTTAGCCTCATTTATAGTAGCCTCGTCAAAGGTGGGTCCCAGTCATTTGGGGAGCCTCAGTCATGGTGACCTTAGTTATGGGAGCCTCAGTCATGGTGAAAAACCCCAGTCATGGGGGGGCCTCGTCATGGTGGGCCTCAGTCATGGTGTTCCCCAGTCATGGTGAGCCTCAGTCATGGTGATCCCCAGTCATGGTGAGCCTCAGTCATGGTGAGCCTCAGTCATGGTGAGCCTCAGTCATGGTGAGCCTCAGTCATTGTAAGCCTCAGTCATGGTGAGCCTCAGTTATGGTGAGCTTCAGTCATGGTGAGCCTCAGTCATGGTGAGCCTCAGTCATGGTGAGCCTCAGTCATGGTGAGCCTCAGTCATGGTGAGCCTCAGTTATGGTGAGCCTCAGTCATGGTGAGCCTCAGTCATGGTGAGCCTCAGTCATGGTGAGCCTCAGTCATGGTGATCCTCAGTCATGGTGAGCCTCAGTCATGGTGAGCCTCAGTCATGGTGATCCTCAGTCATGGTGAGCCTCAGTCATGGTGAGCCTCAGTCATGGTGAGCCTCAGTCATGGTGAGCCTTAGTCGTGGTGAGCCCCAGTCATGGTGAGCCTCAGTCATGGTGAGCCTCAGTCATGGTGAGCCTCAGTCATGGTGAGCCTCAGTCATGGTGAGCCTTAGTCGTGGTGAGCCTCAGTCATGGTGAGCCTCAGTCATGGTGAGCCTCAGTCATGGTGAGCCTCAGTCATTGTGAGCCTCAATCATGGAGAGCCTCAGACATGATGAGCCTCAAGCATGGTGAGCCTCAGTCATGGTGAGCCTCAGTCATGGTGAGCCTCAGTCATGGTGAGCCTCAGTCATGGTGAGCCTCAGTCATTGTGAGCCTTAGTCATGGTGAGCCTCAGTCATGGTGAACCTCAATCATGGAGAGCCTCAGACATGATGAGCCTCAAGCATGGTGAGAAACGGTATAGTGATACCGTCAAGGTGTGGGAAAAGACTCTTACGTACATAAATAACAAAAAAAAAAAGGCACAATACCGTGACTGGAACGATTTATTTATTTATTTATTTATTTATTTATTTATTTATTTGAACACGATACAGTGAAGTACAAAGGAATACAGTTTTTACAGTGCAACATGCCAAAGCCCCTTGTATGCAGAGCATTATGGGCAGGCTTAAAATTAACTTAAGATTAACTAAGCAATGATATATTCAGTGGTAAAAACATTATTGTAAACAGCTAACAATTTAGCACAAACGAGTATTACAAAGACAGGTCGTATGGTCATTTACTGTGTTGCTGAGCATTCAGTAGAGTGGAGTATTCTGTTATGTAATGTAATTAAAAAATAAAGTTTGATTGGGTCACAGGTTAGACATTTAATGAGATACAATAATGAGAAACATTTACGAGATACAATTTATGAAATACAATTATTCAGTAATTATTTAGTTATGGGTGAGTAAGTGATTTTTAAGAAGAGACTTGAATTTATAAACAGTGTTTCTTTTATATTCACAGGTAATGAATTCCAGATTTTAGGGCCTTTTATGTGCATTGAGTTTTTGCCTAACGTGAGATGGACTCGAGGAACATCAAAGAGTGATCTGTGCCTTGTGTTATGGTCATGTGTTCTGTTGAGGTTGGTAAGGAGACGTTTGAGGGGAGGGTTTATATCAGAGTTAAGTGTTCTATGAATGTAGTAGGTGCAGTAATACGTATGGATGTTTTGTATGGTGAGTAGGTTTAGAGTTTTGAATATTGGTGGAGTGTGCTGCCTGTAGTGGGAATTTGTTATCATTCTGACTGCAGCCTTTTGTTGGGTAATTAATGGTCTGAGATGGTTTATTGTTGTTGAGCCCCATGCACAAATTCCATAGGTGAGATAGGGGTAAATAAGTGAGTGATATAGGGCCAGGAGGGCTGACTGTGGAACATAGTACCGTATCTTCGATAGTATGCCTACGGTCTTGGAATTTTTTTTGTAAATTTGTTGTATATGTGTTTGAAATTTTTGTGAATTTTGTGATAGGTGATCCGTTTATCATTATGTTAAGAGGGACGTCTGTAGCTCTATTACCAAACTGAATGAAGTAGGTTTTGTCAATGTTTAGAGTAAGTTTGTTAGTTCTCATCCAGGTAGATATTTTCTGCAATTCGGTATTTACAGTATCGGCTAGCGTGACTGGGCTCGGGTGAGAGAAGACGTATGTACTGTCATCTGCAAATAGTGTGGGTTTGAGTAGTTGCGATGCATTTGGTAGGTCATTTACGTATATGAGAAAGAGAAGAGGGCCTAGGACACTTCCCTGTGGGACAACAACTGTAATTGGCTGTGCTGAAGAGTTTGCCCCATTTGTGTACACATATTGGCTTCTGTTGCTGAGGTAAGACTTTAGGTAGTTGAGGGAGTGCCCTCTTATACCATAGTGTGACAATTTTATGTGGAGCAAATCATGGTCAACTGTATCAAAAGCTTTACGTAAGTCTATGAAGATCCCCAGTGGGACTTCTTTTTTCTCTATTGCAGTGTATATGTGTTCTAACATGTGTATAATAGCATCATTAGTATTTTTATTAGGCCTGAACCCAAATTGACTGGGGTTGAGTATGTTGTGGTAGATGAGGTAGAAATAGATTCGCTTATGAATTAATTTTTCGAAGATTTTAGAGAGAGGATGTAAGTTGGATATTGGCCTATAGTTATTCAAGTCTGTTTGGTCTCCTCCTTTATGGATCGGGGTGACCCTTGCTATTTTGAGAACTGTAGGGAAGGTAGAGGATTCTATGGATTTGTTAAAGAGTGTTGCAATGATTGGTGATAGTACTTGTGACACTTTTTTGTATATAAAGGGTGGTAAGGTATTTAAATCTCCTGTCTTGTTTTTAGTGTGCTGATAATAAGGGGGACTTCAGTAGTGTTAGTCGGAGCTAGGAACAGTGTGTTCGGGTAGTTGCCAGTGAGGTAGTCATTGGGTGGGGTATCTGAGCTTGGGATTTTATTGGCAAGGTTTTTTCCTATAGTGGAGAAGAAATTATTGAGTCTGTTTGCTGTTTCAGTTGGTGGGAGTTGGGTTCATCTGGTTTTGTTAATTCAATTTCGCTATTTCGTGATATCTTTTTTGTTCCTAGAATTTCTGATAGTTTTCCAGGTCTTTTTTATATCACCTCGTAAGTTGGATAATCTGTTCTCATAATACAGTTTTTTAGCCCTTCTTATCAGGCTGGTTAGGATTGACGAGTAACGTTTTGTTTGGTCTCTGGTTATGTGACTCATTCTGTACTGTTTTTCGTATAGGTTTTTTGTATTTATGGATTTGAGGATGCTGGGTGTTAGCCAGGGACTGTTCAGTCTCTTAGCTGTCATCTGTTTAGTTTTTTGATGGGCAGTGCTTGTTATAGAGGTATTGGGTCTTTTTTAGAAAATTATTAATACAGTCGTCAATATCTGTATAGATTTCTAGCTCAGTGTGCCAGTCAATGTTTGTCACTGCTGCTGTGAAGTTATTAATGGCTGCCTCATTGTGAAGTCTGAAAGTGACTTTAGTAGTGTCTTGGGGTAATTTGCCAAGATTTGTGATGAGGAAGGTAGGGTAGTGATCTGTGGTATTATCTGTGGTTATGCCTGATTTTAAAGGGATATGGTGTTGGTCCAGATGTGGTCTAGTAGGGAAACACTAGTCTCTGTAACTCTTGTAGGTTTTGTTACTGCTGGTAGCAACATGCAGTTACTCATAGTGTTTGTGAATTCAGTAACGTGTGGGTCCTGGTCTTGGGAGATTTATATTGAAGTCCCCTGAGAGTTAATGATCTTTGTTCTGCGGCATCATTTACTATTTCTAGGGTTTTCATAACGGTTGTTTGACTGTGGTATCGTGTTGTTTTCACTGTGAAGGTTTTTGTATTTTTGGATTTGTTTTTAGTTTTAAATAAGGGGCTGATCGGGGGAAATGTGGTGAGGGTTCCAGTAAAAAAGTAGTGCAGTGATTTGTGGAAAGGGTAGTGGCAGGGTGTAGTTAGTAGTAGTGGTAGTGTAGTAGTAGTGGTAGAGGAATGTTAACCGTTTTAACGGGTTTTCTTTACGAACCCGTTCACACAATTACTACCTCTAATCTACCCTACTCCCATACTCCCTACACTCCCCCCCTGATCATGCCATCATTTATATCTCGTTTTTTAGTTAATTGTTTTAAAGTGAAGAACCCACTCGTGGCGAACGTTTCCTTTAATGTCCTAAATTTTCAAAAGTGTCTTGATCAAAACAACATGCGACAGGAAAGGGACTCAAACCCCTTTCTTTGTGTATTTATATTTTTATATATATTTATATATATATAATATTTATTAAATATATATTTTCAATAAAAACATGCGTAGCCAAGGTTTAAAAACCATGTTGCACTGGCTGCTCATTGTAAGCGAAAAAACCTCTGACGCTTTAACCCAGGACCACCCAACCCTACAGAAGGCGCAGCCGCAGGCTAGTGTTGGGCCGCCTCGAGGGTACGGAGGTGGGGAGCTTAAACTAAATTATTCTCTCCCTGTTTGGTGTATAGCCCCCGAGCAGTTTTTTTATTATTGTAAAAACGAACGGGGATTGATCAATAACACATGCGTAGCCAGGATTCGAAAAAATGTTGTACTGGCCTGTCATGGTAAGCGAGAACCACATGACGCTTTAAACCCCCGGACCCCCTAGCGTCTTGTTTTGCGGCAAATCGAAAGGGGAAACTAATGGGAGGTCTGTGGGTCGGGCTTGCCAAGGTGGAGTTGGGGAAAACCAACGAAAAGTCCCCCGCATGAGGGGCTCTCACTGCCAGGAGGGGGGCTTATCCTTCCTGACACATTTGAAGCATTTTTGAGGGTATTTTCTCCCCCTTTGGGCCCCTCCAGGGGATGTTTGTAGTTGTTGGGGGGAGAGGTTGGTTTCAGAACCCCTTAGATTATCCCAGTATGGCTCCCTCAATGAACTTTTTTTCCTGGACTCCCAATTTTGTCCCTAAGGTGTTAGGGAGAATTGCTGTCAAGCCCCCCTTGATGCAAACATGAGGGGCAGAAAAAAAAGGGAGGCAATCTGTGATGACTTGCGAACACCAAAGCCTCTTTTTTGATGGAAGTGTAGCTTGGTTTTTTGCCGTCTTTAGAGTAAGGGTTAAATATTTCGTAAAAAATTCTGCCCCGGATTTTGTATATTGTGCAGTATAGGGTTATATATGAAGGGGCAATCTTAGGAAAAAAAATAACCTGGGCAGACTCAAGCACTTTGTGAGAAAGGGCAAAGGGAGTGGGTGTCCAGATTGCCTATTGTTTTTCCATTCTCCCAATTTTCCAATTTCTTCCTGGGATTGTATCAAAGTATCGCTTCCCCGAGGTGTCCCAAACAAGACGCATTTGTAGGGGCAAAGATGATCTCCCGGTGTTTGGTTCCGCTTTATTATATATATTTAATATATTTTTTATTTATATATTATTTTATATTATATTTTAATATATATTTATTTATTTGGTCCCAAATGGCAGAATTGCGAACTTGGTTTAAAATAAAAACGCTATCTTGCTATAGGAAAAGTAAAATTTGTGTTGCTTTAATTTCCCCAGATTTTAAACCCAAAAGAAAAAAATTATTTATTGTGTTTGTTTAGTATAAATTATTGTAAACGTTTTTAAAAATTTATTTAGTTGGTTAGGTAAAAAAAATTGCTCTTGTTTTAATAAGGGGTTTGGGTAAATTTCTAAAATTCTTTTGGTGCAAAATTAAATTTTTTTTCATTAACATTATTGAAAAAAATATTTCTTTAAACGTATAAGAGAAAATTTCAGAAAGGGCTTAATTTTAAATGGGGTTCTTGTAATTGACACAGTTTTACATATTCGGCACGACATATATATATATTTTATATATATATATATATATATATATATATAAAATTTATATTTTTATATATATATATATATATTATATATATTTATATATTATATATATATTATATATTATATATTTATATATATATATATATATATATATTTATATATATATATATATTTTATATAATTTTATTTTTATACTATATATATATTATATATAATTTTATATATTTATTTTATATATATATATATATATATATATTTAAATAATATATTTATTATATATATATATATATATTTTATATTATATATATTTTATATATATTTATATATATATTTATTATATATTATATATATATATATATTTATATATATATATATATATATATATTTATATATATATTTATATATATATATATAAAGCGCGAATAGGTAAATTGGTCATTTTGCAAGATCTCATTTAAACAAAAACTTTTCTTTTGTACGTTTAAAGATATATTTTTTCATTTATTTTAAATGTAAAAAAATAATAAATTTTGTACCAAAAACACCTTAGAAAACTTGCTTAACCTTATAAAACAAGCGCAATTTAATTTAGCCTAATCCAACTAAATATATTTTAGATAAGTTTACAATAATTTAATAATAAACAATTACAGAGAAATATTTTTTTCGGTAGGTTCAGAATGATTTTTTCGAAATTATTACATACATAATTTTCGCTTGGGCCCTTGTTCGGAGAGAGCATTGCAATTTAAGCCAATTCGCAAGTTTTACCTATTCTTCACGTTTGTAAATAATTTCACCCGTTTGCGAATTGTTAAGCATTTCAAATATTTTTCGTTGTCCACTGAATGTGCAGGATTAGATGAAATAACTTGGAAATCAAGCCTGGTGCTCGGGGTATGGGGAAACATTACTAGCTTCAGCTAGACTCCCGTATTTATCTGGGATCTGTCTCCGTGGTAAAGTTCCGTCGACTTTATAGAGTTTGCAGGTTCGAGTCCTGCTGTGGACGTAGAGACAATGTTTGTTTTATTTTTTTATTAACACATCGGCCGTTTCCCCCAAGGTAGCGTAGCCCCGGAAAAAAAAAACTTTTATCATCATCACTCCACCACTGTTTGCCAGAGGCATGCATACACTACAGTTATAAAATGCACTTAACAACCTCCTTCAGAGTGCAATCACAGTACTTCCCTTTAAAAGGAATCAAGTGGGGCCCTCCCGGTTTTCTGAATCCCTTCATAAATATTACTTTGATTACACCAAACGCCGTAAAGTCCAAAACATTTGTCCCATTTCCTCCTAAAAATGGCACTTTGCTTGCGGGAAAGCCCAAGCCTCGCACACAAACCCCCTTTACCCCCCCCCCAAACCCTTTCCCTGGGCTGACCCAAACCTGCATTCCCTCCCAAAAGATTTTGCACTCTCTAAGTCTTTATTTCGTGCCACCCTCTCTACTGCCCAAACCATCTGAAAAACTCCTTTTCAGCCCCCTTGATAATAGTTTCGGTAATCTTGAACCTCCTCCTAATCTCCAAATAGGGATTCTTTTGAAAATTTTACACCACACATTGCTTCGTTGGACATCACCACGCCCCCACACCCTCAAAACTTTGGTTAACTATACTTTTATACATTCCCCTCTTTGTTTCCATGGTAAAAGTTCTTTGTCTCCACAGATCCTCAGTGCCCCACCCCTTTTTTCCCCCTAGTCGTTCTATGATTCACCTCACTTTCATGACTATCGCTGACACGTCCACCCAAATTCTAAAATCATTCACCTCCTCCTACTTCTCCCTCCAATTATACCCCAATCTTCCGTTACCTAATTTTTTTCCTATCACCTCTTTTTGTATTTTTACTTTTAATTTCCCTTCTTTTCATCCCTCCAAAAGTCAAAAACCAGCCTCTGAATTCTTCAGAATTCTCAAAGCATATTCAGAAAAGGCAAGTATAACCCCATTTGTTTTTGTTCTTTATTTTTAACACCACCCTTTTGCCAAACCTGGCTTTCACTTCTCTTAAACCCCCATCTATAAATATTTTAAAACATCCACGGTGACTCAAAATCCTTGTTGGCCTACTTTTACTGGGAAAATAATATCCCTTCGTTTTACTTTACTTAACCGGAGCCTCACACCCTCGTAAAGGGGTCTTCACCGCCTCCATAACTACCTCCTATTCCATACTTTTTGAAACATCTGCCCCTTTCCCCCCCTTTCTATCCCATTTTCAAATTCAAAAATGCCAAAAAAAATGTTTCCTTTCTGAATATGTTCCCCCTATATGTTTCACGAAAACACTTGGTCAAACCCCCCCTCCCTTTTCCCTAAATTTTCTTGTTATTGTATCATGCTCTCCTTTATCTCTTAATTTTTCAATAATTTAACTTTACCTAATTTCCCAGAAACTAAAAGACTTATTCCAAACAATTTTTCCCTTTCCCCCCCCCCCCCCCCCCTTTTGCCCCCTTTGCCTTTATACAAGGGATATGCATGCTTTGCAATCCCTAGGTCTTCCCCTCTTCCTTTTACATTTTTTAAAAAAAACACTCCCCACTCGAAACTATTCCCCCCCGCTTTTAACATCTGTATCTTTACCCCATAAACCCAAGCTGCTTTAACCCCTTTCATTTTTACTGGTCCCGCACTTCCCCCACTCGCAATTTGGGTTTTCTCCACCTATAAGTGTTTTCCCCCTTGCCCTATAACGAAATCCAGCTTCCCTGTCTTCACGATATTTAAAATTCCCCACATCCCAAACTCAGTTAATGGGCGCACTCCTGAGATCTATCTTTTTGAAGGCATGACTGTCACTGGAAGATAATGTGGTATCAAGCAAATTTCGGTGCGACTGGTTAGCGTTCTGCAGTTTGTCCCTTTTGTATGGCTTCCAGTGAACGAGAAAGGAGTTGTTCGAACGCTTGAGAGGTGCGTAGGGCTAAAGTTCCTCGAAAAAGCCACGCAGTGGGACACTTACGATCTTCAGGCGACCCAAAGTTTAAAAAAAATTTCCAACACAATACTTAAAAAATGCCCAAAGGGGAGGAAGCTTTGTCGTAGCGACGGGGGCACCAGATTCAGATTTCCTTTAGTGTTCTTTCCTCCTTGGGGTCGGCTGAAACCCACAGGCCGTACAAATTGGGTTTTGGTTTTTGCCTAGCCCCCCTACTCCGCATAGGGGGATTTACGGCAAAGGGGCAGTGATTTTTGGATCATGATTCGTTGCTGCCAGGGAGTTAAGATGCGGACATGGCAGGTCAACGACTCAAAAAAGTTCCCCACAGGCGTTGCCAGGAATGGGAACCTCGGGAAGAGGTCGACGAAGTCAAAGACGTCCCGATGTCGTACCCCGTACCCCGCAGGTGGTAAACAGATTGCATGAGACTACACCCGTACCCTACTCTGAAATGAAGGGGGTGGGGGTTGTGGTTTCGGGAAAACCCGAAAATCAAAAATAAAGAGGGCTGTACAGTGCTATAACATCGTACAAGTTGGGTCGGAAACCCCACAAGTGGGTTCGGAAACCATAAAGTAGTAAATGTTCCTTGGGTTAAATTCCAAAAGAAATCACATCCTTAAAACCTTTGTCTCCACTCACCCGATCCAATATTTCAAGTTCCCTGAGGATGCACAACCCTTAAATCCTCAAAAGCTTCTTAAGCCAACCTCCAACTTTTTCTGTGACCCCCCCAACACCTCCTTCATATCCACCCCGGTTTATACCCCTTTCCGGGGCCCCCATTTTATATTTCTCCCTGAATCCCTAACCCCCCCCAAAAAACCCTTCCTTACCCCTTAAATTAAAGTTTCGAAACCCACCCCTTAAATTTTTAGTTTCGATTCTTGAAAACGAAATATGGTCCCAGGTTACCCCAAAAAGATTGAAAGGTAAAACGGGGCAAAGGGGGGGGGGGGGGTTGGCTGACTTGCAGGTCATTGTTTGCACAAAAACTGCAAAATCCCTAAATGAGTAGTGGGTTTTGAGTAAAAGGTCGAAAACCCAAAACTAGTCTTGTATAGTCTACAAGCCCCCGGTTTGCAACATCCAGAAATTCCCAGGAACAGCTTTTAAAAAAATTGACCACTATCGGGAAAAACCTTTCCACTCCGCACCCAAAAATTTTCCCCGGGGGATTTCAACTTAAGGCACCTAAAAGGGGGAAAATTAGCAAATAATATTTTGCAGTAAAAAACCACCAGGAGGCAGCTTGATAAAAAATAACACTACCGGCTTTTAAACTCTCCCAAAAATTCAATTTAAACCCAGAAAATAATGAGCCTAAAAACTGGAAAATACACTGAACCCACTTCCTAAAAATGATGATCTGATAAAAAATTTTCACCATATCAAAAACAAATATCAATCAAAACTAAGGGGTTCATCATGTATGCGCGGACCCCAACCGACATAATGAGATTAGTCACGGGGGAGCATTCATCAATCAAACTTCAATAACAAAAACATAAAGTGGGACCAAGTAAGCCAATCCTAACCCAAATTAAGCTGGGAAGATATACTACGCACACAGCCCCCCAATTTTTCCCTGAACAGTTTAACCCGGGTAGCACCGAGTATGCACAAGGCTTATTCCTTAAAAAAAAGGAGGAGTAGATGTAAACAAAAAAGAGAAGGCGCTCCCTTTACAGGCGAGGGAAAAAGAATAACGAGGGGCTAAAAAGGGTAAAATATATCGAAATGCGTAGGGAGACCTGGTAGAGAAATAGAAAGCATGAACTTAAGCTAAAAGAACCTTTAGGGTCAGGAATCGGGGGAAGAACAAAAAGCCTAAATAAAATCGAAAGAACCCAAAGTATTTCTTTCCATGCCAAATCAAAATCGAGAAAAACGTCCATATTGGGCCCCATTTAAAACAAGATGGGTCCTACACAGATCAAAAAAGGGAAAATGGTGGCTACTCAAGCCCCCAATATGATCTTTTTTAGCAACCCCAAAAACGAGAGTCAAAGTAAAAATGAATTTTTTTTATGAGAACCCAAAAAATTTGATTAACAAAACCCTTTCCGATTTATCCTGACGCCAAAGACTTTCGAACAGGCGATAAATGCATGCCCATGCACTCGCCCAGGGCCAGACTCGGGAATCTGTTTTCATAAAGAACGCAAGAACCCCCTACACGACCCTTTTCCTCTTGGGAGGGAGCATGGACACGGGGGTCGTCCCACAGTTATAAAAAAAACAGACTAGCCACCCCAAAAAGGGGGCAGTAAAGCAACAGCAAGAACTACAGCCCAAATAGCACTAAACATCCCATATAAAAAAATCTTGAAAGGGTCCTAAGAGAAAATCACCACGCTCTAAAAACCCCATCAGTTCCCAAAACCCCAGGGAACGGGGTTTAGAACGGGCCCTCCTGTCTGTTAAACTTTTGGGACCACTACGACAAGGCCAAAATGCACTAGAAGAAAAAAAGAATGCAGAGAAAATATACGACTTTGCAAAAGCCTTCGACAAGTGGCCCAGGGCGAATACCCCAAAAAAATGCGTGCTAAAGGAATACAGGAAAAGTCGGTCGATGGACATAATTTCCTCCAAAACAAAACAGAGAGTAGTGTCAAAAGTAAGTCCGAGGAGCTCGGTAAAAAAAGCTCTTTTCCCACAAGGCCAGACTCGCTCCCATCTTGTTCCTATCCTTATATCCGACATGACAAGGATGTCAGCCAAGCACCCTGTTTTTTGCAATGACACCGAAAATTTCATGACAGTGTCTTCCATTGCAGACACTGCAAAACCCCGGCGACATCAACCAAATCTTTCGTGGGCTGCAAAAACAATATGAAGTTAACGATGAGAAATTTCAAAAACCGATATGGTAAACATGAGGAAATTTTAAAACTTCATCAGATACAAAAAAATTCTGGCCCAAAAAAGAGCGAAACACAACGTCAAAGACCTGGGGGTGCATGTCGGGGGATTCACCTTCAAGGACCTAAACTGTTCAATCGCATCTGTAGAAAATGAAAAAGGATGGATAATGGAACCTTTAAAACAGGGAGGGCCCAAACCCGAGAACTCTTCAGGTCAGTTTCTATCTGGGGGAATATTGCTGCACACTAACAGCATTTCAAAGGGAGGGGAAATTGCCGACCTAGAAAAAAGTAAGAGAAAAATTTCCGGCGCGCTAACGGGGATAAAAACCTCATTATTGGGAGCGCTTTAGGTTCCTAACCGTATTCCCTGGAACGCAGGGGGGAGAGATACATGATTTTTTCACCTGGGGAAAAACCCGAGGGAAGTACCGAACTTGCACACAAAATCACCCCTACGAAAGCAAAAGACTTGGCAGCGATGCACCATCCCCCCCCAAAGAAAAGCAGGGGGGTCATAGCACGTTAAAAACCCTACAAAAAGTGTCAGGGGGCCCAGAGTTCAACTGCCTCCCAGCAAATAAGGGGGGGTTACCAAAAGACCCCCGGAGCTTCAAGGGCCTGGACAAGCACCTAAAGTCAGTTCGGATCCCGGGTTGGCCGTAGTTGGTTTGCGTGAGCACAGCAACAGCCTGGTGATCAGGGTCTGAAAACCCCAGGGGGCCCGGTCCAGCCGGCCGGGGGCGTTTACCCCCGGAACTCCCCAGGTAAACCCAGGTAGATAGGGGTTTTAATTTTCCCACACATTCCTAAAATTGGAGTCAATGGAGATATGTTTAAATATTTCCACTCCTCTAGCCTCTGTCGCTGCAAAACTAAACCCCCTCAACAATCAAGGCATGAAACATCCCCTTTTTGCCTCCCCAGAAAAAAACTGTATTATCAAGAAAAAGCAGTTTTATCACATTTTCTGTTGTTTAGTATGGGTTTTTTTCCAACACCGTAACATTAAATTTTTTTTTACAACCCATCTTTTAAATATAAAAAAGCCGGGTGGGATCACACTTAACAGTACTTTCGGGAAATAGTTTACCCCTTTCCTTCATACCCTAACCTGACCCTCATGTCCCCACAAAAATTTTCCGCTTTTAGTATCCTACCCGTTATTTCCCTCTTTTTTAATATCTATGTTCCTCTTACCTATTCAACTTATCCATATTTGCAAGAAAGAGTTCCTTACGCTTTACTAGTATTGTTCCCTTATATACTTTTCTGTAAACATTTGGCCTTCCCTTCCTAAATCCCCCGTTCCTCTCAGTCCGATTTCTGTAAAAACCCCTTCCCCTTTTTTAATAAAAATTCTATTTATGCTTTTCGCAGTACACTTAACAGAATTATTGTTTTATAAATCTTGTGCTTCTCTCGTCTATTTTTTCCCGTTGTACTAAGGAATTATACATACTCTGCGTATATAAGCCAAATACAATGCACACTCCATAGCTATATCCCAAAACCTGCTTTCATCATCTCAGTCTTAACCTCATCACTGCCAGCTGCCTTCATTCTACTTAGTGCTTCAGGCACCTTCTTTCCGCATTCACTTCCACCTCTTCCTTAGTCTTACTAGATCGTATTCCTTCCTGTCCAGTGTATGATATTAACGCTTCCCTCACATCATCAATTATCAGCTCCACAAAATATTCATCTTCAAGACGCATGCAGATACTAAAAACCTAAGAGCTAATATTAAAGGTTCTAGGAGGTGTTCTATTGAACTACAAACGTAACCACTGATATTAAGGAATCATTGCGACGCACTCAGGCCCTAGAAACCTAGATACACAGATCACAGGATAACACAGAAGTCATCTATCGCTAGAAGCCTAGCCACTAGTATCACAGCATCACAGTTAGGCTTTCTAGCACTAGAAACATGGCTACTAATATGACAGCATCATAGTTACGCTCTCCAGCACTAGAAATCTAACGACGTAGATCGCAGCATCAAGGAGACGCTCTCAAGCACTGGAAATCTAACCAATAAGACGACAAAATTACGGGGCCGCACTCTCATGATTACACACGGAGTCAGTGATGGATTATGATGTTCCTTGAGTATCCGTCACCAGGAGGAAGACATCCAATGTCGTCTCATAAATCATTCTTAGCATGGAAATACATTTATATTTATTATCTGTTAACAAACAATACTTGCATCATAATATTAAAAAATAGATAAGACTAAGATTGTATTCACGGTACGAGTGTATGATTGAAGTCACGGTTATCATTGTATTCGCTGTAGAAGTATTTTTCTGTAGTCACGTTACAAATTTACCACCGAAGCCAGGTAACAATTTTATCATCGTAGTCACAGGAAAAGTATATCACTGAAGTCACGGTAAAATTTTATAATTCGTAGTCACAGGTATATCACCACATACATAGTTCAAGGATATCACTGTACCCACGGTACACATACATCATTGTAACCACGGTACAATTTTACCACTGTAGTCACGGTACAAGCAAATTTAACAAGTAGAAATTGTAAAATCATGAGAGACTATATTCCTAGTAAGTATTTTAGATTAAAAAATGAACCCATAAACTATATCGAAAAATCTTAAAAATGTATTGATCAGCGCTGCGTCTTCTTCACCAGAAAAAAAAATTACATTTTTCTATAATTGAGTCTGTGGGAGCTAGTGAAGGAAAGTGAAAAGAAAAGTGAAAAAACAGAAGTCTAGATAAGCTTAGACACAACACTGGAAGTATCAGGAATGGTAACTTAGGTTAGGAATAGTAAGTCAGACCAGTTATGGCAAGTCAGGTCAGGAATAGTAAATCAGACCAGGAAGGGAAAGTCAGGTCAGAGTCATCTTGTTGTTTGCGGAGAAAAGTGTTATACATAAGAGACAAATTATTGGGATTTGAAAAATGAACGAGGGAGAATTTGACAGATAAAATCATGAAGTATGAAGGAACAAGAAGTGGTCAACATTTCACCGTAGTCTACAGAGTCCAATTGATTATTTTAAA